>CM060958.1:24422310-24847429 GCA_030765055.1 Mantis religiosa
ATCTTGGCACCTACTAATAGATACTCAGTTTTAAAATTGCTAAATTCAAAAACAAAAGATGAAATCCCATCAATTAACAGATCTAGAATATACCAAATGCTACATAGGTCAAACTAAAAGAAACTAAAAACCAGAGTCAAAGAGCAAGACTAGAAGCAAAGAAAATTACATAAAAGATCATATTTATAACACAATTACACATAAACATGTAATAATAAACAGTCTTACACATATGCCCATGGATAAAGCAGAATACTACAACATTCACTAAAGAAAAAGAAAACAACAGCATATTCAGTGGATTCACTTACCACCCAAAAATATTTAATAAATTCTAAAAGATCTTTAAGGAACAAAATAGATCTACAAATAGATACTCAGTATTAAAGATGTTAAATTCAAAAACAAAAGATGAAATCCCACCAATTAACAGATCTGGAATATATAAAATAAGTTGTAAGGATTGTAAAAAATGCTACATAGGTCAAACTAAAACAAACTTAAAAAGCAGAGTCAAAGAACATTTTAAAAACATCAAATTGAAACAAGAAGATAAGTCAGCAGTAGCATTTCATTTCTGAAACAAAAATCATCACACTGATCCAAATCCAAAATTACTAAAAGAGGTGATAAACTAAAACAAACTGACAACATGGGAGAACATATTAATATGGAAATATAAGGACCAATTAATGAACTTTGAAATCCCGCCAGTTTATAATTTGATAAAGAAGAAGAGAGCAGACGACAACTGATAATTCGACCTTAAAGGTTGATAATGGATGCAACGGCTTCCAAAAATACTACCTCAATAATATAAAAAGAGGTGACAAAGTGCCAAAAACTGACTACAAATTAGTTTTTTCAATTCATTGTGTTCCAAATGAAAATCTTCTCCAATGAGCCCAATTCTGCTGTGTAACTGGTCGGTTTGATGCTGTGCTTGGTCATCCAGAAATAGAAACTGCAGATTTCTCCATCTGTTTGTATTTTAAGCATCTCAAATGTTCCATTAGTCTGGTTTCTAGATTTCTTTTTGTCTTGCCTATATATGCTCTATTACAATTGGAATAATTGATTTTGTAAATTCCAGCTTGTGGTATGTGTGTGGTGTTCTTGTGGTCTTTTAATCTATTCCAAAGCAATTTCTCTACGCTAAATTTATTCTGTAGGGCTAGGCTGATGTTGCACTTCACGAAAATCTTCTTAAATTTGTCAAATGTTTTTGAATGATATTACATTTCTTATATTCCAATTGCTTTTCTTCTTGAACTAGATTTGTGGTATCTTTGATACGATTCTGTCATTTTTTAAATGTTCTTGACAATTGTTACTCTGATGAAACCGTTGTTTTTTCTTGTATGAACCTTCTAGGGACTATGTCGTCAATATATTGGTACCACACATATCGGTTGTCTGAGTTACCTGGAAATACAGATAACTTCCTTCCCACATATTTTCAAATTATGGTAAACATTCATGTTTTTAATAATGATATGAGTGGAGTTTTTTAATTTTTAATAAGTATGTCTTAATAAGTGATGTTAGTGTTACTAGTTCAGACTCTTCTTAATTAAATTCTATCTTAACACATCACTGTTTCTAGCTTCTTTCATATATAAATGAATAAAAAAAGTGGGAGCAGGATAAGTTAGGGTAAAGGTAGGAAATAAATGCATCTAAATGGAAACTGGAGGTGGAACAGAGTGACAATATAACATTCGGTTGTATGGAACCCTAAGATTAACAAGTACTCAAACTCAGGAAAACTGTAAATCAAATGTAACTATTAAATTAATTCATACAAACTGGTCCATTTAGAATAATGTAAAAGTTTAAATGTGTTGTATGTATATGCTTTCTCTACCAAGTTTTCTTTTTTATATATCTTCTAAAAGCTATTGTTACAAAATTTTTATTTTGCTATTTACTTCAAGTCAGTTGAGATAAACATTCATAGAAATAGTTTCATTATGTATTTCAGTGCATATAGACGGGCACTATATGGACTGAAATGATCGAATGACTAAACTCTTATGGTTTACCTGTTATACAAAAGAAGTATATAAAATATGATCAAAGTAAAGAAGTGTTTACAAGCTAGTTGCATTAAAAAAGAGGTTTATTACTCACAAAAATATTGTAGACATTTTTATTTTTTTTATTTTAGACATCCTTTGTGCCTTTCTGAGAAAATAAAAAATAATGAAAACTTTTCCAAGTAAAGAGTAGTTTGTAGTGGAGAGATTTCCTTAGACATTTTTGTATAACATCTTCAAAAAATACAAAATATAGCCCCAATGGGTTGGTAATCCCAAGGTCCAAGCCACTCACCGCCATATAGTCTTGACAGTTCATTACCTACATTATAATTTGTTTATTCATTTGTAAGGTCCTAGGTCTCCCACCTCACCAGCAGGGATCTATTATCTATCTGCACGGTCTTTCCCACAGTTTTAGCACAGCTTCTCACATATGTGCTCTCTGGAGGTTGGGCAGACCCTTAGCCTGTATGTGTACCCCAGCCACATCATCATGTTTGCCTATGTAGCTCATTGAGGGCCCAGCTTGTGTTAATTTCCTCATGGCCAGGAATTATGGTCTCATTATATTTTCAAGAAATTGTGGTTCACTGTCAATTCTTTGTAGCATGGTAACAGCAAATTCAGCTTTAAGGAATTTGCCCTATGGTTTTATTGCATGCAAGAGTTGAATGTAATAGCTATGCACTGTTGACTTTGGAAGACCTAACTATAGACTATAGTATGGAACGTACTTCTGAGAACAGTGAATACAGGACTGTTGGGTTTTTCGACATCTGATTTTCTGGCCTTTCCTATTGACTTTCCAGTTTGTACACTGCCAGTCTCCATAAACTATTTGTGATTGTCTGATAGTTTCATGTGGAGAATTTTTGTTATACGGTAGAACCTTGTTTACCTGCATCGACTGGGATAATGACCGATCTCAGTTAATGAAAATCTGGTTTATCCACAAAATGACAGAAAAATAATAAAAAAACATACACAACACCATCAAAATATTTTTACTGGATTTTAGATGTTACTGTTGACACACTTTTACCTAAAAACACATACACTTGATGTATGTACTGTAATAGCCTATGTATTTGTACTGTACAAAATATAGCTATGAATTAGTCTGGAGCAAAAAAAAGAAAGGCAGTTAACTTCTGTCTCAGTTCAGTGTGTAGCTTACAAACAGCGTGATCTCGCATCCACTTTAACATCAGAACTTCATTTGGCAATGTTTTGGCTTGACTCTTGAAATAAAGCATCAATTTCTCTATACTTGTTACTACTTGTGCATAGGTCATAAAACAGCCGGTTCATCAATAGTGTCTGATCTGAGTGCTCTTCATTTTCATTTTCATTAACATTGCATGGTGGAATACTGCCTTCCTCTATAATCAGTTTATAACCTCCATCATTGTCGATGACCCCAGGGGCCTACTGCGGTAGGTACGGGAATTGGCAATCCCGGGTTCCCGAGCTAAATCTCTCAATTGGGTTCCTCTGCGAGGTGAGAGTGTTTTTTCAAATGCCCAAAACCATGGTCCACTTCTGTGTTTGACCCTAACCTTCCTGAACACAAGTCTGATGGATACCTAGCGCAGCAAGTGGAGGGGTGACTGGGTAATGCGTAAGTCCCAGCCCCTGGTTATCATGTAGGACTGTTACTTTCTTGGAAGTGTTGAAAACAGTGTTGTTATGATAAATTAACTTTAAAGAGAGTCGATTAAAGACACTAGACAACACTTACTTTTAAATTTTTCCGGAACTAGTTTCAGAGGCTTTGCCTCTATCATCGGCCGGCTCTCGACTGGTTCTCATTGGTGTAGCTGACGATACCTTGTCACAGGTCTCCTCTGGTGGCAGCTCAAGGAACTTGCTGAACAAATCCTTCTGGGGGATGTCGAAATTGAATACTTTGTTCCTATTTTTTGAAATGAAGATTTGTTCCCATGTGGACAGTTCTTGTTTTCCTGATGTATGTTTCAGTAGTTTTGGTTCTGGATTTATGTTGTGGTTTTTTTCCCAAAAATGTGTGGCAACTGCTGATTTTTCTAATTGTTTATATTTTATGTTTCTAAAGTGTTCCTTTGCTCTTGTTTCTAAATTTCTTTTTGTTTTTCCAATATAAATTTGACTACAGTCATTGCATTCAATTTGATATATACCAGATTTTTTGTTTGATGGAATGGCATCTTTGATGTTTGAGCAAATTAGGTTTTTTAAGGAGAAATGGTTGACTGGTGCTAGTTGAATATTTTGTTTTTTGAAGACTTTTTTGAATTTATCATAGGCCCATGGATGGTAAGTGAATTTTTTGAAAATCATATTAGTTTCTGTAGATGAGAGAGTTGTGGTTTCCTTTAGTAGCTTCTTCTTTTTTGCTAAGCTCACTTTTTTGTCCACTAATGATTTGGGAAAGTTATTTTTTTGTGCTATTTCAATTATTTTGTTGTATTCTGTTTTGTATTCTTCTGCTGTGAGAGGGATGTTTACCAGTCTGTGTGCTAAACTATTAAAGATTGCCTGTTTGTGGGATCTTGGGTTGTAGCCATTAGCTTTTATGTAGTTGTCTGTCTGTGTTGGTTTTCTGTAAATGCCAAAGTTTAGTCTGTTTTTATTCCTCATTATTTTTAGATCCAAAAATGGTAAATGCTCGTCTATTTCTATTTCTACAGTGAATTTGATGCTTTTTTCTTGGATATTTAAAAGATTCAGTGCATCACTGATGTGTTTTTTTGGTACTATTGCAAAGATGTCATCTACATATCGTTGCCAGAGTTTGAACATCCAAGGGAAACCTTTGTTGATCCTTATTTCTAATGCACTCATGTACAGATCGGCCAGGAAGGGTGATAGTGGGTTGCCCATTGCTAACCCTGAAGTTTGGTGATAATATTTTGTTTGAAACTGGAAGAAATTTTGTTCTATGCATAATTTGGTTAGTTCAATGTAGTCTGAAATTTCAGATGATGCCATTCCAAGTGATTTGAGCCATTTTTCTATCAACGGTGGGAGTTGATTAACTGGTATGCTGGGAAACAGTGATTTAACATCAAATGAGACTAGTGTGTCCTCTTCTTTTAGTTCAGTATCCTTAATGTGTTCTATAAGTTCATAGGTGTTTTTGATGCTTAGGCTGTCGAATTTTGGAAATGAATTGAATTTGTTTGTTAGCCACTTTGCAAGTTTGTATGTTGGTGAATTTATACTGCTAACTATAGGTCTCATTGTTATGGATGGTTTGTGTATTTTGGGTAAGCCATAAAGTCTAGGTAAGGTTGGGTTATCCGGTTTAACTGCATATTTGTTTGGTATTATGCTTGATTTTGCTATTGTTTTTTCATATGACTGTATGCAAGTTTTTAGAGGATTTTTGTTAATGGTTTCATATTCATTGTCAGTTAGCATTTTTTTCCATTTTTTCAATATAATCTGATTTTTCCATTATGACAATCTTGTTGCCTTTGTCTGCCTTTGTGTAAATAACGTTTTTCTGTTTCAAAGAATGGATAGTATTATGTTTTCTCTTCTGAAAGGATCTGTTCTCATCATCTGAAATTTCAGACTACATTGAACTAACCAAATTATGCATAGAACAAAATTTCTTCCAGTTTCAAACAAAATATTAACACCAAACTTCAGGGTTAGCAATGGGCAAGCCACTATCACCCTTCCTGGCCGATCTGTACATGAGTGCATTAGAAATAAGGATCAACAAAGGTTTCCCTTGGATGTTCAAACTCTGGCAACGATATGTAGATGACATCTTTGCAATAGTACCAAAAAAACACATCAGTGATGCACTGAAACTTTTAAATATCCAAGAAAAAAGCATCAAATTCACTGCAGAAATAGAAATAGACGAGCATTTACCATTTTTGGATCTAAAAATAATGAGGAATAAAAACAGACTAAACTTTGGCATTTACAGAAAACCAACACAGACAGACAACTACATAAAAGCTAATGGCTACAACCCAAGATCCCACAAACAGGCAATCTTCAATAGTTTAGCACACAGACTGGTAAACATCCCTCTCACAGCAGAAGAATACAAAACAGAATACAACAAAATAATTGAAATAGCACAAAAAAATAACTTTCCCAAATCATTAGTGGACAAAAAAGTGAGCTTAGCAAAAAAGAAGAAGCTACTAAAGGAAACCACAACTCTCTCACCTACAGAAACTAATATGATTTTCAAAAAATTCACTTACCATCCATGGGCCTATGATAAATTCAAAAAAGTCTTCAAAAAACAAAATATTCAACTAGCACCAGTCAACCATTTCTCCTTAAAAAACCTAATTTGCTCAAACATCAAAGATGCCATTCCATCAAACAAAAAATCTGGTATATATCAAATTGAATGCAATGACTGTAGTCAAATTTATATTGGAAAAACAAAAAGAAATTTAGAAACAAGAGCAAAGGAACACTTTAGAAACATAAAATATAAACAATTAGAAAAATCAGCAGTTGCCACACATTTTTGGGAAAAAAACCACAACATAAATCCAAAACCAAAACTACTGAAACATACATCAGGAAAACAAGAACTATCCACATGGGAACAAATCTTCATTTCAAAAAATAGGAACAAAGTATTCAATTTCGACATCCCCCAGAAGGATTTGTTCAGCAAGTTCCTTGAGCCGCCACCAGAGGAGACCTGTGACAAGGTATCGTCAGCTACACCAATGAGAACCAGTCGAGAGCCGGCCGATGATAGAGGCAAAGCCTCTGAAACTAGTTCCGGAAAAATTTAAAAGTGTTGTCTAGTGTCTTCAATCGACTCTCTTTAAAGTTAATGTAGGACTGTGTTCGTATCTGCTGATAAAGGTCAGTCCCGGGGAGGGGCCATTGCATGAGCTGTTACACTTCTGAAGGCGATTGTGTCCCTCTGTCTTAACACTGGGAGGTGTGACCCTAAGGTGAACAAGGTCTAGGTCAGGACTCTCACCTAAGCCGGGGTGGCGCCCAGGATGTAAGCATTCCACTGGAGACGTTTGCAATGGTGGAGGATAATACCTTTATGAGTTTGAACCCCCCAGGGGTCTACTGCGGTAGGTACGGGAATTGGCGTTCCCGGGGTCCTGAGCCACCTTGGGGCCTCGATGTGGGTTCCTCTTAAATGTGAGGGGTCAGACAAAACACCCACCCACGTGTAGGCTGTGTGTGGAGACCCGTGTCTGTGGAGAGGTTTATCCTGGTATGTTGAGGGATGCACATCTGAGCCTGGTTTATCTTTCGGAACTCAGGGAGGGTGTGTATATCCAATACACCACTTTGGTTTCTAATTCACCTAAATGGGAGGTTAGGGGCTAACCCACCCCTAGTGAATCGGCCAGGACTAGGTCATACACTGAACTCCAGGGTTAGTGGGATGGTGAGCCTGCTATATCCCCTGTGTAGCCCTGTCATCCCATGGGCTCCGTGGTGGGCGGGGAGCACTGGGGGATGAAACTCATTCCATTCCTTATGGCAAACTTTAAAATAAAACATGGAAAGGAAATCGCTGAGTCTTGTGGTCCTCGCTATTTAGTTATTTTTAGAACTGAGAAAGGTCGAAAATTTACTACCGTGAACCCATTCATTATTCAGAAGGGTTTAAATAATATTGCTGGTCCTGTAAAATCATGTACTCGATCTCGCAATGGCATGCTCCTGGTTGAAGCAATTTCTCCGACACCTGAACTCCTCGCCTGGTGTTGTAAACACCAACGCATTGGACGGTATGTCTAATGAGGAGATTCAGGAAAACTTGGTGGAATAAGGTGTGACAAGTGTACATCGAGTTCACCACAAAGAACGAGGTGAACTAGTGCCCACTCGTACCCTGTTTCTTACCTTTGATTGGGTAGATCTCCCGCAAAGGATTAAGCAGGGTTTGAAGCTACTGAAGTGAGGCAGTATATATCCAATCCATTGAGGTGTTATAAACGCCAGCACTTTGGCCACATGAGTGATTCATGTAATGGAGTTGCTACTTGCGTTGACTGTGGGGAAGTCAAGCATGACAATGCATGTAATTCACCTGCAATGTGTGTTAACTGCAGTGGTAATCATTCATCGAACTTCAGAGAATGTCCCCGTTTTATGGAGGAGAAGGCGATCCAGGAGATCCGGGTAAGAGATCGGTGTCCTTCGTGGAAGCCTGGAAACTCTTGTGTATTCATCAGCCTTCTGTACTTAGGACCGTTACTTGTAGTGCAGTTGCAGCTAAGCCGGTACCTAGACGTGAAATTGCAACACAAACTAGTGACATAAACGGGACAGTAATGTCCAAAAGAACAATTACACCCAGATCACAGCCAACAGACACCAGCACTAACAACAGTGACTACACCTACTAAGTCTAGTTCTATGAAGACCATTGCAGCCAAGTCACCGCAGAAAGCATCTAACTCAAGAATATGTGTACCAGTAATATATATTGCATCGCCCAGAAAGTTCAAGACGTCATAAGAAAGAACTAACTTTCACAGAGAAAATAAGAATGCTAGTACCAAGCAAAAGGAGCGCAAAAGTCCACAACCATCTCCTCCGAGAACATCTTCTGAGGAATCTTCTGGAGAGGACTCAGATCGGTGGCTCTCATCTTTGTTGATCGCAGTTTTCGATCGTTTCGAGCAACTCAAAATGAAATTATCAATAGGAAAGCCGTGTTACTCCATTGTTGATGTGGAGCAGGAAAATCCTGTCCTCACTGCCAAAACGACAGTGTGAAAAGGGCAGGATAAACCTGATACTAGCCCAGCCCCTAAGAAAAGGAACAAACTGATTCGACCATCACTGGACAGGTAGTTTGTTTTGATAACATGTTAATATTGAAATCGATTTTTTATGCCTTTTAGTGTTTTATGGTTAATTATAGTTTTTATTGTTTTTTTCATTTGGATGTATTTTTTTTTATTGTTTGAGTATTTCTCTGGCTATTGCCATTATTTAGTTTTTGTAAGGGTGCTGATGACCAATCAGTTGAGTGTCCTTTATATAAATCATCATCATCACAAGTCGAACACAAAGGTCACAACTTTTTCCATGACTTCATTAAAGTTTCTCTTCCACCTGGTCCCAAGCAGATGGTGAGTGCAATGAAATCACCCGCTGGCAAGAGAATTCGAGCAATGTACCAACTGGGAATAGCAGCTTATTGTCAGTAAAACAAGTCTTCATTTACTATGCTAAACATTTTTTAAAAAACTGGTCTGGGTTAACAAGGTTTCACTGTACTCACATCTAAATTGCCAAATAGTGTACCACAACCTCGGATATGTCTTCCACCAAGCATAAGATACATGCAACTTTTTCTTGTACAGCAAACATTTCACAAAAATAGAAAGCAAACAATAAACCGACTACAAATAGTTTTTCCAATTAACAAAGCAAACAGTTTGAAAAAAAGCAAGGAACGCTTCTATAACATGTTTATAAACATTTCAAATAAACTTTAATACAAATAAATAAAGTATAAAATTGAAAGAAGCGTAGAGACAGTAAAGCACAACTTAGCACAAAAGTGAATAGAGAAGATACTGACACACTGCTTCACTCACACTGTTTTTTTCACAGGACATGTTTCAAGAGCTTTTGCTCTTATCATCAGCTGGAACTCGACTAGTGCAAATTGTAGTGATTTCCTCTTTCTCCGTATCGTCAACAGATGGCATGATGTACTTGTCAAAGATGTCCAGTGGTGGAGTTTCAAAATCTTCATTAACAAAAATCGTCATAGAGTCATGAATTTTGAAACTCCACCACCGGACATCTTTGACAAGTACATCGTGCCATCTATCGATGATACAGAGAAAGAGGAAACCACTACAATTTGCACTAGTCGAGTACCAGCTGATGATAACAGCAAAAGCTCTTGAAACATGTCCTGTGCAAAAACAGTGTGAGTGAAGCAGAGTGTCAATATTGTCGCGAAGCCATTATCTATGATAGCGCAGCTAGTGTACACAAAGAGCCGGCAGATAACATTAGCGCCGATAAATAACAGATGGATAGTGTATCACGGAGGTAAAGGACTTGCCAGCATAGATTAAGTTACGCTTCTGGAAGGTGATAGAATATTCGGGTTCTTTATTATTCCGGAAATATCTAGAATTATCAATGAGGTATTTAAGAAGGCGACGACTCGCCAAGAGGAGTCGGAGTCATGAGTAAACAGTACACAGCTGTGAACAAATGTTGTGTAACGAGAGCTGATTGTTACTTACATCGACCTTGGTAGACTGTGTATATGTGAAGTAATGTTGTACGTGAGAATTGAACAGCGTATTTCTACGGAAATAAAGAACATTTAGAATTTCGGCAAATTGGACTTTTAGTTCTACGAACCCACGAAGTCACAATATCTTCTCGATTCACTTTTGTACAAATAAATGAATTTGGAATCCATGTAGTTCATTTGAATGCAGAATGTGTCATTACATAAACATGCAATGCAAACATTTGAAATGTTGCAACAATGAGTTTATTATGAAGATGGAAAAAAAGACAAAAAAAATCTCTGAGTTACTGGATTAATTAAAAGTAATTTTAATTACAAATAATACTTCACAGCGAACTCATAAAATCCCACTATACTTTCTCAGAAAACCTGTACTTAAACCTTCACTTGCGCTTTGCATGGATTCAACTTATGTTGTTCCCAGTTTATACCTTCTTTTAATTTATTTACATAATTTTTTTGTATTCTAAAGCTAAAGATATAAAAAGGATAGTTCTTAAAGAAAAAATGCTAAAATTAAACTAAAAGTTCAATATTAACAGTATTACCATTTAATTACAGTCTCCTGGTTATGGAATGGGGACAAGTAATTGTTGACAGCTCTTGCAATAAAACCATGAAGTTCTTTCATGTATAAAGAGCACTGAGAAGCATCACTTTTCTTTGAAGACATTGCTGCTTTGTCTTCTGCTGTTGCTCCCCTGCAAGCACAAAAAAAAAAAAAAAAAAAAAAAAAAATTAATTCTATATAAGAATAACACTAAAACTGGCCTATTCTGCATACTTCCATTCAGTAATGAAATATGGTATAATTTTTTGGGGAGGTTCTACAGATTCAAAAAGAATTTTCAACTTACAAAAGAAAGCCCCCAGAATTATATCATATAGAAGTATTTTCAAAAATTTAGAAATATTAACCCTTACCAGAGAATACATATATACATTGATGATCTTCTACAGAAAAAATAAAAATTACTTTTAATTACTTTTTAGAGGCTGTTATCCCATTGTGCAGTGATCTTTTATAATATAATGCTAACTTGTTCATAGGTACAAGGTCAAATCAAATACAAACAAGAATTATTTTTTAGAATTTATTTTATCAACAAACAAAAATCCTCACATACAGATTACTTTTCTGCCAAGTGTCCTGCCTTTAATACACATTTTCTTCATTGAATTGGCAAGTTTCTGATGCCATACTTATAGAAAGAAGAAGGATGTGTGCAGAGCTAGTTGCACAAGAACTCTTCTCCACTTGAGTCATCAAAGCCCCGTCCTCCTAGGTCTTGTTTGAGTGGTCTAAATAAATGGTAGTCGCAGGGCGATAAATCTGGACTGTAAGGAGTGTGTTCCAGGGGTATCCAATGCATTTTCTCGTTTTACCTGCATTAAAATGCCAGTATCTGCCCTCGCATTGTCATGGTGAAAAATGGCATTTCGGATCGGTTGTCGGCATTGCTTGTTGCAATATGCAGCTTTTACTTCATCCAAAATATGACAGTAATAAGCTGCATTAATTGTCCTTTGTTCGTAAAGCCCACCTCGGAAGCGTAGATGGTAGCGTGTCTGCCTTACGTTCAAGAGGTCCCGAGTTCAAATCTCGGTCAGGGTGAGTTACCTGGATACGGTTTTTTTCGGGGTTTTCCCTTATCCTTACAGACGAATGTCGGGTAGCTCTGAGCTCCATGGACCCTGGGCACACTTGAGCATCATTTCACCTATTTCATTCACCGTCCGATATGACTTAATGTTGGGGGATGTAAAATTACAACAAATAATTGTTCATGAAGAAAATTGACCAGAGAAACACCAACAGAGTCCCAGAAAGTGGTTGCAAGCACCCTTCCATCAGATGGGCATGTTTTGATCCTTACCGGACCTACTTCGTCTCCTTACTACCACTCCATGCTTGCTTGCTTGCTTTGACTCTGGGGTGTAATGATGCACCCACATTGCTTCACAAATCACAATGTGATCCAAGAAAGCTCTCTCCTCATAGTGATGCAGGTGTCTCTGACAAACTTCTTGGAGGAACCTACCTGGAAGACAATTTTCTGTAATGAAGTTCATTTCGAATGATTGTTTGAACACATCCGTAACTTATTCTTAGAGAAAAAAAGCAATTTTGTACATTTTTATGCGCCAATCTTGTTCAATAATGTCACAAATGGCAACAAAGTGAGTGTGTTCCAACACTCCCCACCTGGCAACCATGGCCTTCGGGATAACTTTGCCCCACCACATGATGACCGGACACCATTTCTCAGGTGGAGGCACCCATAGGGCAGTGTCCATTACCTCCAATTGTAGGGTGATAGTGAAGATGATGGTGAGGCGAGAGGACCTATAAACTTATATCGTGGACTCCAAACCACATTGGGCATAGGGGACACTTCACATGTGTTAAACAGAGGTGAAGGCATGAAGAGAGCTGACTTAAAATTACCAACCCCAGAGCCGGGAATCAAACTCGGGACCCTTTGCACGGGAGCCATTAACGAAACCACTGCGCTACCCCGGCGCAACAATGTTGTCTGCAGTAATGCTTGTCCACGATCTCCTATGAGTTTCATTTTCTATAGCTTCTCTTCCTGCTACAAAAATTTTAGCCCACTCATACATTCCAGTCTTCGAAAGTGTTTCTTGCCCAAACTGTGCACGGAGCTGTCTTGCATTTTCCGATGGTTTGGTGCCCTTTATTGCAAGAAATCTGATGACGCATTGTGCAACAGACGTGTGCACCTCTTACTCACTCATGGTGTACTGCCACAATCCCATTCTCTACAGAGCTTGCACACATAATCCCCCCTCTCAAGATACCTCCACCAACATACTGACAAATTTTCTCCTTAAAATTATTACCAACAGTAGCGTTATATTAAAATTCCCGTTTATATTTGATCTGCCCACGTATTTCAGGTTATTTTTAATTTTTGTTCCAAGATTACGTTGCAGTTGTCGATTAACAGAGTTTCAGAATTTGTATAGCTGTATTTAGTTATTTTGTAAGTATTTGAACAAAGCTCTGCGTGATTCTTTTGGTCCCATTAGCTCCTACTCCTGCTGACTCATACTGCAAGACAGTTCTGATTATTTCCTGGAATGCGCAGTACCGCAGCACATTTCTTCTTTCCAATCCGGTGAAAGCTTTTTAGTGGAGTGGTACCCTTGAGGTGAAGCCCACACTCCCCACTGTGCCCTCTAACACAGTGAAGTCCATACATGGATTTTTCCTCCATTTGGAGGGGGAAAAAAAAATAAGACTGGACTACACTACGGAAAGGAATTGGCACATAGTTCCAAACTTGGTCTATTGTACCTAAGTCCCCAAGTGGGGCACCCCAGGAGGAAGGATGAGGTGAGAGGAGACTGAAGGCAGCCATTCCAAGTAGCCACAACAGTGCAGAGGTCAGGGTCCCTACACTTTACCAGTTGGAAACTCTGCAGCAAGCCAGTACAACTGGCATGCCTCTCTATTGTTGTCTGGAAATGGTCCAACCAGACCAAGTTCGGAGACCAGAGACCATCCTACCGGAGAAGAAAGTTTTACCAAGAGCATATCATCCTGCCATGAAACACCGACACCTGCCGACACTTCTACCCAGATGAGAAATGATGATGTAGATGAAATGGAGGGACAGAAAATTTGGAGGATATAATTAACCTATCCAGCATTTGCCTGGTGACCCGAGAAAACACCCCAAAAAATTCATGGGTCATGTATGTTGGCCACAGACAAAACTGCCTGAGTCATCCCGTTTGGTTTTGGTCCCATTAGTACCATTATATGGACTTCTTTTTTTTCTTTTACGATTGTTTCTCACCCGTCAAGTTCTACAGTGTAATTCCAATTTCTATATAAGTTCTATAGTATAATTAAATCATGTTATGAAAGTAGGACTTTTTTTCCCAAGTCTCTTAATTTTGCAATTCAGTTCATATTAAAGCAAGCACTATTTAATTTTTAGAAAAGTAATGGATGTGAGCTTATTTAAAAAGATACCTACAATGTTTTAAGTTTATGAGTTATTGAATCACTTGAGATATGTTCCTGCAGTTTATTTTCTTACATTACGGATGTTTGGAAGATGTTTAGTTCTAAGGCATTACTGGTAAGCAGTAGTTTATTTTGTTACTGTAATTTTGTTTTTCCTCTAAGCAGTTTGGAAGGTTATTAGTGTATATTATATATGGTAGGATCCCAAAATACTAAACTTTATTTAAGCTTAGCTAACCATATGTTTAGTATAAGAGAGTATTACTTACATTGAATAATTTTCATTGTGCATTGTAAGAATAATAGCCTCAATAGCATCTGATATCGAAGCCAATAAAGGATTTAATATATTCTGAGTCTGCTTGTTTGTATGACTCAGTGATTCCTGTATAATGTTGGCAGCATCCTGTGACAAACTGGTCTTCATATTAGCCATAACTCTTCCTATTTGTCCATTGAGATAATGCAACAGGTTTGCTATTGATACATTCATTGTCTGACCTGGTGTGCATGAATCTGAAAATATATATGTATGATTTTATATCACTAGAGGGCAAGGTCGTATATAGAGAGTATTTTCAAGTGATAAGGCTGAAACATATGAGCGCAAATCAATAGTACCTGTGTTTCAAAATAGAGGATTTTGCTAAGCCAGTTTTTGCTACTATCACGTATGTCACATTGCCAAAACAAGCTTGGTAATGATTCATAGGTTAGTTTAAATTTGGCAAGTACTTCAGTTAGTAGTTCAACATAATTTTGTTAAAATTAAGAAATTGCAGTTTTGTTCAGTGTTTCACTTTTTACTTTTGGATGGGAAAATTTGTGAGATAAAAGCAAAATTGGATGCTCTTTATGCATTTTTTGCCATCTAAGACAACAATTAGATCCTGGTTTAACAACTTTAAATATAGTTGAAAATCCATTTGATGAGGACTACTGGATGCCTTCTGTGATTACCCCAGAGGTCTACAATACAATTTTCCTAATTGTAGAATTGGCAGAGGCAACAGCTGTATTAACAGGAACAGCAATTCATATTTTGCATAATAAGTTGGACATAAAAAGTGTGTCAGCTCGAAGGATGCTGCATTTGCTCATTTTGGACAACAGGCAGACGTGGTTTTCAACTTCAAAGCTTGTCTGGTGCTATTTAAGCAAAATCTGAAGGAATTTTGCATCATAAACCTGGATTCATTCTATTTTAGAAATCAAGCAACAATCAAAACAAGTTGCTTCCAGTGAACCTGCTCCACAGGAGGAAAAATTATGGTTTTTGGGGATGCAAAGGTTGTCCTACTGACTTCTTGAAGAAAGGAAAAATGACTACTGGGCAATACTACAATATTATTGGCCTGATTTGACAAAAAATTGAAGAAGAGACAGCCCCATTTGTTGGAGAAGAAAGGGCTGTTTCACCAAGACAACACATCAGCACGTTCATTTGGTGCTGTCGCAACCAAATTGCATGAATTGCATTATCAATTGCCCCTATGATAGATAGATGTGTGTTTAAGGGTGCTCAACTGCAAGGTCATTAGCGCCCTTGAAAAATAATTATGGCAAGCGTGATCTAGCTCTCTGCAATTTTGTCTTCTTCCAAAACATGAGATGGCTCACGAGAATAGATATTTAAATCAAATAAGCAGGTCATGATCTAGACACAAGCACATTTTGCAGAGCTTCACAATTTCTACTTTTTGGAGGAGTTAAAGAATTTGCAGGAAAGTTGGGAGAAGTATGTATCCCTAGAAAGGGACAATGTTGAGAAATAATTTGTGTTTTGAAACAATTGTCATCTTCTTTCCTTACAGGTATTTACTGAACCAACCTTGTAAACCAATCACATTATCTTTCTAAGGTCACATTGAGAGATTTATAGGGAATATAACGGATCACTGAACAAGGTATTTTGACATGGCTTTGATGGGCCAGAATGATAAACAACCTAAGTCAATTAGAACTTAAAAATTCAATGGCATAGCTAGGATTTGAAAAGTGGATCTTCCCTCGATACATGGCTGCTCCAACTACTGAACTAATATTGCAACATGGTAGTTGACATTACTGAATTTTAGTTCTGAATATATCTTTCATAACTTGCCATTGTTTGTAGGTTTTAGAACAATCTATCATTATCACTTATCTTATAAATGGAAACTATGATAACCAAAGGATTTACAGAATCATATTAATTCAAGAGTATATAGAAACTAAACTTCCTAGATAGGTCTCATAGCAAATACCTTATTATTACAACACCCATGTAGCAATAAGATCTGCTTAATAATATGGTGACAAAATAGGCAATCAGCATGTAAAAGAGTTGCATTAATTTACAAAAGATTTGATGCACTGCAGAAAAAATATTTTGACAATATGTATCACTCCCCATATGATTTGTGTTCCAAAAAAATTGGCTAACATAATTTGTCTGATTGCTTGTATTTAAATCTCTTAAGTGTTCTTTCAATGTGACATTCAGACTTTTGTTTCTCCAAGTGTGATCTTCCAGACATTAGGAAAACAAAGAGAAGTCTGAATGACAATTGAAAGAACATTTAAAAACATTACATACATTGAACCTGCTTTGTAAGTAACCCACTTCTAGTATGTATTTATATGCAGATATTTTAAGTTCTGGAAAAAATGTAATTTAGAAAGATGTTAACAGAACCTTATTTATACATAATTTGGTGTGATACATATTAAATTTCAGTAAAATATTAGAAAGTTTTAAATGAGCATAAGGCATACACTATCTTATTTTTTTTTTATAAAAGAAATCCAAGGACATTTTCTTTATCACTGCTAACAAAGATGCAAGCTCAGTGGGCAGCTATCAGCCATGAAAACAAAAGACAGGCATTTGCTGGTATACAGCTTTTGGTGCAAAAATGTTGTAGCAACAAATGAGAAGTAGAGATAATTTTTGCTATCTGGTGTTTACTGCTGAATAGTGTTTTGTTTTACAGTTCTCAGTTGCTTTTTATAAGTCATGCAAAACAAAAAAAGGAAAAGTTATACACTAGATCCAAAAGTAAAATTCATATGAGAGGTGGCAATTAACTCACACAAAATCAAAACTGAAATTGCTTCAGACTTAGGAGCTGCTAATACCATGGTATGTACAGTCGCCAGTAACAGAAATGTTATTTTTGATGAGTTTTTAAAACCGGGTGCTAAATCAATTAAATGCATTGCAGGAAGGGAGATGCTGATTTGGAAATGGCTCTTTTCAGATGATTCCAGGAGAAACCATGTAGCTGCAGTTCTACCAGTCAGTGGCGACATGCTGAAAACAAAAGTGATAGATCTAGCTAAAATTATGAACACCACAGGGAAAACAATTTGTGACAAGGTAACTGCTGTGGATGACATTACGTGCAACACTGGAAGGAAGAGATTCTATCAGGAATCATAAACGATTATCACTTCGAAAGATCTACAATTATGATGAAACTGGACTATTCTGCAAATCTTGTTCTCAGCAGGACTTAGCTGAAAAGGCCATGGAGGGAAGAAAAGTAAAATTCAGGTAACTGTTCTTTTTGCCACCAATGTAGATGTACTAGACAAACTTCTCCCATTTGCGATAGGCAAATCCAAGAATCCAAGGTGTTCTAAGGGTTTGAAAACAATAACTAGGAATATGAATACAAAAAGTCTTGGATGACTATGATTTTAATGGAACTGTGGTTAAAGAAACTGAACAACAGAAGGGGGGGGGGGGGAAGGAAGATCCTTCTTTTCATGGATCGATGTGCAGCATATTAACCTCAAATAATTTTGGAAAATGTTCCGAGTGGAATTTTTCCCTCCTAACTGTACCAGTTGTCTACAGGGGCATCACTGCAAATTTCAAAGTTCATTATAGAAAAATACTGATTCAATATTTAGTGACACTGACGGATGCAGGAAATAAAAATCTTGCCATTAACTTACTATAAGCTATAGAATTTATTTCGGCTGCCTGGAAGCAGGTGTCATCCTCCACAATCAAACACTGTTTCTTTAAACCTAGTATCTTACAGGAAGAGGTAAATACAAACATGTGTTTCTTAGAGCAGATCCAATATACATACATATGTGAATTTTTTCAAGCAACTGCTGCACTAGAGCATCAACATCAAGACATAAGGAAGCATTTGTATGAACCATTTCATTTCATTTTATTTCATCCATATGATCCAAAATATATAGGATGCATCAACAGGTTTAACAAATATAACGTGTACACAACAATATAAAAACAATAAAATAAGCAGAGGGTACATATACTTCTTAAGCTTTAACCTTTTATACTCATCTATAGAGTAGACTGGGTTTTCTACGAGGTACTTTGAGAGTGGCTAGCAATGTAGGTAACAACTACAAAAACAAGCGCCTTCAATTTTATGCTTCACTGTATTAAATAGTTGAGTCACTAGAGACCCTACAGTCAATGGAACTTACCAATTACTTGTGTTGCTTCTGCATCAGTGACCGTCATCTGCTCACACTTAAGGCAGAACAACCTAACTGTCTTACTTATGTTGCGAGCCACAGTGCAGCTGAGGGAGACATCTACTAAGGAAACGCTCAGTTCACTGCAAAAGAAATGTCTTTTTCAAATGCATTTAACTATGAATGAAACACGAAACTCTATTACTATCACCCACAAAAAATGATAAAGGAGTGGATTCACACAGAGATATTCTGGGCAAAAATTGGCAGGAAATAATCCTACTAGATTCTGGGACAAAGAAGCAACTGTAAAATGACTTAGATACTGTAGAATTTTGACAATGGCATATTGTGTAGCATTACTGATCAAACTGTAAAATGCTTTCGAAAATAGTTCAAGCTGTGCTCAATTTTACAACTAAAAGAAAACTAATGATTTGATCACTGTCCCTATTTGCCACAGTTAAACCTAATGCCTGGAAAAAGCAGGATTCAACCTTTGTAATAAATGACTGAAGAACATCTTCTAACCTGTGAAGCCCTACCTGCCGGACCCACTACACAGAAATATTGGAGAGTAAGAGAGCTAATGGCTTCATTGCCAAAGCCTAGCATTTGACAACAACACCTTTGTAAGAAAGAATTATAATTAATTGCACTGACAAGGTGAAATTGCTCTGTAAAATGCACACATTTATACAATAATTAAATGATTACACAAAATATTAAAAAAACAACCAAACAAAAAAAAAAAGTGAAGGAGACTAACTGTTTACCATTCACTTGAAAGCTAATGTCATAATCATTGCACCAGAGACAGTGCTCTGACACGTCTCTTCATTTTCATGTGTAATGGACTCAAGTGGTGTTATCATTAGCAGTGGCACACTAGCTTTAGAAACTTATAGCCATGACTTCCACATTTGAACCAACAGGCCGTAAATCTCCTATCTCAAATTACTTGTTTAAGACATCTCTACTTGCTCTGAAAATATTTCAGTGTAGAACATTAGTACCCCCATAAACTAGAACTCTTGACTATTTAAAAAAAAAAAAAAAAATTCAATCCTAGTTGACATTACATAACTTGTATAATTTTCCTGAAAAACATGGAAACAGAAGTCATATGCAACTGCTTAAAATAGATATATGCAGTATTACAGCACACTTCTTTTGGGATAGGCTGTACTTCTAGGAAAACTACAAATATAGTTCATTAAACTAAATAATATTTCCTTGTAAACATACATATATGAGTATAGACTGCATGAAGGATGAAAGAAAGGGATTACAACTGCAAATGCGATAGAGTATTTCTCCCTTATATACTCTCATGATTACTCAATATTTATTATTGTGTGTTTCCTTCATTGTTATCTGTTGCTTGGAATGGCGAACTGTGAGAAAGGCTCTGCATTTTATGATAAATGATATCAGATAAATATGTGATACATCTGTTATGCGATAAACTGAAAATGATGAATTACAGAAAAAAGAAAAATTCACAGTGAGTGAACTAATGCTACAGCATGCAAATCTATGAAAACTTAAGGTTAATGAGTGAATGGTTTGTAGGCAGCTGAGATAATTACTTTTTAACAAATACATAACATTTAAATTAGTGGATATCTGTGACAGTTCTTAAAAATATGTACAGGAATAAACCTGAAATACATGAACAATATAAAAACTTAGCAAAACAGAACAAATTTTAGAGTCACTTCTGTTTTCAACCTGCTTTACTGTATATTGCGTTTTGTTATTCATTGTATATTGTAATGTTTGATTTGTACATAATAATTTAGAAGAAAGTTGGAGAGGCATGCTTAGCCACCATTAGAGCAGCTGGGGTTGGAAGAAAAATACTATGATGACTTATAGAAGCTGCAGGGGTTTGTACAGTTAACAGCTTCACTTAGTTTTAGTATTATGAATGGTAATTGTATTGTTTTCTAAAAATTGTTTACTGGATTTAATTTCAAGACTGGCGAAGAAGAATGTAGTTAACTGATTTCCCAAATGGAACTGGAATGTCCAAAATCTATTTTTCTTACTATTATTGATGTACTAATCAATTTACTTTTTTGCTTTCATTTTCAGTTTGTTGTGAATTAAAGTTCTAAATAATAAATATTATGTGGTCAATGTTAAGATTACTTGGCACTCAGCCTTGAGGAAATTACATCATAAGATGAACTAAATGTTGGCAAGCTTACGCCTCAAGATACGGTCTACACCAGAAGTATTGTACCAAGATCATAATAAATATTTAGATTAAATAGCTCAGATTTTGGATTTTCCTATCTAGTTTCCATCCTCAATTTACTGCAATATGACTTCACAAACTGATAAATTCTGTCAAACTGAGGTTCAGTTGCTACTTCTTATTCCAAGTTGATTAAATGTGCATGTCATATTCATTTTCTGTTCTGGTACTCATTTCCATTCCTGGGAAATTCTGTACAAGGTTTAAGACCTTTCAGATTTCTATTTTTAAAGCAAAAAAGACATCTAACATGGAAAATTTGATGAAATGAAACAGTAATACACTGGAGGATGTTTCTTAGAATACTTTTATGAATGTTCGCTAAATCTATGGCATTAGAAGGTGTTTACGTTGAATAAACAAAAGGATAAACTTAATTCATAGCTTCTTGTAGATTCTATAGAGCTGCTTCCTTTAAATATTCATGAAAACAGAGGATTATTCAAGAATATGGACAAATAGAAAATCATTTACCCACATTAGACACATACTTTTTGCTATTTTCATGTTCTGTAATGCATTTCAGGTAAAACAAAGACAAAAAAATTATTTTTACAGTAACTAAAATGCAAAGTAATACTACACCACATAATATGACTTAGGTACCTTGTGATTGTTCTAATTAGAGCATCCACTTCCTCATTTGGTGGGACTGAGTCCCCAGAGAACATGAGTTGAACAGGATCTAGCAGTCGAGAAACAGAACGTGACAGATATGCATTCTCAAACTGCGATACTACATCACGGCTAGAAACAGAAAATTATAATATTCTAAACTTAAATTATAATACATATAAAATTTTCGGTTTTATTTTCTGACAGTTTCCAACATTTTTACTTTATGATCAGAATGGTTAAAATAAAGTTATAAATGGGCTTTGAATTCTTTTAAATTCTTTTACACTATACTTCATTATAGTTATTTTTCCTACTAGGATATAAGATAAATTAAGAAACACAATACTTTTGTGGAGGTATTTTTCAAGTCTGCATCTGCATTAGCAGGATACGTATATAATGCAAACTAGAAGTAAATTAACTGATGTTTGGAGTAATTTGATAACAGCAATGGCATCCAAATTAATTAGTAAACTTTTTAAAAAGTAAATTATGCAGTATGGAAAAAAGAAAATAATACCAAAGTTTATTAATGAAGAAACAAATAATTTTAAAAATCCTCCTTCAGCCACTATCATTTATTTTTGTCTCCTAAAACTATTCTTAAGAACTCACAAATTATAATAATAGTGACTGAAGCTTCACTCATCTTTATTATATATAAAAACAGGACTAGTTTCTGTGAGAAACTTTATTTTACTTAAAGTATAAAATTGAAAAAACCGTAGAGAGAGTGAAGCACAACTTAGCACAAAAGTGAATCGAGAAAATATTGATACACTGCTTCACTCACACTGTTTTTTCACGGACATGTTTCAAGAGCTTTTGCTCTTATCATCAGTTGAAACTCGACTGTGGCAAATTGTAGTGGTTTCCTCTTTCTCCATATCGTCAATAGATGGCATGATGTACTTGTCAAAGATGTCCGGTGGTGGAGTTTCAAAATTCACGACTCTCTGATGATTTTTGTTAATGAAGATTTTTTCCCATACGGAAAGGTCTATGGGGTGATTAACGTATATGTTAATCACTGATACATTAATCATACGTTAATTTTGAAACTCCACCACCGGACATCTTTGTCAAGTACATCATGCCATCTATTGACGTTATGGAGAAAGAGGAAACCACTACAATTTGCACCAGTTGAATTCCAGCTGATGATAAGAGCAAAAGTTCTTGAAACATGTCCGTGAAAAAACAGTGTGATTGAAGCAGTGTGTCAATATTTTCTTGATTCACTTTTGTGCTTTATTTTACTTTCTAGTTCATGCTAATCAAAATAATTATTTACAGAAATAGTTTCAGTCCACATTTTGTTGTAGGTAAAACAGGGGACAAAACGTGAAACTCAAATCAAATTTTTAAACTGGAGATGGCTCTAAGCTGGCTCTAAAATTCACTAAACTTTACGTGACATACTGAGAAGCAAAAGAATACCTAAATAATTAAAAAATTGTATAAGTGTCGCATTTTATATATTAACATTTCAAATGAAAAAACTATTTGTTGTTATTTTTTAACAGTCCCTCAAAATAATAAAAATATAAGTGACAGAGTGCTAAAAACCGATGGCAAATAGTTTTTTTCAATTAATTTGAGTGTTATTGTTACTAAATTCCTCAAAGCATAATTAATATTTCCCTTCAAATACATGTTTTAAGGCTCCCCTCCTCAAAAAATATTATCAAAGAACTTACTTTATTTCAAATATTTCTGTATCATAAATCTGCTTTTCAACATTCCTTAGCATATTTTGCTGATCAGAAGAATCCAAAAGCATTTGGACCTTTTTACACAGGTCTAAATACAAGCGGAGGAACTTGGGATATTCACCCTCCAATGCCTGCTTCACAAACATTGAACCTATTCATAAACAGAAAACATCAACATTGAATTACATTTAATTTGCACTTATTACTTTACAGACCTATGCACCATTATTACTACTCAGTTTGCCTAGTGTCCTAGCCATATATGACAGAGTAGCCTTTGACAACATTGTTCCCCTTCTCATTCTTTCCCCCTTTCTTTTGAATCTTGCATTTTGTTACTTTTTAATACATTTTTCTTTCACTCTCCTTAATAGCTCATTCATGTTTTTATTTTTTTCACTTCTTGCTAAAATGTTTATGGCTACTATTTTTTTTCATCCATTTTATCCCATACTTTGTCTCCATATTGTTAGTTCCTTACTTCTGTACTTTCCCTTACACTACATAATTCACTAATTACTTGCCTCTTAACATGTACACTAACCTCATTTTTATTCATGCTAATCGTTCCTCTTCCTGTCTGGTACAATAATACATATAGCCTTTTATTAAACTATAAAACCTTGTTGATTTTTTATCTTTAACCTTCTCTAGATTTGATGGATAGAATCAACATGAAAAATTCAATGCCATGGCTGGGATTTGAACCATGGATCTCCTGGTTTCCGTCCAGTCGCTCTTAACCTTTGAGCTACCATGGCCAACGTGCCGTCCTGACATTGTTGACTCTATCCATCAAATATCTTAGCCTATATACGGCTAGTGTGGAGAAATGATTAATTTCCATCAACTAACTAAAATTCTCTAGATTTATTGTCTTTCTATGTCTTCCATTCTACATCTTACTGTCTTGCAAAAGTCGCTGAAGTTTCTTTTCCCTAGCTTCTATACACATATCTCTTATTACTACTTTTTGCATTATTTTTGCTTCTTGGACCACCCGTCAACAAAAATGAAATTATTTCAACTGCCAAGGATTAAACTAGATTTTTCTAGACCAACTTTTTTAGCTGAATTTGGAACCATTTTGCATTTCTTTCCATCATGTATAGCTTTTAAATTATAGCTAACTCATATAATCCACAAATCATAATTTAAAAATAAATAAGTAATCTCAGACTATTATTTTTATGAGCAAATACTTAATACAAAACTTAAAACTATAATGTTTCCTATAAATGTCTCTGTCCGGAGTCAAAATCTTGTTTTTCATTTTTCTCCATCACATCAATTTTATTGCAATAATTTTCACAAAACACACTATACTTTTTTTAAAAAATATGTGATAATGTACATATCATTTATTCCTTTAACCCTAGATTAATAATCATTTGTCTGAGAGACTATTCCTAGTGTCACCAGTGAACCATATGCCCACTTCCAGTCTCTTGCCATTTCCTGCCACCAAGTACCTTCCTGTATGACAGAAAAAGGAATGTTGCCCTTGTCACTGCTGCAATCAATTTGCGTAATTCAGAAGCAGTGTTGATGATGTCATCCAAGAGATGAATGTTTAGTGACAATGTATGTCTCACCTCAAGTGCTGAATATAAAATACAGAAAGCTGGTTCTTTTGTTCCTACAAAATCATTCATATACCAAATGGCCTCAATCTTTTGCTTTTCAACATCCTTTCCTTTAACCTGACACATTCAGCTTGCACATAACATGTGGTGTCCAACTTTTATCTTAATTGCCCAGAGGAATGCCACAGTAGTAGTAGTAGTTTATTACTGTCAATAGACTCATACAGAGTGTCTGACATTGTCAGAGGCTATTTACAATATTTACAAAGTTTATAAAAAATCAATCATTTTATACAAAAATTATGCAATAATAATAATAAAATCACCAAATATACATAGTTTATAACAAATCAAATTAAAATTCCTCCAGTTTATACAAACATTTATGAATGAGATACATCTTTAGCTTACTTTTAAAACAATTTTTTGCACAGGACTTAATTTTAGCTGGTAGTTTATTGTACAGTAAACTGCCTACAATATATGGATCAGTATTGATTTTCTTTTTATTCACGGTTATTCTATGAAAATCCATATTTTGTCTGGTATTATGTGTATGTATTTCACTATTTATTAGCATACCATTTGCACTGTTTACAGTTAAAAGAATGTTTTTATATACATATAGTGATACAATGGTTAAAATATTTTCTCTAATAAACACATGTCTACAAGTTTCTATTTTAGGAATACTGTACATAATTCTTATACACTTCTTCTGTAAGTTTAATATTCTGTTAATATGTACATGTGCAGCTCCTCCCCAAACTTCTAAACAGTAACTGAGATGTGGAAAAATAAGACCATAGTACATTATTTTCATGGTATGCTCATTCACATATCTTTTCATTAGCCTAAAGAAGTAAATATATTTAGCTATTTTATTACAAACACTGTTTACATGCTCAGACCAGGTTAGCTTACTGTCTATTTTTAACCCTAGTAAGGAATAGGATGGAGTTAGTGTCAGATTAATCATGGGGGAAACAGTTTTGCTAATTTCATTTCGTCCTCCTAGGTCAAATATCATAACTTTGGTTTTTTCTTCATTTACTTTTAGTTTGTTACATTCAAAGTAATGATTTATAGAGCGACTAGTAGAATTAATGGTATTTGCCAATGAATTTGATGTGTCATTCCAACAAAGAGCAGTAGTATCATCAGCATAGCTGACTGTTGTGGAATTATTGCTTTTTGCTATATCATTTACGTATATAATAAATAGAACAGGGCCTAAGACAGAGCCCTGCGGAACTCCATGTTTTACCTCCATCAAAGCTGATTTTATTTTATATATGTTGTTACCATTAAGATGACTGATTTCAGAGCTTTGCTGTCTTCCGGTTAGATAAGATTCAATTAATTTATTAGGCAGACCTCTAACTCCATACAAATTAAGTTTATGTAATAAAATATCGTGTCTGACACAGTCAAAAGCTTTTGAGAGATCAACCATTAGGCTGGCTACCTTCTTATTGAGATTAATTTTTTCCATAATATCATGCACAAATGAGATTACTGCTGTGGTAGTAGAAAATGACTTACGAAAACCATGTTGGGATTGACTGTAAATTTTATTTTTCTGTAGAAAGTGGTCAAGCCTTTGCAGTATAATTTTCTCGAATAGTTTGCCTATGCTGGAAGTTAGAGTGATGGGCCTATAGTTGTTAACATCATTTTTATTACCCTTTTTATGAATAGGCTTAATGACACCTATTTTAAGGATGTCAGGAAAAATACCTGCTTCGATACTGGCATTTATCAAATGCATTAGTGGTTTGGCCAATATTGTTTTGCATTGCTTTAATATTTTAGATGAAATACCATCCCATCCACATGAGGGTTTAGATGGCATTTCATTCAAGACTTTTATAATTTCTTCCTCCGAGGTGGGATGCATAAAAAGAGACTTATCATTAGGTACAATATTATAAATAGGGGGTTCTGTCATATTTTTAGCCAGTTCATTAGCACAATTTGTAAAGAACTCATTCATAGCATTACAAACCTCAACAGGATTTGTAATAACATTACCATTCATATTCAGGTTAACATTTTCTTGTTTTTTATCCTGCTTTCTATATTCATTGACTATGCTCCAGGCAGTTTTTGTTATGTTGGTCGAATTACATAGTTTACCAGTATAATAATCTGACTGCAACTTCTGTAAGTGCTGGAGATACATACCTCGATATTTTTTATATTCATTATTATAGTGATCTAGCTTAGTTGACTTATGCAATATGTACATGTCCTTCATTTTATTTCGTAGTGTATGCACTTTAGGACTTAGAGATATTTTAGGTGCTTTTTTACATTTTATCACTCTTTTAACTATTGGACATGTATTATAAAAATGTTGATTAAATATTTGATAAAAAAGTTGCCACTTACTGTTAATATCATTTTCACAATAAACAGATTCCCAGTTTTCATTTTCGAGATTATAATTTAAGTTTTCAATATTATCAGCACCTAACTGTTGAAATATTTTAGTCCTTTCAATAGTATTATTATTTAAGTCACCACTTTTAATATAAGCAAGCTGAGCAAAATGATCCGAAAGGTAGCTGTTTACAACTTGAGTAGTTATTATTTCGTCAGACATGTTACTGGCAATATGATCTATAATGCTAGCTGTTTTTAGTGTTACTCGTGTGTGATTTAATATATGATCCACTATATTATGAGCATTAAATATGTCATGTAATTTAAGGTAATCAGTGTTGCTGAAGTCTAGATTAATGTTAAAATCCCCAGCTAACAAAATCTTTGTACCATGATCATGAAGTTCCAAGAGATCACTTAAACTGTCAATAAAGCTGGTGGCCATTTCACTTGGTGATCTATAAAAACCAAATATTTTGAGATTTATAGGGCTGGTGATTTTTATTCCAGCAACTTCAAAGATTTTTTCTGTAGCATTAACTGGGATTGTAGATATTTTATAAATATCTAAGATATCATTTCTTACAAAAATAGCTACCCCACCTCCTTTGTGTTTTTCTCTACAGAAGTTACTCTGCAGAGTATAGTATTTAAAAATTCTAAAGGCTAAATTATTCATATGAAAAGCATGTTCGGAAAGTACAGCTATGCTAACCCTATGTTGTATTAAAAAAAGTTCTATTGAATCTGTCTTATTATTTAAATACTGTACATTCAGATGTAATACTACTAGTTGTTTATTATCTGCAGCTATAAAAAATTACCTTCACCATTGTCAGAGAGTTCATGGGCACTACTTTCCATACTGTGTGTTTCTTCAACTTGAGTAGATTTACCACTTGCTGTTCTTTGTTGAGTAGCTTCTTCCTTCCGATTCAGGATCCTCTGCTCCACACTACACGATTCTTCAACCAGTGCTGGCCTTTCACCTCCTGCTAGACCATGTTGCATAGCTTCACCATCCCGATGCACCTTTGGGTAGTCTTCTCTTACGTCTGCCTTCTTGCACGTGCTAATTGCATCACAAAGCAGCCTGCCTAGTTTTGCTGATCCTCTTCTGTTTAGATGTATTCCATCCCTGCCAAGGTCCCTATCTTCCAGCCAACAATTACCATCTAGCATAAGACATTTTCGTGTATGACACAACCAGTCTAGTCCATTGTTCACTTTCTGGACATATTTCCAGTGTACGTCACGCCTGTACAAAACACCACTAATTATTATTTTTGTTTGAGGACTGCATTGTTTTATGTGGTCCACTAATTCCATGGTTTATAGCTGGTATATTGAAATTGTTATGATTAGAAGTGCTGTTAAAAGTGAAGCTAATTTCATAACTAATTTCATATCAAAGACTTATCAAGTGATATTCACTCACAACAATTATTAACAACAGGGATGCCTCAGTCCTATCGTCAGCTAACCTGGTCAGTTGCCAATCAGCTGAGGATAGGACTGGGACGGTTCCAAAAACATTCCTGATTTTAATAATTGAGGTGAGTGAAGTTTTAAGCTATAATAAAATATGACTCAATAATCTTCTGATATGGTCTAGAAAGCCAACTTTCCAGCTGGGAATGCCCTGAGGCTAACCAGATCTCCTTCCTGTATTGATTGGATGATCGCCCACCTCTGCCTTGCAAATGTGGATGTGAAGCTGGCATTCAGGTTGGCAGGCTCAGGCCCACTTTGGGCTGTTATGCCAAGGGTTTTTTTAAGTCTATTGATAGCTGGTACTATTTCTCATGTCTGGAGGTGATAAATAGTCTGTCACTGCAATTAAGGCATGAATGAATCACATACATAGCAAAATTTTTTTAGATGATTGATGCAATTTTGAGGCATAGTAGTAAGAGAAGGCAATCGGGCTAAAATACATATCTGTGTACCAAGTTTCTTGATAACAAATACCACAAACTAGAATGTGCGCTCACTTTTTTTTTATTAACTGAAGACTAATTATATTCATACCATTTATATTTCGATCTTTCATGCACACTGCTATTAGAAACTACTAAAAGATTTCTGTCAACGAGAAGACAATGAATTACGTAGAAAATGAAGCTAGTTACAGTGAAGCAATAAGTATTATACAAATATAACTATTTGTAACAAAAAACTTCACTTATCTTAAGAAAATGATGTCAATTTTTCTTATTAGTTTTCTTCTTTTCTTATTCAAATTAGTTGACATAGATTTCACGAAGTCTTGCTCGCATCCTCAGCGAGTGTTGACTGAGGACGCGAACAAGGGTTCGTGAAATCGATCTCAACTAATTCAACTAATAAGAAAGACTGACATCATTTTCTTAAGATAAGTAAAGTTTTATGTTAGAAATAGTTATATTTGTATAATAGAAGACAATGAATGTTTGCATGTCTGAGACATATTGCAAGATAATTCTTTCTCTAATTTATATAAAACAAATATTTTGCTTATCGAGATTCAACTGTAATAACTAATATAGACCTCTCTTTGTATAACCTACATCTGAAACTTGTAAAATTACTAGGAAACACAGCATGGGACCACTTAGAAGCCAAATCATTTGAACATATCAATTATAAAGTCAAAGAGAAAGTTTATCGTCAAAATAAGAAACTAAAACATAATCATAATCATTGGCAACCAAAACATAACAAAATTTCAGCAAAGAACACATCCCTAGATAGTGTAATTAATCTCTCAAAGCAAAATTTTAACAATGAAGAAATAGATGTACTTAACCAAAGCCTAAAAACATGTATAACATACTCCAGCAACCCGGATGAATTCATTGCAGACATAGAATTAGCAGTAGAAGGCTTGGAAACCATGGACAAAAATATAATTAGGAAAAAATCAGCTCCTATATTGGAAAACTTAATAAATAAAAAGCCAATAAAACACTTGAAACAAATTCAGATAATTAAATCTTTAAGGAAAAAGGATGTAATCTTCTCAAGGGCTGATAAAGGGAACAAAATAGTAATCTTAGATACAGCTACATACAAAGAAAAAATGTTAGAGTTACTACAACAAAAAGAATTCCAGGAAATAGATTCTAATCCACTCAACCGATGCATAAAAGATGTACAAAAAACCATCATTAATAGTAAAATTTTAACAACTACAGAACAAAAAACTATCAAACCAGACAACCCTACCCTTGCAAGAATATATGGTTTGCCTAAAATACACAAACCCAACATACCCATGAGACCCATTGTAAATAATATAAACACTCCTACTTACCTTCTGGCAAAATGGCTAACCAAAAAATTTCAGTCCTTTCCACAATTCCATACTCTGAGTATAAAAAACTCTTTAGACCTGGTAGAAAAAATTCAAAATCTTAAACTAAAACCTCATGACACTTTAGTATCCTTTGATGTCCGCTCCCTCTTCCCTAGCATTCCATTAGACAAACTTTTGATTCAACTGAAAAAATGGCTAAATTCTATAAACCTGGATACCAATGCAATAGAAGAATATGTGGCAATGACTGAATTATGTATACATCAAAATTATTTTGTCTTCGATGGAAAATATTATAAACAAATTTCAGGACTAGCTATGGGAAGCCCGCTATCACCATTTTTGGCCAATCTATACATGAGCTTTTTCGAAACACATATTACTAAAGCCTTCCCTCATATGTTTAAAACATGGTACAGATACGTAGACGACATCTTTGCAATAGTGCCCTACAAACTAATAGATGATGCTTTGAAACTACTCAACCTGCAAGAACCCAGCATACAATTCACAGTAGAAACTGAAGAGGACTGTACTCTACCTTTTTTAGACCTTAAAATCAAAAAAGGCAATGAAAAACTAGAATTTGGCATTCATAGAAAAGCAACACACACAGATAATTACATCAAAGCAAATAGTTTCAACCCAATTCCACACAAACATGCAACCATCAACAGTCTGACACACAGATTAGTAAATCTACCTCTCAGCCAGCAAGAATATCAAAACGAATACCATCAAATCTTAAAAACTGCAATTAAAAATGGATATGGAAAAAACCTTGTAGATAAAAAACTAAAATTATTCAAACTTCAAAAGAAATTAAAACAGATCACAGCTCTCACACCAATAAAACAAGAAACTAGATTTGCTAAATTTACTTACCACCCCTGGGCCACAAAAAAGTTCCAAAAAATATTCAAGAAATACAATATAACATTGGCACCAAAAAACAATTACAACATTAAAAACCTACTTCACAGTAATAATACTGATAAGATAAAACCAGAGGAAAAGTCAGGCATTTACAAAATTAAGTGTAAAGACTGTGAAAAAATTTACATAGGAAGGAGAAAAAGGAACATAGGCACTAGAAAGAAAGAACACTTCAGGCACTTAAGATACAAAAATATTGATAAGTCCGCAATAGCAGCTCATTTCTGGTCTGAAAATCATGAAATTGAAGATAGCACAGAATTACTAAAATACATACAAAAACATAGTGAACTCGTCATATGGGAGAGGATATACATAGAAAAACATAAAAACCAACTAATGAACTTTGAAATCCCGCTAGAAGAGAATCCCACATTTCAGTTCATCACTAAATCAACAGATGGCAGCAACAACCCCAGAATTACCCACACCGCTGGATCTAGCGTCAGTCGCACAAGAGCCGTAGATGCAAACGAAGATTTGCGAAACATGTCCTCAAAATAGGTACGAAAGTGAAGCAGATGTGTAAAAAATGCGACTCATCTAAAATTTAATAATTTTGCTTATGTTGCTTAATGGATCATTGTTTACCTACAATGTAACTGATACTTAAGAGATATGATTGCTTCCACTTTCCCTTGTGTTGTTGTACTGTAAATAGATTCTACAATCTTTAAGCGGAGTAAAGTATAAATTACAGATAAACAGAAAACATATGTGATAGAAAAAATTTGAAATTGGAACCTCGCATTTTCACCAATCAAATTTTCTAGCTAAAATTCTTTATTGACCAGTGTTATTTGTTGACCATATTCCTTTGCTGGTTTATGGATATCTTTAGGCATGTATTAAATACTATAAAAACCTTCCAAGCAGAACTAAGTAATGATAATACTTCATATGTTTAATTGCAAGGTAAGGGTCACTATAAACAAACATTCTACATAAGTAGTATTCTGCAGCTTTACTCGCTATAACTGATTGAGGAAGAGACCTAAGATATTAAATATGAAGGTTGTTCCACAACAAGTGAGACTGGAAATCAGAATTCAGAGCAAGTTAACCTACAACATTCTGTTTCACAATACATCATGAATACACAATGATGACTTCATCAATAGAAAAGGGTATAGCAAACTTTTAAAAATTAAATAAGAGTAAACATTTTCTAAATCCAAAGTAATTACTATTTCCAATTCCTCTGGCAAAAGCAGCTAAGCAAGTCTTATTGCTTTATTAATAATATAAATTAAAATTATTTGCTGTTAAAAATAAATGAAGTTACTAGTACTTTCATTACAAACTTCATTGACGTTAAATGATTTACACTTATACTTCACTGCCATAGTGTTAAAAATGATTCAGTTTTACAAACACTTATTGGAGAAACTTTCTTTAGCGTGATGCAAGAATATTTTTATAAGCATGCGCAAGCAGACAACCAGCTGCTTCTGGCACTGCAGCCAACATGAGAAAGATATGTAACATTTGTAGCCAACCTCTGCAAAAATGCCGTGACGCAGTCCGATAAGTGAAATTAAATATTTTGACAATCACAGAGTTTTAGTATTTATATTCTTTATTGCTATTTACTTATAAAACTATAATTATTTTAGCGAACAATTACAATAAAAACTAATTTTATAAAACTAATTTTAACGATTGATTTATACCATTCTTCAGTGCTCAAAAAAATATGAATCTGAAAGAATTAAGATGTACAGTTTCTGGGAACCCCATCCTGTTGTGAATTTTCCGTGCTTGCAACCAGAGATAGCTCTATTGGCTGCTTTAGGTCACAGTCAGCTTGAATAATTTCTAATATGGTAAGTACAAAACAGTAATGGGAACAAAACAGTTAAAACATGACCAAGTCTTCTTTCACACACTAAAGTTTATCATTAGTTCTGGATGCTCGTAATGTAATACATTTTTCTGGTTTCCATTCCCTTTATTGTGAAGCAGCTTAGAACAGAACTAGTTATGCTTATTTTCCAACAAAATTAACCACCTTGAGCAGCTTGTGCCAAGTGCTGCATCAGCAACTTAGTTACTGATGTCCAGAAATTTGCGATCAATGGTCGTTTTTCCACAGGTAAAAGATCCAAGTAGCAGACAATATGGTGTGAGAGAAATCCTGATTCCCCTCGTAGCTTTCGCAACAGCCCTTGTTGTAGAAGCACTATCTGTAAACAGCAAAATGTACTGTTTGCAGTTTTTTTTTCTGTACATAAATGACAAATATTATCTATATATGTATCACAATAAATTACAATACTTCACTTATCTACAGTAAAATTATTGTATTTTATTGTGGTATTTGTATTGCTTCACTTATTAACTTCAGTTGCTTGCATATTATTTAAATATCATCCAGTTCGTAAAAGACAATGTAAATGAAATGAATTCAATAATTGTAACAAACCCAACAAACAAACAATTCAATGTGTAACAAAGTCAGCATTACATTGCTTACTATACTAGTGTTTTTGCTTTGTTTACCAGTTAACTATTGTACACCAAATGAAAATTCTGTACATAGATTTCACCACAATTACATGTCTAAGTTGACTGGAAGAAAGAAAAAAAAACCACCCACACACACATGCACATGCACACACTGACTCGAGAATCAGCTGATGATGGCAGCAAAAGCTCTTGACACATGTCCTGTGACAAAAAGTGTTAATGAAGCAATGTGTCAATATCTTCTCGATTCACTTTTATCTTAACTTGTGCTTCACTGTTTCTACACTTCTTTCAGTTTTTATACTTTGAATCATTTTACTTACCTGAGCACATTCGGAATAAATAGACGTGTCAAACAATTGTTCTAAGGCAGACCACAGTCGAGTACGGAAGTTGGAAGTATTTCCAGGTGAAGGCATGGCTGCTCGACCTGGACCACCTAAATTATTAATTATTTTTATTAAAATGCTACATGTTTAAGACTTTTGCATGACAAATAAAATGGATACTTGAATGTCCTGTAAAGAGTCAATGAAGTCTTTTTATTCTGAATGAATTTGTATAAACATTAAACAATAAATCATAAAGAAAATAGCAAATACTGTTACAACATGCAATATTGTTCAAGATATTTATTGTTATTAGCTTGATTTTTTTAAATGCTTTGTCAACATTCATTAGTTTTTTCTGATGCTGTGCAAAGAGTATGGAATTTCAAAATGAGCATACAGTGATCTGTTTATGTGAAGATTAATTTAAGTGTAGTCAGTGTATGATCTAAAGGACAAAATAAATTAAATTGAATTGAAAAAGTATTGCTCCAGTCTTCGTCCAACAGTAACATATTTAACAAAATTATTGCTGCAAAAGTATATCCTGATTAATATGATTAGACTGAAAAACAATCTGCTGTAGTATATTTACATGAATTTCTCTATCATGCTTTATTTTTATACAACTTCTACAAATTATTTTTATGAAAACTTGTATTTCAAATTATTCCTATGAAATCATATTTTTTTCTATTTCATGTTAATCAAGATAAAACTTTGAAGAAATAATTCACAACACATTTATTGATGGTAAAAATGGGATAGAGGAAACAAAATTACTAAAATGCTTAAAAATTGGGCTGCTATATGCTGACCTAAAAATTTCATATTCTTTCCATAATGCAGGAAAAACTAGAAGCAACAGCAGTTTTAAAAAGTATTTGATATAATTTTGAGTCAAACTAATACTCAATGCTCCACTTATTGTTAGTATTTACCTAGAACGCATTTCGTTACGATCTTCCTAGCATGTAAGGTAAATACTAGCAATAAGTGGAGCATTGAATATTAGTTCGACTCAAAATTATATTAATTTTGCGCTTCATTGTATCATAGTCCTTACACATTCGAATATTTGATGTGTTACACTCATATGATTTCTCAGATTTTTCTCATTATTTCACTGAAAACCTCAGAGCATTTTGTATTCGTGACAAAAATAATGGACGGAAGAGAAGAGCATAAGGTTTGAACTTCACAGGTATGGCTTTAGGTGAATAAGATCCACAGGGGAGATCATATATCGGTGGTGCAAATGTTCCAAAGTCCATTTAAATGTTCTCTACCTATCCATGCTTAATTCCATTAGTTCCTATATGCACAACTATCAGCATAATGCAACAAAGTTTAAAACAAATAGGCTCACCTCTAGATTTCGCAGCTTCTATTGTAGAGCTTTGGGTCAGGGTGCTTACATTTAGTGCTGCTTCTACACTTTTTCTTATGTTGCTTTTTGCTGCCTCATACACCTGATTCACTATGCTCTCAAGAGAATCTAAGTTATGAAATACTTGCACGGCTGTTACTACCTGTAGAGTGAAATTATTTGTTAAAAAAGTTTTAAAATCTAGTTTTTATTTTCATTACTTAAATTTATTCTCCATAAAATTTATAAATAAACAAGGTTTTGTCATGTATACTCATATAAATGCTTTTAAAAAATGAAGGATAAACATGGTATAGCAGAAGGTAGGCAAATTCCGCATGGTTGTGTTTCTCTTTGTCCATCATATTTGCTCCTTTGTTGAGGGCTGCCATCAGAGGGAGTAGTTACGGGAGCTGTTGCTTCCAAAACTAGTCTCTCAAAAAATAAAAATTATTTTATTTTCATCCTTTAAGAACAATGTACATTGTTATTGGACATGTCAGCATATGAAATATTTACATGGTATATATACATACATAGTGTAAAAAACTGTCTACAAATAGCTTTATTAATTAATAACACACTGAAAGATATTTCTGCAATCTCCATACCATAAAAGCAGCATAAAGAAACTAAAATATGTCACTGATATTGATAACTTAACGAAGCTGTTTAACTATTTGCATGTCACCTTTCATGCACATACATAGATTTACTCGATTGTTTAGAATAAGTCTGCAGTGCAGCTTCTCAGTTTTTTTTTTCTCCCCATTATACCCCGCCTTTAACTGCAATGTTCATATTGGCGGCCGTTCTCCTTTGGAACATATCGAGGGTGTTAACTCGTATTCGTTTGGTTCTAATCATTAGGTAATGCACACATTCGGACTCTCATTCATTGTTCCAGACTCTCGAGAAGATGAGGAATTATCTTGGTTGTAGAAAAATCCCCACCCCCACCGCTGGGAATCAAACCCGGGACCCCTACCACAGCAGGCAGGTGCTCAATGGAGCCAGTCATTCTTCAATATGTCGCCGATCACATTGTTGCAACAATGCGATCGGCGACACTTAGCAACGTTGCAAACACAACATGCAATAGCGGTTATGTCTCCCAACTTTATGACAGAAGTCAAACTGATATTCTGTTTCATTTTTTGGAGTATTTATAACTGTTCAAAGTTAAGTAAGCAGAATTTGTCTAACTTCTGCTACAATAATGTTTATATCTGAGCTCACAGATTTAAATCTATATATTCTTGGATGTTAAATGGTATATGATCTGATAACACTTTGTTTAAAATTCAGATAATAGTGTCGCGGCGCTGGGCATAAATGTTTCGGCACAAATCGATAATAGACGGTGGATAATGTTTCACCAGCTTGCATGAGCAGTTAACGATAATGCAGCGAAGTGATCACAGAGGCGGCAAACAATGTTATCTCAGATAAAGGACTCACCGCCACAGGTAGGGTTTCATGTTTGGAACTTTCTAGAGATATCTCGATTAATGGAGAATGGTTGTTTTCTTATTTGTGCGAGAATGTTCTCGACTTATGAATGGACATATAAAAAGGATTGTGACACGCCAGAGTAGTAGTTGTGAAATAAGAGACAGCCAGCTGTGTTGTTGTAACGAGAGCTAAAGATGTAATCTGCTGTCACTGTTTGTTATTGTGATCGACCTTGTAAGACTGTGTATATGTGATTTAATGTTCTTACGTGAGAATTGAATAGTGAATTTCGACGAAAATAAAGGAGATTTTTAATTTCTGCAACTCGGCCTTTTAATTCTACGAACTCACAAAGTTACAATACTCTGTAGTGCATCAATTGCACAGTTATGAGTGGATGTGTCTAGCATTTAGCACAATCATTGTCAAATATTAGCAAAATCAAGGATTAAATGAATTGGGAGTCGATTAATAACACAAAACAACACTCACTTTTAAATTTTCCCGGAACCGGTTTCTGAGGCCTTCCCTCTATCTTCAGCCGGACATCGACTTGTTCTCATTGGTGTAGCTGGCAATATTTTGTCATCGGTCTCCTCTGGTGGCGGTTCGAGGAACTTACTGAACAAATCTTTCTGGGGGATGTCGAAATTGAATACTTTGTTCCTATTTTTTGAAATAAAGATTTGTTCCCATGCGGACAGTTCTTCTTTTCCTGTTGTATGTTTTAGTAATTTTGGTTCTGGATTTATGTTGTGGTTTTTTCCCAAAAATGCGTGGCAACTGCTGATTTTTCTAATTGTTTGTATTTTATGTTCCTAAAGTGTTCCTTTGCTCTTGTTTCTAAATTTCTTTTGGTTTTTCCAATATAAATTTGACTATAGTCACAGCATTCAATTTGATATATCCCAGATTTTTTGTTAGATGGAATGGCATCTTTGATGTTTGAGCAAATTAGGTTATATCTGCTTTTTAGTTTGAACAGCTGACCTTCTTCTGCCATTAGAACTCAAACAGTAACTAAATCATAAGATTTGATCTGAGCTTAACATATACGTTCTAGCATACTGCTCACTTATTATATTTCAATGCTAAACAAACTGTTTATTTGGTGCTCAGATAGCACCTCAGGGAATTTATTGCGCATTTTTCTTATATGTAAGAAAATGGTGCTTGCACAATAGCAGATGGATTAATAAAATTACATTTTGACTTGAAGCTTTCCTGGCAGCGATATGAAATCTTTCCAGTATTCACCTGGCTGATAGTCCGAGAGAAGATTTTTTTCAACCCATTACCTTCAGCAGTGAGTTCTAATGATAACCATAATAAAATGTGCATTTCCTTACATTCCTACCACAATATTTCATAGTACAATGCACTTGCTAAGAAACTTATTTACATTGGCAAAATAGTGTTTGCTTTGTTTCAGGCAAGCATAGTGGGAACTCTGGTTTAAAATGGACAGAGAGCAATGAACTTAAGAGTTACCAACAGTAGATATGTTTATACAGAAGTTGGTATAACTGTGCACTAGTCTCGAAGAAAACAAATGCATCCTTGAGATTCCAGACAAGCAGCTGATGATCTGGGAACTCGCCAGGGAAGCCAGTTCTACATAATTTAAACATAAATTAAGTTCAGAAAAAATGTGTCAGCTCAATTTTGGTATATATTAACTTTATTTATGAAAGCATTATCATATTTAATCTGCAGTTCTCTGTAGGTTTTACCTGGACTCAATAGAGGATATGTTATTAAGATTTATGCGAACCATAGGATTATGATCTTGATTTGCACATATTCTATGCAGATGTGTAATAAATACGACTCATCTAAAAATTAATAATTTTTCGCTTCACTGTGGTGTTCCAATACAGTTAAATCTCGATATATTCTATGCAGTTTAATCATTGTATTCATTTTGCACTGACCCTTCCACAATCCTTCATTACTGCTCCACATTTCAAAACTATATTGTTTACTTTTACTCCATTATAACTACTGGTTTATAACTGAATACCTGTGAAAAGTTATGTGCTTGTAGTCCTTGAGTTAACATAAGCTTTGCCTGTCTCTCTATTTCAGTACGATGGCTGCGTATAGAATGTTGGTCCTCTTCTAATACTTCCAACCCAGTTAGATCAATGTCTTCAGATAAATGAGCTATTAAAATTAAAATCATTACATATCAGCAATCTGATAAAACTTTAATTTTTACATAATAAATTGTCATCATCTTATTATATCTACTAGTTACCAAACCAAATGTTACAAGAATCTCAGTTATTTTTTAAATAATATTTCAATAATCTCTTGCTTAAATAGAACAGGAATAGGGAGTATTATGTACGTAAAATATGAATCTATTAAGTGTGAAGCAAACAAATATATACAAATATATACAAATATAACAATTTGTAACTTAAAACTTCACTTATCTTATAAGAAATGATGACACTTTTCTTATAAATTGTCCATAGATATTGATAGATATCTATCATAGATTGATAGATTTAATGGTTTGGGAAAAGATATTTATTTTAAAAACCAAACATTGCATAATAAATTTTGAAATACCAGTAGTCGATTCTGTTTTTAAATTTGTTTTACTCTCAAATTTTAGTAGTACTAACAAGAACATATTAACATCTAGCGTTTGTAATGATGACGGCAGCTTTGCACAAAAGTGAATCGAGAAAATATTGACACCTGCTTCACTCACACTGTTGCAGTGTGTCAATATTTTCTCGATTCACTTTTGTACTAAGTTGTGCTTCACTGTCTCTACGCTTCTTTCACCTTTATACTTTGACGACAGCTTTGTTGTTTCCGGCTGAGGATGTGGAAAAATTCCCATGAAATCGCGAGCCCGTACAATTTATAAGAAAAGTGTCATCATTTCTTATAAGATAAGTGAAGTTTTAAGTTACAAACTGTTATATTTGTATATAGGGAGTATTATGTTTGATTTACAAACAAATTACTGGAAAAAAGGTATCAGACAACCTGGAAAAGTTTTGTAGTAAATGGTGGCCACTATGAACATTTGTTATACAGGAAAGAGCAATTAGAAGGCCATATATGTACGCAGAAACAAGATTTCAGCCCCAAAATGTTAAAAATATACATTGACTGCCATTCAGAAAAATTGTGCTCTTTGACAAAACCATGTCTAACTGAATATATTACTAGCCAAATAACTGAAAATTTGAGCACAATAAGAAGTCACATAACTCACCAATTTCGCTTAAACTTTGTGAAGCTTTGGTAATGTCTGGAGAAGAACCTTGCATCTGACTGCTAAGCCGTCGAGACAAATACTGAATACGAGCCACCCGACGAAGCATATCTGATGTTGCATGTAGGCGAGACAGCATAACAGTCTGCATTTCTATTTTGTTATATGGTTCAACTATCTTAGTGCGCAATCGCTCCACTGCAGACAGGAGACACTGTAGCAAAAAATATGCAACTATAAAATCTTTCAAAGACTAATAACACATATTCACATGACTTTCTATACTCACTATCATTTATTTTCTTTTATTACTTGCTTTACATTAATCAGTATGATTACAAGGAAGATGGAGACCAAAGTGATAATCAAATGTTTAAAAAGTGCATTGCTACTATTCAACACTATCTTGACCTCTCAAATGGCCTTGCTGTCAAATTTAGCAACAGGACTCTTATTTGGGTCATGGGTTCAAACTCAGTCCAGATCGATAGTTTTAAGTATGGTTAAAAGCAACAGCCCTATATCAGCTCTTTTACATGCCAATAAATCATGTAAAAGAACTTCTGTAGATTAAATTCTGTCACACCAACAGCAGTGATATGATCCTGGTAAAAGAGAGTCCTTAACAAACAAAAGTTCTTTTTTAAAATTATAACACAGAAGTATGTGAGTTGTAGTATAATATAGTTTAATACGGTTCAACTATATTTTCCAGGTGAATCATTAACAATAAATTCAAGAAGTTTTATGACCATTTGACGATTCAAAGAAAAGGAAAAACATGGATTATACTGTTAGAGGATAACAGCGCATTTCCTAAACATCCACGAAGGGAAACGGTTGCAGCCTTCCAGAAAATTACTGGCCATGACTGCTTTGCGGAACACCTGCACAGAACTGGAATCTTCCCCTCAAGGAAGTGTGTTGTATGCAAAAGAGAAAACACCATCATGAGCTGGGAGCATCTGAATCTGCGAAAGACTGCAATATTGTGACGGGATGTCAGATAGAAAATTGCATTGGGAAGTCAGGAGACCAATGACTATGTATCAAGTGTCTGAGCATTGAATAAATAAATAAATAATAAATTCCAGGTTAAACAATTACTGAAGTAAAAGGTTAAACACATGGGTCCTTCTTTTACTACCTTCAGGAGTTTGCAGTGTCAATGTTGGTTATGCTTCACGGATTTAGCACTTAAAATTAATTGTATGAACTACTTAAATACTGAAGTAAAATATATAGGTAAACTGGTACGATAAACACAAGAAAACAAAAACAAAGGTAATGCGATACAGTGAAATGCCTAAGTGATAACACAGAGTATGGAAAACGTTACTCAGTTATTACTTTAACCCTTCTTTACTTAAATTGTTCAAAACACTAGATTCCAGGACTCAAGATAAAATGTATGACAGTACATGCTAGCTTTGAAATTATATACCTTTATATGACTTTATGAAAAACAAAGCAATTGCACCTCAGTGCCTCAAGAAATATAAAATTATTGGAAAGCAAAGTGTTATTGACACAAAAAGAAATGATCTGATATAAACTGTGTATTTGAAATAAATATTTTTTATGTGACATATTTTTGTTTACCTCTTATGGTTCATCAATAATATAAAATTTGTTCTGAATGAAAAGGACTTTACAGACAATTCACAATGCGTGTATTTTATTAATCATGCAAATATTTTGAACATATTAGCTGAACAAATTACCATGTTTGTAGACCATGGACCACTTCTTCCCAGATGTTTCATATACTTCAGAACCCAGGATGTTACCTCTGAACAGAGAGGATGACTATATAGCTGGTAATATTTTTGTATTATACTGATTAGGCAACATTCAGTATAGCTATAAACAAGAGAGTGAGCTAACTGCTGCATCGAACCTTAGGGAAAATTTGGATTAGTATTGGAGATCTGTTATATGAAGCTCTGATTTTGTTTTGAATCCCATTGTGATATATTTCTGATGCTTCTGCATTAAAAAGAACTTAACACATCAATAAAAGCAAAATCACAGAACTTTAGTTTTATAAAACAGGACTTCTCTCCCGCAAATATAAGGAGCTGGCTGTAGAGCAAGGTATATACAGCACAAAAGATAATCCTAACAGTGATAAAATTGATGCCCGTGTAACAATTACCTGCACATGGGTCTGCATGACGGAGAGGACTCCTTCAAGCTTCTCAACCCACGTAGCTTGTGATAAGAGATCTTCATGATTTGCTAGAACTTGATGCTGCAACTCCTTGTCGAGAAGATGTATTCCTGTATGTATAATCAAATATTAATCAGTGCATAGAAAACAAGAGGTTACTTTTGATACAATTTCAGGTAAATGATATTAAGAATATCTTCTTTTCCATTTGTCCCTCTATAAGAATGTATAAATTCATAATTGGCAGTTTTAAGTAGTAGGAAATTCTTATAAAATATTCACAGGAAATCCCCATCCATGTCACTCATAAACATACCTTTTGTATAAGCTAATTGATGGAAATTAATCATTTCTTCACACTAGCCTTATATGGACTAAAATTTTGGATAGATAGTCAACCTGAAAAATTCAATGGCATGGCCAACGATCTCCTGGTTTCCTGCGAAAATATATATGAGTTAGTTGGAGAATTTAATGTCAGGGTGGCTTGTTGGCCATGGTAGCTCAATGGGTAAGAGCGACTGGATGGAAACCAGGAGATCTGTGGTTCAAATTCCGGCCATGGCATTGAATTTTTCATGTTGACTACCTATACCTTTTGTATTATTACATTAATTTAAAAATTGAATGTATTCATACAACTTTCTCAACTCACTCTTCTACAATCTATTCTTATCATAGCTTATTCTTATGTGCTTATTAACTGAGATAAACTACCATTTCATATAAAATATAATTATTTGCTGCAAACTCACTTAACTTTTAAGAAAACTGATGAAAATTTTCACATAAATTTGCTGTTTTTAATAGTTTGATTTATAGCTTAATATATTCCTTAATAAAGAGGAACTTAATATATGACATTAAATTCTCCAACTGACTCGTGTTTTTCCCGGTAAACCACTAGGAGTTCTCATAAACACATGAGACAATCATATAATGTCATATCGGAACATTGGCCTTAGTAGCTCAATGGTTAGAGCGGCTGGATGGAGACCAGAAGATCTGTTGTTCAAATCCCGGCTATGGCATTGAATTTTTCAGTCTGGCTCTACCCTTTCATAGTGCGTCCTACACACGGCTAGTGTGAAAAAACAATTAATTTCCATTAATTGTACCTAATAGTGGTCCAAACTATAAAGCTCGGGCCTTAAAGTACTTACAGCATAGTAAGTCGCCATTAAGGTAGTTGTCTCATGTGTTTATGAGAACGCCTAGTGGTTTACCGGAAAAAACACGAGTCAGTTGGAGAATTTAATGTCATGATGGCACGTTGGCCATAGTAGCTCAATTGTTAGAGCGGCTGGATGGAGACCAGAAGATCCATGGTTCAAATCCCACCTATGACATTGAATTTTTCAGTATGGCTCTACCCTTTCATTTAAAGATAGTTCAATGGAAATCAGCCTCCCATGAGCATTACTGCATATTTTATTCATTTGTACAGACCTGAGTCATTGAAAAGGATATCAGATATTGAAAGCAAAGTATGTATAAACAATAATAATATGGAGCCTTTATTCTTATTTCTTCAATTCTAATTAAATGAATGAAACCATTGAAAATGGAATCCAGAGTTTAAATTCACCCACTGGGGTTATGTGGAAACCCTGGAAAAAAGCTTTATCTGAGTAACTCAACCTTAGATTTGGACTTGGGACCCTTTAACACAATCCAAACACAACACTCTATGTACGAGTTGGGAAATATGAAGTTAAGTATCCAAAATGCATAAGACTTTTTTTGAGCTGCACTATGCATAGACATACAGACAAAATATTTTATTTTTATCAATTGGCAGGGGAAGTGATAATGCTGCCATGATATACTAAGAAATCCCCCTCCATAAACTGTGAAACATTATTTCTTAATGATGAAACCTTCACTTTCTTTGTAAACAGATATAATAAATGTACAATTCCACACACGCTGAAGTAGCAATACTTACCTTCTGTTAACTTTTTCAATTGATCGGCTACAGCTAACCCTTGTGACACTACAACTTTCTCAATAGCCTTAGAGCTATCTTTGTGCAGGAACTGTCGGTAGAATTCTGTGTGCAAGAAAAAACAGATATGTTTGTTATATATACAATAACTGATAGCAAGCCAGCCTTTAACTTTCACTACAACATTTTAAAGTAATTTGTTTCAAAATATTATCTAGTTTTCTGAGCTGTCAATTTGCATCTTTGACACATTGAAATAATATTATAAATATTTACTACCTCACAAATTTTGAATGTGTGAACACTTGTACAACTTTCACTACCAACAACAAATACTCATTATATACAATGTTATTATGTGTTTCAAATGGGAAGAGTTCCTGCCTATAGCGAATCAGATGTGTTAGAGCCTTCAGTGTTGCCACCTCATTATCTTTACTCTTTTTATGTTTACCTCTTGCACATTTGCAACTCTTCTTTGTGCTAGACGTAAGGGAATGCAAACTGAATTTTCCAAAGTTTTATAATAATGAAGTTGTTGAAATCACAATTGCAACATGAATATTCTTATATTATGCAAATTATTTAAATATTTAGTTTAAAATTAATTATAGCTTATGAATTACTTATTCTTTTAATCAAACGAAAATTCCAGCGGTACATCCGTATAGCTCAGAATGTTATGTTAAGAGATAATTCATCATTGTCATTGTCTTCGTCTGAGTACTGCAAATTTATGATGATAGGTTCCAAAATCTCATTACGTGCTATTTCTTTCAAAAGTCGTCTTGTTGTAGTTTATCTAATGTCTCACGCAGTTCCCCCAGTTTAATATCAGAAATTTGTTAAAAGGCCCTCCCAAAAATTCAATCACTACCAAAGAAAAACCAGGAATCTATGAGATCAAATGTGAAACTTGCCCTAAAATTTATATAGGAAAAACAAAAAGAAATATTAACATCAGAACTAAAGAACATATAAGAAACATTAAAAATGGTGAAACAGAAAAATCAGCAGTGGCTTTTCATTTTTTGAATACTAGACATGACATCAATTTGGAAACATCTCTAATAAAATACGTTAATCACCCCATAGACCTTTCTGTATGGGAAAAAATCTTCATTAACAAAAATCGCCATAGAGTCATGAATTTTGAAACTCCACCACCGGACATCTTTGACAAGTACATCAGGCCATCTGTTGACAATACGGAGAAAGAAGAAACCACTACAACTTACACTAATCGAGTATCAGCTGAGGATAGGAGCAAGAGCTCTTGAAACATGTCCTGTGAATAAACAGTGTGAGTGAAGCAATGTGTCAATATATTCTCGATTCACTTATGTATTCCCCCAGTCTTGCTGTGTTCCTTGTCAATTTCTTCGTGAAGTTGTTCAACAGTTTAAAAATATTATTTCTGTTTGCAACATAATTTGAGCCCACATTAACTCAATTGGATTGTTCTAGCAGTAGTAAGGGGGAAGGCGGATCGTGTCTCATTGATCCAGCTGATACACCTTTTCATGGAAGAATAACTGAATAATGTATTTCTGCTTACTGCTTTGAACTCTCTAGAGGAAATAAAGATATAATGTGACCAGACACGTTCTGCCAGACCAGCAGGAAGTGTATTGTTTCCTCTCATCGAATTTAACAAACACTTAGGCTTATTCAAAGTACATATTTCTTTTTTCACGTCATGTCAAATGTTTACGTTTCAGTTCTGAGTAATTTCAAACATATGTTCATGCATACATGCCAACCAATAATGATATTCATTACAGTGCTTACATTGCAATGCATTGTTATAATACAATGGTATCTACTTTATTTATTTGTACTAGGAAAACTATATGAGCTAAAAAAGTGGGAAATATGATCTGAAGCTTTCCTGGCGACGTAAATGTTCTAGACTTTCTTGGGCTTCGAGCCAGGTATAGTGATGTAGAGCCATCCGTCCGGCAGAAGCTCCTTTCGGACTAGCGGGCGCTATATATACTGGCCCTTCCAATTGGCTAATCATTCATCATCCTGATGATGGGAGCGATGCAGACTCTCGAAATGTCGATGGCTCTACATCACTATACCTGGGTCGAAGCCCGAGAACGTCTAGAACACACAAAAATGGGGTTTTTACGGTTATGTTAAATACATTACTCTCTCCTTCCTCATGGATCAGTTTTTGCAAAATATAAATTTTTGTCTTAGCACGAATGGTACTTATTAGAGATTCATTAGTTTGGCGCTTGTCACACACCACTCAGGGGGAATTCAATACGACAACACTGCAGGACTCCGATTGGTTGCTCACCTAGTAGCGCTCAAGGACAAACATCTTCCCATTTGAAACACATAATAATAAACTATATCAAAAACAAAATTCAGAAAATGTGGAGGTGTCTTAGGTGAGTAGTTTGAGATATAAAACTAAACAAATTTTGAAGATGGCTTTAAGTTTCTAATGCGTAACCAAATCACTGGCTATATAAAGATGCTATCTGAAATAATAACATATGGAGACTACAGAACAAATTTCTCTGGTGCAATGGTTATCACATTAGATGGTCATTGTTTTAGTCTTCATTGTAAATTAAATGTTTCAAATCATACAATTAATTTAATAAAAACCCTTATCAAAAGATAGAATACTACTTAATTCATTGGAATTCACTTGCTAAACTTAAAACAAGTGAATTAAAGTGGAAAAGAGAAGGAAAACATACATCCTTTTAAAATGAACTACTCAAAGTGGCAACCTCTAACTGTTTGAACAACTCTTTTGAGTTGTCAGATGTGTCATGTATTATAAAACCAAAAAAAGGTCCCAAAAAGCATGATGGCCAATCTACATATGAATTCCCTCTTATCATTGTGCAGAAAGAACTTGGTTCAGAAGTTCGTGTGAACAATGCAAGGCCTAAGCGGCCGTTACCAACAGTTCATTTCTTAAATCTGCAGTCACCTCAATGTAGGGCCAAATATTACATATAAAAATATTGTCAGTCACCACATATGTAATAGAAATGTGAAACATCTCTCGAAAAACTACTATACAGCTATTATATAGAATAAATAACAATTTTCTAGCATCCAGTGATAGCATAACATCACATGGACAGCTGAATAATAAACAGACAAGGTTATTACCTGTCAGCGCATTGGCAACAGAACAAACATGCATGCACTGAAAATACTAACCTGTGTAATAAGGCAATGGGTGAATGCGTGACCAAACATGACATAATAATAGGAATAGTAACAATATGTAGCTTTCTGCTACAGTGTTTGGTACTGTTCTGTAGAAAGCATTAGCCTAGTTCATCGATGTAGAACTGTTGTATTACTTCATAAAGCAATTGTCATGGTGCTTCCTTTACAATGAAGAGGATGTTATTCACATATATAGCTTTCACTCTTTCTATCAAGGATACACTGTTTCTCTGGTTAAACTGCAGAATAACGGCGCAGACATAGGTTAGCATGGAAAGATGTCACGGAAACAAACTGTTGCCGACTGTGGAGTTACAAAATATGCCAAGATAACAAAATGTGGCCAACACATTTTCTTTTACTTGTTATAAACTAGTGATTGTGTAATGCGTAAGGAACTGGCAGTGTATAATAATAAATGGAGGTTAATAAGCTTAGAGCCAGCTACATATTATAAGATAAAAAATTGATTAGTGCATTAGTATGTCGACAGTGATGATATGTATAAAATTTATCATCAGCACAAATCTTACAAAACCTCAATTTATCATCCTTATTATTTAAAAAGTAAAAGAAATTGAAACTAGCAGATATACTGGCAGTTTTTCTTATGTATTACAGTATCACTAGTTTGGTTAAGTAGTGTTGGTATTTTCAGCGAAAGCATGTTTTCATTGTTGGCAACGCTCCACTCAAAACGTCACGCCCAATTGTCTATGCCGTTGTTTTGCAGTTCAACAGATTCTCGAATGCTCCCATGCTAGTTCTATTACACAGGTCATATTTAGTAATATTTTTATTCAGGATAGTTGGTGATAAACATATAATCTAATATCAAATATAAGACTTTTAACTGTAGTTTCCGTATCGTATTGTTTCAGTCCTATGGAGTCCCTGTCATAACAGACATATTTCTTATACCCCACTTACCATCCTGCTCAATTATATTCCAAACGTCCACTGGCGACATAATTAACTGATTATACTACTCATTAATTTGTGTCGAAATATCCCATAATGACATAACCTACAATCTCGTTCTTTTATCCACAGCGTTCACAAAACACTGAACTTTCAAGAGTGATCACGGAATAAATAGTACATGATGTCATGTTACACATTGGGTAACAGTGCAGATAAGGTGCGTAGAGTTATGTTGGTACGAGATGACGTCACTAAAACAAGTTGTTACCAACTGCGGTGCTCCATATACGCGAAAAAGCGGAGCGACGCCAACACATTTTTTTCTAATTATAAACTAGCGAAACTGTATATACACAAATACAGAGGAACGTTACCAAACACATTTTCATTTTCTTATTATACACTCGCGATACTGTAATGGGAATAGTGCATAGGTGTTGCGTAGTAAGCTTTGTTTATTCTTATTATTCTTATTCGTATTGTGACTTTGTGGGCTCGTAAAATTAAAAGTACAATTTGCAGAAATTCAAAGTGTTTTTTATTTCCGTAGAAATACACTTTGTCCACCAGCAGAATTACGTAACACACAAATACAATCTTCCAAGGACGTTGACTAGTTTCAATTACAACTCTCGTTACGACTCTGTTTACAACTGTTTACGACTACTCTATTTGCGATTCTGTGTTCTCCCCCTCCGCTGGCTTGTCGCCCGTTATATATACCACTACTGATAATTCTAGACTGTTCTAAAGCAAACAAGAAACCGAATGTCCTCTATCAATCAAGATGTCACTAGAGTGTTCCATTTATCTCACTTATTTGTTTCGGCAGACCTTTATCTCCGTGCTATCTTTATCTGCAGGCTCTTTATCTCTGCCTTACCTATGTGTTTGTGCGCGTCGCCACGCTATCGTAAATAATGGGTTCGCGACATTGCTCCCTCCTCAAAGCTGGTCGTCCCGAACAGCACCATCGTAGCGGGCCAGACGTTCCAGGTTTACCATCAACATATTCCCTCGGGGCACCTTCTGGTTGCGGTAGACCACGTCATTAATCATCTTCACCACCCGGTACGGTCCTTGCCATGGGTGTTGAAGTTTCGGGCAGCGTCCGTTGGTCCAGGTAGGACGATACAACCAGACCAGGTCACCTAGCTGGAACCCTTGGCTGTTGGCTTGCCTGTCGTATCGGGTCTTCATGCGGTCGCTCGCCTTCTGGATGTTCTGACGAGCCATCTCATGCATGTCGTGGAGATGGTCCACCAGGTTCTCCACACACTCGGTTGCTGGCTGTTTTGTGTCCGGGGGGCTTCCAAAAGCCAGATCACAAGGGAAGTGTAACTTTCGACCGAACATTAAGCTGGTTGGTGTCATCCCAAGGCTGTCGTGTGTTGACGAGCAGTAGGCCAGCAATAAGAGTGGCACCTTGATGTCCTAGACCCGCTGATGGCTGGCCACGACCTTCCTCAGGTGTTCTTCAAAAGTCTTGATGTACCTTTCGACCATGCCGTCCGATTGGGGATGTAGAGGTGTTGTGCGGGTCTTGTTAACCACAAGTTTTTCTAGTGCCTCCTTCATCAGGTTGGATTCAAAATTGGTGCCCTGGTCGCTGTGGAGCTCTAACGGCACCCCAGATCGGCAGAACACTTGCTCCACGAGGCAGTCTGTGATTGTCTTTGCCTTCTGGTTCGGGATGGCATACATCTCCGGCCACTTGGCGAAGTAGTCCACGACCATCATCAGGTACTTATTGCCTCGGTCGGACAGTGGGAATGGTCCAGCTATGCCGACGGCGATCTGTTCGAATGGCGCTCCGACGTTGTACTGCTGCATGCGACCCCGGCTCCTAGTTTGGGGTCCGCGACTCGCCGCGCACACGTGACATTGACGGCACCATCTCTCAGTGTCTGGTCGGAGCCTCAGCCAGTAGTAGCGCTGTCGAAGTTTGTCAATGGTTCGGTTTGCTCCCAGGTGTCCTCCTGAAGTACCGGCGTGCACTTCTTCTAAGACTTCCGGGACCTTACTCCGGGGAAGCACCAACTGCTCCTTCTGCGTCTTTCCATCCGGTGATTCCCATAACCGGAACAGCACGCCTTCTCTGACCTAGCCATCCGCAGGCACTTCCGTGACCACTCTGATAGCTGCGGCACGCTCGTTCTCTTCCACTCTTGTGCATTGACCGCACGCTTCTGGGCAGGGTCTTAGAGACATGGCGCCTGCGTTGCCGTGGCTCTTCCCTCTACGATGTTCAGAGGTGAAGTCGTACTCCTGCTGCCTCTGGACTCAACGGGCTGTCTGGCTCAGTAGCCAGGTTAGGACGCAGTGGTCAGTTCTCAGGTGGATTGGCTGACCGTAGAGACACTTGTGGAAGTGCTCCAAGGTTTTTACTACCGTCACTAGTTCTCGCTGGGTGACGCAGAAGGTGCCGCCTGGTTGTGGAAATCCCAGAATAGAAGCACTGCAAAGTGTCTTCTTCAGATGCTGGAAAGCGTCTTCGGCGTCCTCCTTCCTCACATAAGCTCGGTGTTCTTCTGTCAGGCGTGTGAGGGGCTTGGCGATGTTGGAGAAGCTGTCTATGATGAAGCGGCTATAGTAACTGCATAGCCATAGGAAACGGTGAAATTCTCTCTTATACTTCGGCCGAGGCCAATCTCTCACGGCCTGTGTCTTCTCCGGGTCTGTGGCCACTCCAGTTGGCGAGACTATGTGGTCCAAGTAGTTGACTTCCTTGCGGAAGAGCTGGCACTTCTTCGCGTTCAGCTTCAGGTTGGTCGCATGCAGTCCCTGTAGCACCTTACTCAGGTTGTCGAGATGGTCTTCAAAAGTCTTGCCGAGGATGGTGATGTCGTCCAGGTATAACAGGCAGGTGCCATAAGTCAGTCATCTCATCACTGGCTCCATGAAGCAATTCTGCTGGTATAATAATTGTCTCAGCAATGCGATGCAGAGCATAAGCGGGACATGTGATGTGAATTAAGTTAGGAAATATACCTTTCAGTGTTTGTCTTGATTTTAACACATCACTAGCTGCATCCGTAGCGATGTATTTAACAAAATAACTGCTTTTGTTTAGTATCAGAAGGCCATAATAATTTCAAGGAGTGCATCACACCGGGTTACAGCTATGTTGTTAGTGGCTGGGAATTCACACACATTTAGAAGGTGTGGTATGTCCTTTTGCTCCTTATTTAAGGCACCGACAGTTAAATTAAGAATAAAATTGACCACACCAGTGGTTTCATCAATTGAAATCTGTACAAACTGATCTGCTATGCGTTTTGTGAACGCACTTTCTTTAGCCACGTGATGATGTGTGTATTTTATAAGAAAATCTGAAAATCTTTGAATTTGGGATTGTTAGTTTTCCACAGTAAAATATTAGGTGCTAAAAATGTATCGCTCAGCTTATAAGAAAACGAATGCTATGAATTCAGTAAATCAAAACAATGAAATAACTGAGCTTCCAAACGTTTGGATCAGCTAACCCCTCAGGGAGGCCTGGTGTGTCGTGAGTCGTACTACGCACTGACATTACCATAACATGAGGGTGGCATGGCATGTTAAGCAATGCATGGTCGCAGCCATAGCAACAGTTACAAACGATAGGTGTAAATATATCAAGTGTTAATACTAATTCCACTTTCTAACACTCTACTAATTGCTTTTGAACGTATGTTTTGCTGCGTTTATTCTGAACTACTTGAACTATTCCCTACGTTTGTTCTCGCAAACTCCATAAAACAGTACCCCATTATCTGTAGATATTAAGTCTCCTGCAAATTCCCTCTGTAAGTCATTTAATCTAGCACTGAAATTAGATTTCACGTTCGGCATTTTTCAGTAATTTGTATATTAATTTGATCATTGCAACAAGCAACATTGCTTATTACTTACTGGCTATGCATGCGATGCGCACAAAGCAGCAAACAAGGGGATTCAATGATCACGTGTAACTCACTACTATTCAGGTAAGGTCGCGTAATCTTTTATAGAGTCATCACTGATTCAGCCTGCGCAAGCTTACTCACCGTTGTATGATCCAGATGGTGGAAAAAGTAAATAGAAACTTAAAACTCATTAAAAATGCCATATAAGCATGCAAATATTTAAAATATGATGCATTTATAAAAATTACGAAAATATGTGCTTATATGCATCAAACAATCGCATTCACACAACTGAGAATTCTATAATTCATGAACATAATGTGTAAGCATATAGCAGAGGTGGACTGTCAGGGCCAGAGGAGCCTTCTCCCACCGACAATGTCACGCAATTTATAGGTATTTTTGTTTAATTTGAAGAAAACATTTATTTTATACTTTATTTGCTTGTAATAATAATTAGAAATGATAATTTATTGTACCATGATGCTTAATGTTATCGAAGCTTGCAACTCGCAGTGTTGTTCACAATTGCGCCAATCTTCTCGTTGCGAAGCAGCACGTTGACGTAGATTATAGGCGCCTACGGTCAATCCTCACCCCTTTATACATTTTGCCTGTCAGGGGTCTATAGCTTCCTCGCTCCCCTACTCTCCTCCTCCTAGATTGCAGACAGCAACGCTTGAGGCCCGTTTCATGAAGTTTAGCATTCTTGTGATTGTTGTTGAAATCGTAATTGTTTGGTGGACAAAGGAGTGTTACTTTAAAAAGAATACAGTGGATTATTAAGGGCAAAGTGCCTTTCATTCATTAAAGGTTAGGGGAAAAACTTGATTTTAAACCATTAAGTATACATCAACCAAATAATTTTTATTTACGCAACAAGACGTTAAAACACGGGTATTTCTATAACAGTTGGCTTAGTAAATAGTCTAAGTGCAAGGGAAGAGAAAGTATCTTTTGCTTTCACTGCTTGTTATTTGGTGATGAAGGTCTTGGACGACGGTTGGTTGTAAGCATCTCAAACATTTGAGTGCACGAATTGCTAAGTGCAAGGCAAGAGCACTTCACTTAGGAAAATGCTTGAAGATTTAAATTATTTGGAACTGTAAACATTGCTACTCATATTGATTTTGCACATAAAATTTAATCGAAAAATACAATGACTAGCCATAAATTAGACACATGCTGATAACAGAGATAGATTACATAGAATTTTGCGAGACCCGTAATTTAGCAGTGAGGATTCACAGTGCAACACAAAAGTTAGCACACCGTGGCAATTTCTTAGATTATTATATCTTTTTGGCGATGTCAATAGTGTATTGCATGACCTCCTGTACAGTACCACTACCACTGTATATAAACATACTTCACACGCTATAAAGAAGGAACAATTGCATTGAATATATCAGGTTTACATTGAGGAATTAATGAAACAGATACATACTGTTGATTAAGTTTCTATGTAGGCTGACGAAATAACGGACATAGCTGGCCGCAATCAATTGGTCATTGTTTTACGATACTTAAAAGGTATCCCGTTTAAAGGTTTCTTTTGAAGAAATTTCTGATCGAACAGCCAATAGACCAGTGTTATTTTGATGAAGAAGTTGCAAACTTTTAATGCTCAAACAAAACTCATGTCTCAAGCATATGACGGTGCCGCGATAATGAATGGCAGCTATGGATAGTTCAGACTTTGATTTACACTGCTATGATCACCAATTAAATTTGGTTATATGAAATGCTTGTTCCAAAAGCATAAAATATGTTAAGTCATTTTTCGCCAACATTGGATGATTCACATTTTTCTCGTCTTCACCAAAACGCAATGATCTGTTGCGTTCATTTGGCCACAAACGGATCCTGGCGCTTCCACAGCAAGATAGGGTTTCAATGAAGATTTTGAACGGCGTTTATGAAAACAAACTTTACTTACTGCAGTGTTTGGAGAAGACTGAGAAAGATAATGGATGCGATAATGTAACAAAAAGGGAAGCTCTTGGTTTGAAGAATTTACTAAACAATCGAGAATTTTTGCTTCTTCCTAAATATTTTCTACGACAATATGAATCATATCCACACAGTGCTGTATGTTAGGATTGTGACGGGCTATCACTAGGCCTACCAGATCCGGACAATAAAGGATTGTTGATTAAATGTTAGCTTCACAAACACTGCATTTAAATAATTTTTCCTGAAACAAGCTGTTAAAACAATTAAAAAAGAAAACAATTTCACCATACATCTTTATATATATACGTGAATTACAGCGGTCATTTTTTGTGGATAAACTGCGTTGCGACACTATCAAAAAACAGTTACTCGTTATGTTTTCTCAATAAAACAAGAATGTCGTTTTCTACCGATAGAAGAGCCAAGTTGCTCGGACGAATTTGTCCTTGTGTTGCACATAAATAAGAATTTATTCGTTTCAAGGCTGAAAAACCCCTTTCAGCATTTGCAGTGGTAGAAGGAAATGTTAAAATCAGTTCACATAGTTTATAAACTTCACTGTACACAACGTCAAGTGTATTTGATTTCATATAACTTGCAATGGTTTCAACGGACTTATCAAGAAGATTCAGTTCAGTTTTCAAAGAGAGTATATCGAAATAGTAAACATATGGTTCCTTCAGTTCACGAAATACATTTGTTGGAAACATTCTATCGTAATTCGCAAAATGTTTAGAATCCAGTAACGCCAGAAATTTCAACTGTTTCTGTGAATCAAATCTTAATTTAGTTTGAGTTATTAATGTATCCAGAACTTCATAGAAAATCCTTAAGTACGAAGAATGGGTTTCATCTTCATGACAGTTTCTCTTTCTAGGCGTTTCTTCGTTCTCTTCTTCAGCAACGGTCATAGTTTCTGACCATACTTCTTCAAATCTTGAATTTCTAATATTTTGCAGTGTGGCAATAAATTCGTGAATGTTTTCCGCACAGTAATAGATGTCCATTCTCTTGCTTTGTAAAATGTCAAAAAGAATATCTGAAAATGCAAAAACGTTGCTGAACATAATCAAGAAAAAGTTGGTTCGAGTCTTTGAGAGAAGTCGCACAAAACCTGAAGCCATGTTAACTTCTTTGCTAGACCAGTCCCCAGGTTCCTCTTCCATTGAAGTCAAGAAACTAATAAGATGACTTCTATAGTGATAAACTGTGCTTATAAGTCTGCAACCAAAATTTCATCGTGTAGGTGCGACACTTGGCATTTTATTTTCAGTAAAGGCTTTAAGAGCATCTGTACGTGAAGTGAAATGTGAGAAAAAAGTGGGTAAACCAAAGAGAAACAAAAATTGCCTGGTTTCCTTAATAAAAGTCACAGATTGGGAAAGTATTACGTTAAGCCAGTGGCTATATCAGTGGATGAAGGTAGCAACTGGATACTCGGTTTTAATTAAAGTCCAGAAATATGTCGGCCATTACTGCAGCACCATCGAAAGTTTAAGCAACGATTTTTTAACAGCCTAAATCATTTATGGTCTTTTTTACATATTCAAATAAACCACTGGCTGTTCAACCAGAACTTACATCAGTGAAATGTAGAAATCGTTCTTTGCAATTGCCTTCATCGTCAACATAGCGTAGAGTAGTAGACATTTGACTTTTATTGGAGACATCTGTCGTTTCATCGAGCACTAGTCCAACAAAACTAGCCTTATCAATATTTGATTTAATCTTATCTCTAACAACACTGGCCACAGCATCGTTTAGGTCATTCTGTATAAGAGCCGAGGTGTCTTTGAAAATGGCTGTCTTTAGATGCTGAGACATTGCCGTATCATAATTAGCCACAAATGGTTGCAATTCTATATAATTGCCTTTATTTAATGACTCCTCACTTTCATCGTGGCCTCTAAACGAACATTCCTGTTTTACAAGAAGAACTATTACATCAATCAATATTTTCAATATATTTTTATTTTTCTTAACCTTTTCATTGTGCAAACTGTCAGAAAATTTCTTTTGGTAATTCAATGCATGGTCTAACCGTTGAGTGCCAAACGTTTTTAATGCCGTGAAAGATTTTATATGTGTTGTTGATCTTTTATGTTTATCCAAAGCTGTGATTAAATAAGCTAAATTTGCGAAACCCGTAGTATTTCAGGGTGTTTTCTCAGTTGCAAACAACAAGCATGACCAGCAATAAAGTTTATTTAGTTTGAATGAGCCAGACAGCCACTATTTTTTCCTTCTGTTCACACTGCAAGTGCAGAAGAGCTGGACTAGGCCTTCCCTGTTTTATTATCACTAACTTATCCTCGTATTTAAACTGCGAGGACGGTCTTTGCACTAATTACTCAATTACACATTCTTTACCCATTTCGAAGAATTAGCGCTAGCAACTGTCTTGGTACACTGTACACTATGACATAAAGAATACCAATACGGCTGTTGAGGACCGTAACAACCACACAATAATTGAAAACACGCTCTTTCTTGCCTTTAACTCCACGTGTTATGCGGAATTCCAAAGCCAGTCGTGTCCATACGGTAAATTTTGGAGAAGCTTGTATGAGCCTAGCGATGCAAGGCTCCGAAGCCTTGGCATGTTGAATCCTGCATTCCTTCCCCTCGTCCCTCACTGCCCCTTACCAAAGAAAAGGCTGCAACAGCAGCTTCCTAAGCTCTGCTAGCTCCTCTGTTCAGTGATAGGGAAAGAGAGACATTCCACCCTACGCACTAATTCTTTATTGGGGAAACTGGCTGGTATTGCAATTATTATTAATATTGCTTATTAATTTCTAGTTTACTTTAGATATGGGCTTCGGTGATAGCTTTGATAGTTAATAATATACGCCACTGTGTTCACATTTTGTAGATGATAATTCAGATGCACAGTGCTAATAGTGTTACAGTATCTAATGCTTTACATTATTTTGATCCAGGCTGTTCCTGAAATTCGTGAGAACACTAGAAGATACCAGGTTGATGACATTGCTACCCCTAAAGAAAACGACCGAATTATGACCCCGAAACGAACCTGAACTCAGATGCCTAAGAAGTGACTGACAGAGTTGCCAACCAAATGAAATAACGATTCCAATAGTCACATATATTCAATACTTTTAGAACTGTTGACCTAAAGACATTTATTACATTCAGAGAAAATTTTGCTGCTGGCCTTTTCGAGAAAATGTGTATCAAACTACAATCCTATTATCTCTTGCAAAAATTAAAAAAGAAATGAATTATCAGAGCTTTACCATAAGATACATTCAAAGATACACTTTCAGGCAGTGAATTATTCAATTTTACCATACAACACTCCTTAGAGGAAGCATTTTCTGAAGTACACAAAACGCTGTATATTCCACTAACAACTCAATTTTCAACAGCCGAGACGGAGAGACGTTTCAATACATTGAATGAAGTTGTTCATTGGGAATGCCATGGGTGAAGATGGGCATAATTCCTTGTTTGTGCCATTCACAGAGAAAAAATGGGCGAAATCCCTAACTTCAACAACAGAGTAACTGAAATGTTTGTCACCCGGAAGAACAGTCGTGCTCAGCTCTTATGCTAGGAATACTGCTACTTGGTGCATTGTATTTTATCTTTTATTATTAGTTACTTGATGTTTAAAAATGTATAGTGTTTTTGACACATTTCGGCTATTGCTGTGTTTTTCACAATGAATCAAGAAAAATGCTTATGTGGTGCCACTGGATTAAGGATATAACTATCACGAAAAAAAAAAAACATCATTTGCATGAACTTCCGAGTCCTACTCATTATTTCCTTATTTACATATAGATTTAAAGCGATATTTATTCATATATATTCGACGGAACATATTGTAGGTAAAAATACTAAATATTTCTATTTGTGTGGTGTTTGTTACTCCACTGTAAATAGCTTCATTTTCTGTGTAATATTGAAGGTTATTTATTTATTTACTTATATCTATGATGCACCTATTGTAGGAAATATTACAATGTTTACTGATGTTAGAATTTTCTTTTGTACTGCTTAACGACAAATCCTATTTTTATTTAATGTTAAAATAAAAAAACGGAGGTTCTTTGAAATAGATAAATTTATTCTAAATGGAGTGACGATATAAAAATGTTTTGAATTTTACATTGTAGTTGCTAGTAGATAAGGAACTGATCAAGGCTGGCAAATCTCATTTCAAAGCTTCTTATCCAAATTTAGAATTTCAAAGTAAATAAAGAAAAAATCTACAGATATTTTCATTTAGTAAATATCGTGTGTTCTTTACTTTATCTTAATATTTTATTAGTTTGTAAACCTTTATCACAAATTTGTAAACGTATTAATCTGTGTATGTAATTTATGAAGCATGTTCACTGGAATGGCGGGAAAACCTTTGCAACTAAAACATTAAATTATATTAATTTACGGCTTATTTTTACATTGCTTATGAAAATATGACTAGGGAAATAACTATTATTTAAAAATTACTTCTTTAATACGTTTAAAAGCGACATTTGTAAAAGTGCACTAAAATTTCAGTGTACGCAGGCATTACCTGCCTTCCACCCCTACTTTGATACAGTCTTTGGTACAGTCCAAAGCGCGCTCTTTCAAACGAGGGAAAGACGTCATTGCCTCATTACGCTGAAGCCCACCGAAGTAGAAAGGCAAGTTCAAGTGCGGTAGAAATTTATCCGGCAATTCTTTAGGTTTGGAATCTTTAAAATGTTACATTATTGGTTATTTAGTTGATATTTGCCATCCTTATACCAAATTGATTATCTTAAATGCATCATACATTATTTGGAAAGAATTAAGTTAATTTGCTTTGCTTCACAAAGCAACAAGTTCCATTACTAATGTTTAAAAATTAATTACATTTTAAAACCTGTTAATTTGCTTGTTGAAACACAGCCAGATTTTATTTATTTTTAGCTGATTATAAGTTTCATTAGTTCTTGTAAAAATTCTGGTGCACATTTCATGAAGGTCAGAGAGTTTCTTCTCAAAATGTCAGCCATTTAGAACTAAAGCTTTTTATGTACTTTAAGGCAATCGTTTTTATGTTAATATATATATATGTTTATTGTCAATAGACTCTTACAAGAATATCTGGTCTAGTCAATCTTATCTATAAACTCAGTTAATAAATAAATTATTTACAAAAGTGATCACTTACATACACATCAATTATAATTCAGTAGTGTTCTATAAGCATCAGGCATTTTACCTATTAGGGATGAAGCTAACTTCTTTCCTTTGATTCTTCTCTGTATGACATGTTTAATATATTTTGACAGATGAGAGCTGTCCTATGGGTCTTCTTATTTGAGCAAATAAGAATTGCTCTAAGAGCTTACACACATTTCTACATTTGTGAAAATAGTATGCATCCTGGTTATTCTAGGCAAAGAGTTCCTTTTATGTTACTTGTATTGATGCAAAGGCATACTTCATCTTGCATTAACTTTAATTATGCCACATGAATGCATAACTGCAATGCCCTGCTTTTTTATTTATTTATTTATTTTGAAATTTTTTAAGTCTTCTGTGTGTAGTTTCCATATAGTAGAGAAGTAGTAGTAGCAGTAATTTAGTGGTAGTAATAGCTGTAGCAGTAGTATTAGCAGTATTTACTAACAAACTAATCATTACTAACTAGTAAGAAACATGCACAGAGACTGCATTGTGTTTTAGTTTCTTTCTCACTTTTTATTTCTTCAGCAGAGATTGCAATAGTATTCTTGTGGCATAACCAACAAGGTGCATATCAGATGGTATCTTGTCTGGTTTAGAGGAATATTGTCTTCTGTAATAAATAAACTAAGGTAATAGTTAAAACATTTGATAATGATTGTATTGATCAATTTTTCATCTGTATATTTTGTCACACCACTACTTATTCACCTTTTTGTGCTAGAGCTTTGTGATAAATGTTGAAAAATGATAAAATTGAGTTTTCTCTCTTTACTATATATTTGTCTTCTTATTCAAGCTATTCATTTTAAATTGACAATATGCACCAAATTATGAGTAAAATTTTGTTTTGACCAAGCAAAACTGACAGCAAAGTGAGCTACTTCATCAACATAGTTAACCTCAATTATTTTATGCTAATTTAAATACATATTCTCATATTTGGTGAACTGTTCCACCTTGTTATTTGTACCCAGTTTGCAGCCCAAAGCTGTATGTTAGTTATCCTCTGCTCTTTCTACTAATTTGTTATGAAACTATTAGAAAATCTTTAACAGTATCCCAGAGCTGTTTACATTATACATTTTTGCTCATCCTGGAGTAGTAAACTTGAGCATTTTCCTTATGTATCTCATTTGATGTTATGTTTCATTTTTCAGTTCCTATAATAAATTTTCATTGCAGTTCTTCAGTTTTTTTCATCTATTATAATTCTTTCTATAATATGTTATATGAGAATTCAGTTTTTGTCTACAATTGACATTGCTTTCAAGTGAAGAACCATTCAGTGGCTCTAGTTTCAATAGCATTTCAAAATTATTTTGAATTTACACATAAAGATGACTATTAGACTTTTAAGGATTCCAAGCCTCGTCCGAGTGTTGTGTTTGGTGCTAACAGTGACAAGATTACTTCTGCAAGACATTTGGTGGAGAAGGAGTCATCGCCATACCAGGAAGGTACTCAATTATTCACTTATCTATTTACTTATTATTTGGCATTTTATTATTTGGAATAAACATTGATTTATAGTTGAACATATAAAAATACAGCAAAAATTGTATAAAACCAAAGAATTCTAAAATAGGAAACAAAAAAGAGAAAGTAAGTTATGTGCCATTTATTAAAGTGAATACCGATGAAACATGTTTATTTTGTTACAGGTTCTCTCTGTGGCTCTGTCATCAGGATTTGAAATGTCATCAACATTTGGAATATTAAAAGGTAGGAAATGATTTACTAGTCAGTTACAGGTATCATGCTGTATCATTGATGGACCAATAGATGACCTGTGTTTTGTTACAGATTCCTCTGCAGGTATTTCTCACCGGGGCTTGAAGACATCGAAAGGTAGGAGAAGAGTTGCCAATTCCTTGCATGTACTGCCGCTGTATCATTGTCTGGGATCGCTGTAGGACCTCCACATGCCTGATGCAACCAAGTTTAAAGATGTACTTCCCTTGAGTGGTCTGTTTGTATTAACAGACTTGTTCATAGGAAGTCCTCTGGGGGCCACAGGTGACTATCTCCCCGGGATCCTGCACCCGACTTGGGGGCTGTGGAGGATGTGTTAGGGAGTAGGGTAGACAGCCAGTGGGGCCTGCAGGGTGGGTACTGTCACTAACCCAATCCTCCCCTTTTCCCATGGTTAGGTCGCGGTACTAACAATACTCTTTAAGTACGCCAGGACGGACGAAACCTGGAACCAGTTACCTCGCGTCCTGCTTGATTCCTCCATTGGCTGGGCGATGTCAGATACATGAGCAAGGGCACTACATGCATTGAGAGAAATGTGCTGCCATGTTTTGTTGTTCCTTTTCTTCTGTTTCAGCTTTCAGGTTTTAACAAGGTGAGGTATCTTGTATATTATATTTCTTTTATCGGTGGCACACTTCTCTCAGCAAATAACAACCAAAGTGAACTGTTATCTTTGGCTGTATCTTATAACCATATGTTCAAAGGTTATAAGTATATAGCATTTTTTTTTTTATCCAGACGTGCTCTCCAGGAAGGCATGCTCTGATGGCCCCAGCTACTGTATTGTTGGTTATGTGGGTATGGTATGCGACTCTAGGGCAGAATAGGGTTAGCTGACCATTAGGTAGGGTTTAGTTAGGCAAAGCAGCTCTAGAGCTCGCATAGCATCAACATACACAACAAAACCCTATTTTGTTAACTCAAAGACGTTTCAAAATTTTCCTGGACCCCTCCCCCTTCATGCCGCTGTACCTCACCGTGGTTTGGGGGTGGCAACAAACAAATGTTCACTTGTGTCCAATCTTTACAGAGCAATAACTATTAACTTTATGTGTGTGAATATTCTATACTTTTGCTTACTTCATACATAAATGCATAAAGGTGTTAGTATTTTGCTATACGCCATATTTTCACGGCTTCATCAGTATGAAAACAAAGGTTTATAAACATGCATAAATGTTATGTAGTCAAAAGTTTGTATATGTCTGCTTCACATATTTCAGAAACTTTTGTTTCCATCATCAACTGTAGATCGACTTGTGGTGTTGGCATCTTCTTTAATTGGGTTGCAGGTAGATAGTGTGATGAATTTAGTAGAGATGTCTAGAGTCGAATTTCAAATTCATGATTCTGTTTTTATAATCTTCTGCCACATAGTGAGCTATAGCAGATGATTCACTTCTTTTAATGGTGTAGAGTTTGATTGTGCTGGAACAGCTAATTTATCAGTGCATTAATATTTCATGTTTTCGATGTGCTATTTGGTGCAGATGTTTGTCATGTTTCATCTTGTTGAAGTATACTGTTATCTAGATTTTAAGGTTTTTGGTGTCTGATCTTTGGGATATGCTTTCAACTACTTCAAGCTGAGTTTATTCTGCAGAACTAGGATTATGTTGTGTTCGAAGAAAATGATGCTTATGTAAAAATAGATGAAATATGATTTTCTTCATGTTCTTTTAATTTTCCAAGAGATTAGGGTTTGGTATTGTTGAGTTGTTTTACTTTTGAATGTTTGTATTTACTCATCTATCAATTTTGCATTAACTCAATTAGTAAGTACTATCTCAATGACTTGTTGGTATTATGTCATATTTATCTTAGCTTAGAGCAAAATTAATTTATGTACCAGACTATCGAAATTGCATTTTTGGGTTAAAAATATTGCATTTGATGTAGTTTGTGGGAGTGAGCTTTCTGCATATACTAAAGGAAAGTCTGTTTTCATGTCTCTGTTTTTAATATCTAAACAAAGTAGATATACATCCTTCTCTGTCTCTATGATAAAGTTTATGCCTCTGTCTTCTAAATTTAGCAGTTCTAAGTTATCCCTAACAAGTTTCTTTGGGAACTATTGTAATTTAAATGAACCTCATACCTTGCCAAATCTTTTCCCAGAGCCACAAATTCCCATTAGCCAATAAATAATTCATTTTTAGCATACAGCCAGTTCAGATCACTGTTTATTCTCATGATCTTATTGGTAAACCACTTGATATAATATCAGTCTGGTTAACTTAGTTGATTAGACAGTGGCCTATTGATTGCAAAGTTGCAGATTCAAACTGGACTTAAAGTCTGCTAGCTTTTAAATGTGCTTAAAAGTAACAGTTCCTCTCAGTAAATGCATTGGCATGTCCAAGAACTCCTGCAGGACCCGGAATTGTAGTGCACGGCAGCACTGATATGATCCTGGAAACTGAAAGTGTTAAGAAACAAACTATTTATTTACTTGTAGTGCTTTTTACATCATGCACTTGTGATCAAATGCTACTTTTTAATATAATTTTGAGTCAAACTGGTACTCAATGTTCCATATATTACAAGAGTTGGATATTCTTTAGAACATGTCCCGTAAGAAATTTTGTGTAAGTCCAACATGGATGCATGCACGAGGGCTGGCGGAACCTGCCAAAGTGGCCACGCAGTTGTAGTTCTCCCGACACGGTTATTGGCATAAGCTTCTGTTGCCAACCATTGCACCATCACCCAAGCATCTGTTTTGCAGATGTTCGAAACTTTACTGTTAGCAAGGTAGCAGCTTAACTGTAAAATCTGAAAATGAATTTTCCACTGGGGCCCTGGCATTCAGTAAAGAAAGTTATTCAGTGGAAGTTCTATCTGAAAACAATGGCTCAATTTATAAGTTTTATCGATCTTGCGTCTTTATACGAAAATGAGGAAAAGTGCATGCAGTTTTTGTATGATGAAAGTTTATTAAGAACTAGAATGTTGTGCCGGGAGTGCGATGCCGCCCTACATCCCATAACAAAATGGGGGCGGAAATTCCAAATATTTTCCTGCGGAAGAGGACATAATGAGCAGTTTTCGCAGTCCATCGCTAAAGGTACGTGGTTTAAAAAAAGAAATTGCCACCTGCGCAAGTGCTCCTGAATACATACAGTTTTGCCAGCAAGCTGTCTTACGAGCAAACTGTTGTGCAGTGTATGTTCATTGACTACAGCTTTATTTATTTATTCATTGTTTTTTAAATGTAGATTATTTTTTTATTATTTTTTGTGATTTACGTCCTCCAAAGTTGTCATATCGGACAATTCTTTTTTAAATATAGATAAGAAAAAGTAATTTAAGTAATATCGAAAGTTTACTTTTTAAAAGTAGTGTAGTTGTTAGATCAATGTTGGCAGCATTGAAAATTTTCTGCTATTGACGCATGTCACGTCGGCAGATTCTGTCAGCACTCGTGCGTGCCTCCGATGTTGGACTTAGACAAAATTTGTCGGGGGACTTGTTCTAAAGAAGAGCTCAAGAGTTTACCTAGAATGTATTTTGTTAGGACCTTCTTAACATACTCAGCTGATATCAACTGTTGGAATTTTAATTTGGTGAACTCTTTGGAGGTTATAGGGCCATCTCTGTTAGTATCTTGATGAATTTGAAGCTCATATTCTCTTCAAAGGTGGCCTTGAAATTGATCAGTTTTCCTTCATATTCCTTTATATCTTTTCCCATTTGATTAATGTAATTGGAACTTTAACTCTCTTTAATAAATGGATTTCTTGTTCTATATCATGTAACTGAAAAGTTTTCAAGGTCCAACTGTATTAACCATTTGGGAAAAAATATTCATAAAGAAATATGAAGAAAAACTGTTCAATTTAGTCACCACATTTGAAGAAAACCCGAACTTCAAGTTCATCAAAATATCAACAGAGATGCTCCTCCTATTGCCTCCAAGGAGTTCACTAAATCTAAGTCCAACAGTTGACATTAGCTGAGGATGTCAGGAAGGTCCTAGCGAAACACATTCTAGGTAAACACTAGCAATATGTGGAGCATCAGGTACTAGTTCGACTCAAAATTATATTAATTTTATGCTTCATTGTATAATAGTTCTTTCTCATTAAGAATAAGCTACTTTTTAGGTTTACAGTTTCCCCAATTATCTCATTTTCTCTTCTGTCTTCATCCCAAGGCATTGATACCTTCATGAAGCGATGTTGTCTAATTCTTCTTTTAAGGCCTTCCTTTCTTTTGTCCTTGCATTTTGCACAGTCTTATACCTACAAAGTAGTGATGTACCTACTAATTTTAAGACTGAGTCACTCACTACAAGCATTTCTGTCTTGTATATTTCCTGTTCCATGTTTTTCAGACTTTTATTTTCCTTTTTGTATCTCCAGAGCTGTCTTACACTTCTTTCAGGACTCCAAAATGATTTTGCAATGACACATTTTGCAGTTTCTACCTACATTTTTGTTTTGATTCCCAATAGTCCTTTCTGTCACTACAAATTACACTGCGTCCATTCAGCCATATGTTACCTTCTTCCTGAGGTCTTCATTTTCCTTTTTCAGTTTGCTGACTTCATTTGACCCTTCATAGGTTTATCTTCTTCATATGTAATGACTAATGTTTCCATGCTCTCCATAGCCCGCTGCAGCGCATACATTTTTACTAGATTGGAGAGTGCTATATTCCCATTATTGACCCTCTTGCCTTTTATTTCCGCTTGAATGTGCTGTGCTTTAAGACTTGAGCACATTTGCCATCCAGTTCCATTGTTAACTGATTGAAAAAGCTGCTTATCCAAATGCATCAGTACTCCTACCACTGTCATCTTAAGATCTTTGTGTATCACACGAAGAAACCTGTGTTTCAATATTGCGATGACTTCAATACATTCAGAATTACTACATTTCTAGTCAACTAGAGATATTTTGTGCAAATATGTACAGCTCATTTGCTAAACTGCCTTCTGTATCTCTGTTGTCATTTCCTATAGTTTGCATTTGGCTGATTCATTTCTATAAAATCAAAGAGTGTTTCATGTGATGTTTTGCAGAATTTATGAATTAGCTTTGCATCCAAACAGAACTGAAAATAAGATATAGCATTGACTTCTTTCACTTAATGACTCATGTATCATAAAATCACAAAATAAAACGTACTCAACTCTCTGTCTGAAGCAAGATTGTTGAAAGTTTGTGCTCATAGTATTCAGTGGATACAAGTGAACATTTGTTTGGCAAAAGCAGAGGCACAAATATAATATAATATATATTTCTTTGAGTTTTTGCAGGAAACAGCAAGAAGATGGGGAAGAGAAACAGGAAACCGTACTTACCTGTACATTGAAGTATAACTGAGCAAAATACCTGGGAGAAAGAACATTTGATTGACACATATACCAGCACACACAATGAGAATATATAGTACACCTATCATTAACAAAGAGGACTGTGTACTGGACTAGAAATTTTCTCCTGCTGGAAGACTTGGTTCAGGGCGCACTCAGCCTCATTAGCTTTCCTGAGCTACAGGATTGAGAAGTAGTAGCCCCTGGTTGCAAAGAGCACGTGCATCAGAACAGAGGAATTGGGGCATGCACCAAATCCCACCCTCCAGTACTGTACTCTACTCAAGATGCCTATGGTGGACAGAGTAAAGGGGATGCAGTGGTAGGAAGGACTGCTGCTACATTAGATCAGTTAATAATCATTAACAAAGTATTCATTTTTTTTATCCCTCTAAGAAAAAGAGAACTAGTTGTTGTGCATAATGGAAACAAATTTTAAACCACCAATGTTTATAGTACGAGAGCTGATCAACAAAGACTGAGACTGAGTTTTTTCCACAGATGTTTATTATTGCAATTCAGTGTTTACATTTTCGTTTTCAAAGTAGTCTCCTACTTCAATGTACTTTTTATAGCGTCTCTGTCAGTCCTTGAACATGTGCAGCAGACCATTCTTTGTCAGGTCCTTGAGAATGGCCTCACTTTTCTTGAGCATTGCTTCAGAGTTCACAAATTGAATACTCCTAAGCTTTGCCTTTAGTTATGGGAATAAAAAAAAGCCACAGAGTGCAAGATTGGGGCTATAAGGTGGATGTGGTACACAGTAATGTTGAATTGAGCCAGAAACTGCATGACTTGATTTGCGATGTGAGGCCATGCATTGTCATGATGAAGTCGCCCCCCAGTTTGAGAAAGCTCTGGTCGTTTCTTTCCAATGTGCTTCCTTAGTGTAGCCAATACTGACATGTAGTATACTGCTGTAACAGTAGTGTGAGGGGGAAACTGCATCCTGGTAAATCATTCCATTACAGTCAAAAAATGTGATCACCATCATTTTCCCTGCAGATGGAGCAACTTTTGCCTTTTTTGGTGTTGGAAAACCTGGCAATTTCGACACTGTGCTGTCTTGTTCTTCTTCAGGATCATAATGATGCAGCCATGACTCACCACCAGTGATAATCAAAGCCTAGGAGTATTTTAATTGAGAACTCTGAAGCATTGCTCAAGAAAAGTGAGGCGATTCTCAGGGACCTGACAAAGAATGGTCTGCAGCACGTGTTCAAGGACTGGCAGAGACGCTATAAAAAGTGCAATGAAGTAGGAGGGTACTACTTTGAAAAAGATCATGTAAACATTGAATTGCAGTAATAAAAATCTGTGACAAAAAAATCAGTTTCAGTCTTTGTTGATCAGTCCTCGTATATAATTGTAATGAAGCATTTGACTAATCCAATGGAATTTGAACATTAGGCTTAAAGAGCATTTTAGGAACATCAAGAACAAAGAAATAGACAAATCGGCAATAGTGTACCATTTTTGGGAAGATAATCACAACACAGAACAAGAAATCCATTTATTAAAAAGTGTTCAGACTCCAACTGAATTTACCATGTGGGAAAAGATATTCATAAAGAATTATGAAGGAAAACTGTTCATTTCGATACCACTTTGAAGACAACCCAAACTTCAAGTTCATCAAAATAACAGAGACATTCCTATCACCTCTAAGGAGTTTGCCAAATCCAAATTCAGCAGTCAACACTAGCTGAGGATGTTAGGAAGGTCCTAATGAATTATGTTCTAGGTAAACACTAGCAATATATGGAGCATCAGGTACTGGTTCGACTCAAAATTATATTCATTTGGCTAATGTTGGTTGGTTACCAACATGCCCCACATGGCAACCTTGGCCTTCGGGATAACCTTGCACCACCACATGATGACTGGACCCATTTCTCAGGTGGAGGCATCCAGAGGGTGATGTCTATTACCTCCAATGGCAGGCTGATAGTGAAGATGACGGTGAACTGAGAGGACCTACAGCTTATACCAAGGACTCCGAACCACGTTGGGCATAGGAGACATTTCACATGTGCTAGGCAGAGGTGAAGGCGTGGATAGGGCCAACTTAAAATCGCCACCCCAGGGGCAGGAATCGAACATGGGACCGTTTGCACAGCAGCCGCAAACAAAACCACTGCGCTAGCCCGTCGCCCTTCATTTGGCTAATGTTACATCTGCATATTAAAATATTCCTTAAAGCTATCCAGGGATTGAGCATATAAGAAAGATATATATTTATAAAGAAAAGACAGATTGTGTCAAAAGATTCCAATATCCCCAGAACTCACTACAATGTTAACTGGCCATGGAAAATTAAATGCATACTTCTACCGATTTAGATTAATAAATAACCCATTCTGCCCTTGCAGAGAATAGACTGTTAACCACGTAATATTTAATTGCAGAAGACTTGATAAACAAATACTAGAATTGGCAAAAAGTGTAACAAACAGTGGAGGGAAATGGCCTACCACCAACGAGAAGATTGCGAATAATCACCTGAAGTCGTTTGTAAAATTTGTAACTTCTATAAAAATCACGGACATGGACTGACGTTTTTGGAGTGTAATAATGACAAATTGTGAACTCTATACAATCAACTTATTCTAGTTTCATTATAATTTTACAATTAACTAAAACTATAAAGCACCATTTCTACAAATATGACAAGTGAACTCTCAAAAATCAGCTAGAAGAATAGACTCGATTTAATGTACACAGTGTATAGAAAAGAGAATAATCCAATGTAAAATTGTTGTAATGTTTACAATTACTAATTCAAAAGTTGACATGTAACTATAAAGCATGTAATATTACCACGTAATGGAGCATGCTGTTGATATCAATAAAGCAAAAAAAAGTCATGATCATTATCATCATGATCATGATCATTATTATCATTATTATATCCCTCAAATTTCCTGTCCTTCCATTTCATCTCCATTATCATTTCACATCATCTCTGGTGGTCTCTTTCAGGGTTTCTGGCACTGTCGCGACTCCTTCGGTCAGCTGCCCTCTGTCTCCTCTCACCTCATCCTACCTCCTGGGGATGCCTCGCTTGGGGCTTAGATTCAATGAATCACAGGTTTCCGTGCCGAAACCCCTCTGTAGTAATCCTAATAGAAGTCTGTCATAGCCACCCAATATAATTACTTCTACACAAATTTTATAATTTTTTATAGCTATCTAAGGCGTTAATAAGGAATAACAAAATATTATTGATTCTTATTCCCATTATGTACATTAGCTCCATTTTTTCTAAACTTTACTTCAAAACTAACCTAAGTTGCCCTTCTTTCTAAAAATCTTCCTTAATGTCGCGCTCCTATGCAACTTCTCCCACTTTTGCTCCTCATAAGTCCATTTCTTGGCATTCAAAAACTCCAGATCTTCCTTCCCTCTGCAAATGGGACACTGACTGGGATGTTCTTTCTTAGTACTCTTAGCTCCAAAACATCATTTCTCCCATTTCCATTTTTACTTCATTGATATGTAATAAACCAGGGAGCCTGCCTCGGTAGTGTGGTGGTAGCATGTCTGCCTCACGTTCAAGAGGTCCCAAGTTCGAATCTCGGTCAGGGTGAGTTACCTGAATAAGGTTTTTTCCGGGGTTTTCCCTTATCCTGAAAGATGAATGTCGGATAACTCTAAGGTCTATGCACCCCAGGCTCATTTGAACATCCGTTCCATTCATCGTCCGATATGACTTAAAGTTGGAGGACGTAAATTACAACAACAAAAAATAATAAACCAGAGACCTTTCTTCCATTACCCTGCCAAAAATTTCTGGATTTCTATTTTTATCCTAATTCAAGATCTTAAACCAAAATTTCAGACCTCACTTCCTTGACACCCTTCCCATCTGCATCTGTTCTGCTTCTCTTACACCTAACTGGAAAACCTAATACCCCCCTGAAACTTCCTATAGACCTTATGAAACTTGGAAGTTAGATACAGCATTTTCCAGAAATACAAAATAAAGATTTTTAAGCAAATCCACTACTGCAAACTACCCTTTACATGGAACAGATTTTAAATTTTGAAGTTTTTTGCATAAATGACTTAAAAATTGTAATACTAATACATGTTTAAGCCATTTAAAGACAAAGAAAAATTTGTTGAATAGTTTGCATATCTATTATTGGTCAACAACTTAGAAAAGAGTGCTCTTCTGCACAGGCGCACGCTTAGGTAAGGAGATTGCTTCCCTCACTGTGTTCCTTCTTCCTCAAATCCTGGACAGTGACCACTAGGCGCATGTGCATGAGCAGTGGAGACTTTCCCCTTTGCTCAGCCCCTGGTGGACAGCAAGTAAGGAAAGAGGAAGAGCAGGAGAAGCAGTCCATCAAGCAGCAATGGTAAGTTCCCCTCCAAACATTCTTTTCTAATATATCGAGATGTAACTGTATTGGAACACCACAGTGAAGCAAAATAATTATTAATTTATAGATGAGTTGTATTTATTACACATCTGCTTCACTTACGTACCTATTTTGAGGACATGTTTTGCAAATCATCGTTTGCATCTTCGGCTCTTATGCGACTCGCATAAGGAAGGTAAATGAAGCAGATGTGTAATAAATACGACTCATCTATAAATTAATAATTCTTTTCTAAGTTGTGGACCTATAATAAACAATGGAAGTTACAGAAAATTGTGTGAATGTAACATATTGTATTATTACTTTCCCTACTATGTATTTACAGTTCCATAAAATATTGTATTCCATCCTATCTAATACAGAGTGTTCAATATAAACGTATACTCTGGCAGTGATCCACTAATCCTTACGTCAATTTATTTGGGTGTTACAATATTGCTGGTTTGCTTACGTAATGTTGACTATTCCAAAACTTTGTGCTAGAGTCCTTTAAGTTTTTAAATAATTATGATGATAATAATAGTATATATAACAATGATAATAATAACTCCGGCAATGATCCACTGATCTTTATGTTGCGTGCCCGCCTCGGTAGCGTGGTGGTAGCGTGTCTGCCTCACATTCAAGATGTCCCAAGTTCGAATCTCGGTCAGGGTGAGTTACCTGGATAAGGTTTTTCCGAGGGTTTTCCCTTATCCTTAAAGACGAATGTCGGATAACTCTAAGCTCCATGGACCCCGGACTCATTTGAGCACCATTTCACCCATTCCATTCATCGTCCGATATGACTTAACGTTGGAGGACGTAAATTACACACACACACACACACACACACACACACACACACACACACACACACACACACACACACACACACACACACACACACACACTATCGCTGGTTTGCATGCGTAATGTTGGTATTTTCCGCGGTAGCATGCTCTGGAAGTTGGCAACGCCCGAACTATGACGTCAGAGCCACGATATTCCTTCGCACCTTTTCTGCACTTTTACCATTTAGGTATTACTATTGCATCACATTACACCAATATTCCCTGCATATACCATTTTCAAATTGAATTTCAAATAATGTATATAACTATTAACAAGACGAAACCTTAAATTAACAGACGACATTCTATACATTATTAATCAGTTGTCCTTAAAACTGTAAATAAACAATGTATAGAAAATAGAATATTCGTCCTATTCATTCCACTTCCTCCTGCACCGGTGTTAATTCGATGGGGAACGTAGTTGGATGGAGCCTTATATAATACCCAGCATATATACTCAGTCAAGGAGAGTTTATTTATTTATTGAATGTTAACATTACAGGTTTCCCCAATTACAATGTTCACTATAAAGCTACAATAGCGCGGCTTGTGTACACAAAAAGCCTGGAGATAAGGAGTATGCCGGAAGAAATAATGATAGTGCGAGATAAAAGACCTGCTGGCACCGATAGAGTTACGCTTCTGGAAGGTGATAGAACATTCGATTCCTGTTTGGTCCAGAAATATCTCGAATTTACGAAATAGTTATTTAAGGACGTCACGGCTCGCAAAGAGTCAGTTGTGAAACAGTTGTGAAACGAGAGACAGCTGGAAGTGTTATTGTAACGAGAGCTAATGATGTAATCTGCTGTCACTGTTATTGTCATCGACCTTGGTAGACTGATAGTGCACGTAAACATAATGCTACTGTAATCTATAAGAGTATTTCTACGAAAATAAAGGAGATTTTTAAATTCTGCAACTCGGCCTTTTAATTCTACGAACTCACAAAGTCACAATATGAACAAAATGTATAAAAAACAACACATGCCGCCTCGGTAGCGTAGATGGTAGCGTGTCTGCCTCACGTTCAAGAGGTCCCGAGTTCGAATCTCGGTCAGGGTGTATTACCTGGATAAGGCTTTTCCGGGGTTTTCCCTATCCTGAAAGACGAATGTCGAGTAACTCTGCTCCATGGACCCCGGACTCCTTTGAGCATCTTTTCACCCATTTCATTCATCGTCCGATATGACTTAACGTTGATGGACGTAAATTACGAGAGAGAGAGCGGGGGAGTTGTTAATCAATTGGTTTGGAATGAATCTGCATCAACGATAGCAGTTCAAAATATTTTGTGAGGCAGTGGATTGATTAGAAGATGATCTTGTTTTCACATCTTCCCATTTTCTGTACCTGCCCGCAGGCATTAAATCACTACAGAACTCTATGGACTCCCCTAAATGAAAATGAAAATATATTTGAAGAAACATCATGCAAACTAAGTTGTGTTCCTGATAGTATAGGTCAAAAAGTGAAAGAGAAAGTAAACAACATAGTTTCAAAAAAATTTGATTATAAACAGATGTGTAATATTGGAGACATTCTAGAAGGAAACATATTCTACCACGCCAAGAGGCTCTTCGTTGTCGGTGGAGCAATTAGTATCATTTATATATGCTCCAATAACTTCTTGCGATGTAGAGAGAAGTTTTCCGCGATACAAAAGTGCCTTGTGTAACAACAGAAGAACATTTTCAGTTGGAAGTTTGTGTAAAGTGATGGTTGGGAACTGCAATAATGATGATGATGATGATGATGATGATGATGATGATGATGATGATGATGATGATGATGATGATGATGATGACGATGATACATTAGTGAACGACAGCACGGAGGCCACATCCATTTTAACCTTTAAAGAATGAAATAAGTTTTTTAATTTGTTGCTAAATTGTTTTTTTAATTCTCAGGGATAATTAATTCAGTTCTTAGGGCATGTTTATGGTATATTTTTAGGTTCTTGAGGACATATTTACATGCATCTTTGATAGTTTTTTATGACATGAATTTCCTTGCCCTACTGATCACAATAGCTTTTTGATGTCTGTTTTTGCTCAATCCTGCAGGTGGTTTCAGAAACGATTTCTTTAGGTGAGCGATAGAATTATCTGCATTTGGAAATAGAATCATATCTACTAATGTAATATACTAAGATACGTCGTTGTGAAGGGTATGACATTTTGCCCGACAGCATATTTTGTCGTGTCCATTATGGCATTAACCACGGTGCTAAAACTGGCTAAAACCGAGATAGGAAGATGTAAATGCAAGAGGTTTAACATAGGAGCTGCATTTCTAACAGTTTGATGTTCTGTAGCATTCACATTCATGCACTTGCTCATTTTTTGTTATTAACATTTAACAGCATGCTTAATTGCACTAGCAAGACTACACGCAGTGAATATTTACATTTAACAATTTGATACTAAATATGAAAAGTTAAGTGAATATTGTGATTGTTCGTGTCTGTTTGTTGTACAATTTTCCTGAGTATTCACCCTATTAAATAACGAAACAGTATCTGCAAATAATAATGGTAATCAATTTCCAAATATAAATAGAATAATTCGATCGTTTGCCTAATCCTACATTGAAAACTTGCCAATAATATGCATTACACAATAATTCTGATTTTAAATATAATGCTGCTATTACAATATATACATGCAATTACGAGTTATAAGGATTTTATATTTGGTGGATATTTGTGAAAAACAAGTACTTGCTCTGTGACTTGCTCTGATAACTCTCGTTGTAGGTGTTCTCTGGTTTTAAGTGCACTCCATGACTCCATGGCCCAATTGGAACAAAAGAAGGTCGTATTGGTCGTCTGTTCTGAAATATGGCAGCGGCCTTTAGAGTTAGGATCGGTCATTTTACAAGAAACTACGTACAGTTGTTAGTATCGCCATCTCATACAATAAAATTGAAACAGAGAATATGCTTTCACAATTCGGCGTTTTTATGTGGTGAGTGTTCTTTCATTAGAACAGCTGTTAATCGTGCCCAATGATTGTAGAGTGTCAGTTAAGGTTATGATTTATATCACATATGTACTGTTTGGAATATCTTCCTTAAAACCAAAAGTAGTTCCCCTTTTCCGATTTATAATAATTTTTGGAAACTTTGCAGCTGTTGGCCAAGAGTTAAAAATGCCTTCGCTTTCTCCGACGATGTCAGAAGGAACGATTGTAAAGTGGCTGAAAAAGGAAGGTGATCCTATAGCTCCAGGAGATGTTTTATGTGATATTCAAACGGACAAAGCAGTGGTTTCTTTTGAAACAGAAGAAGAGGGGATATTAGCCAAAATTCTTGTAAGAATAAATGCAAATGTAAACAATGTGTTTGAGCAATTTAAATACTTTGGGCTTTCATTGCTATTATGTTTTTAATTTTTTTTTCATTGGCATACTCTCTGTTTAAAAAGATACCTAGATTCCTTTATTAAGCATCTTGTTTCTTTTTAAAGCCATATTTATATGTGTTAAATAATACTGTAAAGATATTTTGAGGTATTTTTAGTGGACAGTGGTTTGTTTTGGCCATTATAAGTGTTAAACATTATTAATAAAACCTCTTTTGTACTAAATTATGATTACTTGTGAATACCAGTGAGGTGTCATAAAGTGAATGACAGTATGAGAATATCTTAGAAGTTATGTTTGGAGTTGATGTTAGCACTTGTAGAGGCTGTAACAAACTCTCACACCCTTTTTGCAGTGTTTTGTTTTATAGGAAACGCAAGGTGTTATGTAAAAAACATCATGCCATCTTGCAGCTGATAATGCAGAGAAGAGTGCTAATCTAATGAAATATACTGCATTGGTGAGGTTTTAACTTGTTCTTTTGCTTCTTTGCCTGTCTCACATGTAATACTGATGCAGAACACTTTTTAAAGGAGGGCAGAGGTTTTCCCTGCAATTTTTGATCATTGGAGTGTAACTTCACAGATCTTAAAGCTATGCTCTGTCATTATTTCTATTATGGCCCAACATTCCTTGGCGATGCTTTTCAGCTTGGGCCATTAATCTCTAGGGTTTAGGGCTCTAAATTATTGCAAACTACTTAAAGATGTCAGTTTTTGTTACATGTTGGCAGATGTATAGTTGTGAATAACAAGAGCGAGCAAGTGCCACTTTGAAGGAAAAGAAATCTGCAATACCACAAGTACAATAGTTCATTAGTTTTGTTTAATTCATTTTGTTTAAGAAAGTGCAGGTTCTATACGAAACATTAGTTAATATTTTAACTGCTGGTTGCTTAGTTCTGTGTTAAACACAATTAATGTGTAAGTAATGCTGTAATCAGTTTTTGGATGTAATTTCTTGGGAAAACAATTTAGTGGTTAAAAATTCCTTGTTGTGGTATGGTTGCAACAGATGTGTAAACCATGACACATCTGAATGTTCTGTGTAGAAGCAGAATTACTTTTGATGCACACTGGAAGTGTATGCCATCTTAGCCATTAATGGCAAATGTATTGGAATTCAGAAAAATAAATCTCTGGCTTGTTCAAATGTATTGCCTTGTGATAATTTAGTATCTTCTACATTCTTTTGGCACAACTCCTATAAAACATATATAACGTAATATTACTGTTTTAAAAATATTTGTGGCCAAACAAATCTTTTGGTGGCAAAAACATACCCCAAAATATCTTTAGGATATTATTAGCACATTATAAATATTTTAAACAAATCGGTCATCTGTAAATTATTTACCTAAAGTAAATAATTACCAATTTTAAAGTTTTAACATTACATTGTAACAAAATCTGCTGTGCTAAAATTGCAAGACTTTTTCTACCCACTATTCTTTATTTTTATGTGTTACATTCCGTGCAAAACTTCAATATCGAGATATTACTTGATGTTTTGGGAACCCCTTAAACTAAAAAAAAAATCATTTTTAGAGAAAGGTGTGAGTCCTGTACATTTGGGTATGTGTGAACAATATATCCCAAAAACAAAAGTTGGTTAAATACTAAACTTGATTAAACTATTTGTAGTCAGTTTTTCATACGTCATTTACATATTTATTTTTTGAGGAATTGGTTTTGGGAGCTGTTGCTTTCGTTTTCAACCTTGAAGGCCCGATTGTTTGTTGTTTTTGCCTGTAGTCTTCTCTGTGGTGGTAGAACTATGAACTTCTTTATCAAATTAACCTCTGGTGGATGTAATTTTATTACTCTGTCTTCATATTTCCATATTAAGATTTTCTCCCGCATTGTCAGTTTATGGTTTATCACGCCTTTTAATAATTTTTGATTATTATTGTTATTTTCTTTCCAAAAGTGGAATGCTACTGCTGACTTGTCTTCCTGTTTTAATTTGAGATTTTTAAAAATTTCTTTGACTCTGATTTGTAGGTTTCTTTTCAGTTTGCCCTGTGTATAGATACTCATAATCCTTACAACTTATTTGGTATAATCTGTATTTATTGATTGTTTGGATTTCATCTTTTGATTTTGAATTTAACAATTTTAATTCTGAGTATCTATTTGTAGGTGCCAAGATGATATTTTGTTCTTTGAAGGTCTTTTTAAATTCATTAAATGTATTTGGGTGTTACTGAATCCACTGAATATGCTGCTACTTTCTTTTTCTTTAGTGAATGTGCTTGCTTCCTTAATGGTTTTCTTTAGTTTACAAGGAAACTATCACTAGCTCACACCTGTACACATTTGAGAGTTTGATGACATCGTCTAAATTCTATGTGGAGCCTGTGTGCCAAAAATTGAGTGTGGAGTATAGCTGGAAGTACCTGGAAATGAGTCCAGAATACATAAAAACACATAGACATAATAACACAGCATTGTATGGGAGGGATTATTTACCCCTGATGGCAGCAGCCTACACATGGCATACATAAGGAGCGCCGTACTTCATAAGCGACATAGACGAGGTATGTCCAGCAGCTACTTGGGAGTGGTTGCATGTGGCACTTTTCAGGCTTCAGTTTTGGGTATTGTGGTTCTGCTCCTCAGCAACGTTTTTGGTGCACAGCAGGCATTATACCATAAGATTTTCAGGTGGGTAGCAGTGTGAGTGTAATGATAGTTCCCTTGTTAGCTTTTTTAGTTTTCTTAACCCATTTGCATTGTATTTAAATACCTTACTAGTTGTAGAGAAATCGAATTTAAATACCCTGCTAGTGGGGCATTGCAAGCATCATGATTTTAAAATCTTTTTTAACTTCCCTAATTGTACCACTATCGTGGTGTTGTTCGTCTATCCCTTTTTAAAGTCAGGCCTGAAGAACCGAAGTTTTGGATCCGATAGAGAACCAGGACAGGTGATCAGCCCAATGCCTGGTGAATGATAGGAAAGATGATGGAGCAATTGGTGGAATGCTGATGGAGAAAGCTGGAGGACCCAGAGAAAACCTGTCTCAGTGCCATGTTGTCCATCACAAATCTCACTTTGCGGTTGCCTGGGATCGAATCCAAGCCCCCTTGGTGAGAGCTAAGTGGTCTAACCACTCAGCCATGGCACGGCCATAATTTTAAAATAATCATATAAAATCAACTATTAAAACTACATGTATGCATATTGCTAAAAACTGAACTCGCCATGGATTAAATATGTTTTTAGAATCACTGGCCACATATCAAACAAATCTTAAATTTGCAGGAAAATCTTTCATTTTGTAATCACCGCTTTTATTTCATGACTGCCTTCATGATTCATATCACTATGAAGTACTGTTTGGGATTCTTCAGAATCTGAAATCACTTAGTTCATTATCATTGTAGAAAATACTGTAAACCCTCTTCCTAATTACTACGCACGACTCTCTTCGCCATGTTGCTTACTGAAATATGCAATACGTGCAAAACATTTTTAGTGGGAAAATACTACATGAAATGAAAGGAAAAAATATATATATCAAGTGCTTTGGTATGTAGATTGCCTTAGAATACAGTTTAGAGCCATCTATAGCTTATAATTGGAACTCTGTGCATTTATGTAAAACAGTGTGGGTGTGTGCAAGCTGAGCTCATAATACAATGTGAATGGGTTAGATACCAGATGTTTTCTGTATCCATTTTCTTCTGCTATGTGAAGTATGACTGTTTGTTCCTTGTAGTATTCTGTTTTATCCATGGGTATGTTGACTAGTCTGTCTGTAAAATTGCTTATTATTGCATGTTTATGTGTAATTGGGTTATTGTACTGATTGTTCATGTACATTTCTGACTGTTGGCTTCCTGTAAATTCCTAATTTTATTTTTGTGTCATTCCTGTTGATATTTAGGTCCAAGAAAGAGAATTGTCCATTGACTTCCCTTTTTATTGTGAATTTGATTGCTTTTTCCTGCAGATTGAGTCATTTTAATGCATTGTTTAAATCTCTGTTTGGAACTATTGCAAAGATGTCATCAGCATATCGTTAACAAACCTTAAAAGATTTATGGTAAAGCCATTTTTATGTGTTTAAAATGAACATATAAATGAATTTTCCAAAAAAAAAAAAAAAAAAAAAAAGAGTGAAAATGGGTTGCCCATGCATATCCCTGATTTCTGCCTGTAGTATTTACCATTAATGCTGAGGAAGTTTCGTTCAATGCATAGGTTTATTAATGAGATGTATCTTCTGCTTCTACTGGTTCCATTTCTATTGTATTTGGCCATTTTTTTTAACAGTATCTGTAATTTTTCTGTTGGTATGCTTGGGAATAATGATGACATTAAATGAAACCAGTCTGTCTTTTTTGTCTAATTTTATATTTTTAGTAGAAAAAGTCACACTAGTGCAACATCAGATTTTTTTTTACATGTAATTCAAGTTAATCGATATAAACGTTTGCAGAAATAGTTATATTGTAGAGCAGAGGTAACTGAATCAGTAGTAAGACATTTAAAAGTGGTCTGCTATAGTGCTGGCTTGAAGTTCTATGGGGTGAGTAAAACGTATGGAACAATGCTTGTATCTTTGTTATAGTTGTCTGAAGTGACAATTTTTAAAAAGCTGTGAGATATCAACATGTTTTCATATTACTATGATTGTGAATAGAATGTAACTTTTTTTTTAATGGCAATATTTTGTTTTTAATTTTAATTTTTTTTTTTGGTCCTTAGTCTCTGATGTACAGGTGGAGTTCACAAGATATTTCCAGAAAATTCGAGATTTGGATTTTGTCATGTAATATAATATTTTAATCAAAATTGGCCTGCCTCGGTAGCATACATGGTAGTGTGTCTGCCTCATGTTCAAAAGGTCCCAAGTTAGTATCTGGGTCATGGTGAGTTATCTGGATAAGGTTTTTTCCTGGTTTTCCCTTGAACTATAATTTAAATTTTTAAGGATGTATTACAGCACATGAAATTTAAACCAGAAAACACATTCATAACAAAATTAGTGGTGCTGTGTTGTAACACTTGATGAATTCACTTCAAAAGGTGCTCAAAATGGCCTCCATTTACTGCCAAACAGTGCCAAAGTCTGTCTCTGAAATTAGTTAATGTTTCCGTAACACTGTTTGCCTGATCAGCTGCTTTTCTTGCCCAATTCTTCACTTTAGCTCTTCAAGATCTCTTGCTCGATCCTTGTAAACTCTCCACTTCAAATATCCCCACAAGAAAATGTCTAATCAGTTCAGGTCAGGAGATCTTGTCAGCGTTCATATTTCCTCTTCTGCCAATCCATCTTCCTGGAAATTCATGATTTAGGTAATTCACCACCTGCTTTTCATAATGTGCAGGGGCACCATCTTGCTGGAATAAGATCATTTTGAATTCCTTCTCCAGGGAATAAAGTAGCACAAGCAAGAATTATTTCATTTTGTAAAAGGCGTAAATACACTTCAAAATTTAAGTTGCCATCAATGTAATATGGTCCTATCAATCCACTATTCAGACTTATTTTCCTTTGCTCAGTTCACATGTAGTAAGGTCCAAATTTAAAATTGTGGTTTGAAAGGGTAAAATATGTCTGTAGAACTGGAACATGAACTAAAGGCAATTACCCTAGCACAAAAACTGCTAGTTAACAAAAATAGACACAAGTGGTATCACACAGCAGGTAATATAAGCAATCTAAAAACCCAAACAAACTTCAGAACATCAATAACTCAAAACACAAGAGCATAATAACAAATATAACAACAATAGAGGAAACAAGCCCAACAGAATATATTGATGTACATTATAAGAATGACCTGTTATATACAATACATAAGCAAAACAATTTACCAGATGAAATGAGAGCAATAGCAATAGCCACAGAAAATGAACGATATCCAGAAAAAGAATGGCTCCAAATATATACAGATGGATCCTTTATTAACAAACAAGATGCTGGTGCAGGAATATACTGCAAACATTTCGCACAGTATCTAACACTAGACGAAACTTCAAACCATTATGATGGAGAACTAACAGCCATAAAAGCAGCACTGCAGAATGTCCTGTACAGACCGTACATAAAGCAAAACATAGTCATCTTAACAGATTCAAAATCAGCCATAGATGGGATTGTAAATTATAAAAACAAAACAACAAGAAACATCAAAGAAATAAGAAGTTTAATTAAAGCTGTCAAATCAAGAAACCATGTCACCCTGTAATGGATTCCAGCCCATGTTGGACTTTTAGGTAATGAACATGCTGACCAATTAGCAAAAAAAGCTGCAATTCAAAATATAAAACCCGTACGACAAACTGAAATTAACAAACAATTAAACAACATTAAGCTACATTTTAAAAGACAGCAGAGACTTGATGAAGATAAACTAAAAGACAAGGATTATAGGAACATTGGAGTCAAAACTGACATACAAAAACTACCAAGAAAAACTGCAGAATGGAAACTGGCCATGATTGTCTTGCAGAACACCTTTATAAAATACACTGCATACCTACACCCAAATGTACTATCTGTAAAGAGGATTTCATCATGAACAAACACCATTTGGTCAAATGTAATGGTCTCAAAAGTGGGAACCTACAGGCTTTATATTGGGAAGCTAGGGGGAAAATGCAAATCAACTAATCCCCAGTGCCATTAGTGAACAACAAGAACAACATTCTGAGGCTTGAGTAGGAGGAATGCAGAAAAAAAAAATTGCACCCTTTAGTTGTAATCATAGTAATGTGAGGGCATGTTGATATCTTACAGCTTTTCTAAAAAAAATATCACTTCATAGAGTTGCAACAGCGAGGTTACAGGCATTGTTCCATACCTTTAACTCACCCATTATACTATTTTCTAAACAAATCGATAGTGGTAGCATTTTAAAACAACTCTATTCAGTGGTGAGGAATATCTCATAAATGGCCAATGGCAGAAATAAAAAGGTTATTGAAATAATTTGTTTGCTATAAATCATTCTCATTTTTTGTAGTATATATTTTACTATCCTCTAATTTAAAAGAACTTCACAGGTTATTCCCAGAAAATTTGAGATTTGGATTTTGTCGTGTAATATGGTATTTTGATCAAAATTGGCCTGCCTCGGTAGCATACATGGTAGCGTGTCTGCCTCATGTTCAAATGGTCCCAAGTTAGTATCTTGGTCATGGTGAGTTACCTGGATAAGATTTTTTCCTGGTTTTTCCTTATCCTGAAAGGTGAATGTCAGGTAACTCTAAGCTCTAAGGAACCTGGGCTCATTTTAGTATCGTTTCACTCATTTCATTCATCATCTGATATGACTTAACATTTGAGGATGTAAATTATAAAAAAAACTAAGGAGAAAAAACCCAAGGACCATTTTTGGGGAAATCAAACATTTCTAAAAAGTTTTCAAATAAAGTTTAGTTTGGAGTTTGAGGATTTTCGTGAAAATAAAAAAAATGCTTTCTCTTGGATTCAGGGGGACCTCAAAACGTATGTTTAGTGAAATGCTGACATCACATTTTTGGGTAAAGAACAATACTTTCTGAAATGCTCTTTTTTCCAGGCTTATAGACCATGGTCTGGAAGTAAGATTTGTTTCACCCAGTTCTGCATTGAGATTCTCACAGTGCTTAAGAGCCAGTTGCTGGTTATCCAGTCTGGGGCTGAGCCCATTACACTTGCCTTCAGACATGTACTATTTGCCTTTTCTCTAATTTGTTATCCAAGCCTTGTGTACATTATCAATTTCTTCCTTTCACTTAAAGTATTTTTTATGTTAGGATATCTCCGTAACTTCACAATAAAGTTTATCATGAAATTATTAACAGGAACTAAGAAGTTGTATGTCCTAGAAATAAGCGTTATGATAACTTTGTTGAGCAGCTGATTTATCAGGATTTTCCAACCTACAGTTTTGTTCATGCACTTGATCATTTATTTATTTATTTATTTATTTATTTATTTATTTATTTATTTATTTGTCTATCTGCTGATTAAAATTATAATAATTCATGGCATTGTCAAGGTAAGTACAATATGAATACAATGATTATCTAACCTACATATATACAAATTATTTACAGGTAATAATAAAGAAAATATTTACATTCTTAAGCTAATATGTACAGTTCTGTAACACTAAGCTTACAAATCTATATTATTAATTACTACTGTAGAAATTCATCAGTTGAATAGTAACACCCTTGGATACAAAACTTCTTTAGTTCCCTTTTTAACCGCTTAATATCTTTAATTTCCTTTAGATACATAGGTAATTTATTAAAAAGCAAACAGGCAGCTACAGAGGGTTTTGTTTTAAATAATTGTAATCTATGTGAAACCATATGAAAATGCATGTTGCCTCTGGTGAAATGATCATGAATCTGATCATCATCTGATCATTGTTGGTGGTCATCCTTATGTTTTAGAAACATTACTACTTCAAAGATATATAAGGAGTATAGAGCTAAAATATTTAATTTTTTCAAATAATTTCTACAAGATTGCTGTGGCTTTAATCCCACTATTGCCCTTATTGCCCTTTTTTACAGTGTGAAAACTCTTTTAGTATATGTGATAATGCTTTTGGTTATGCATTCTTAACCTGCCCACAGCTGCATGGTATCTTGTATACAGCTGCTTAGTCAAGAGACGGCTGTAATTTTTTTTTCATATGTTAAATAATCTTTGATTTTTTTATGTGGATTGATACACTATCTTGATTTGGCATTGAACAGGGGTGTTCCCTTGTGAACTTCTACAAATATGGAAAGAATTAGTATCCTGGGAAGGGATTGTATTCACGTCTTCTTTCCCCCTCCTAGGGTGAATACCACAAGCATATCGTATTGGTCTTGCCATTTCTTTAAAGATCCTTTTTCAAGTGTTCTTTGTCTTTATGACACTGGGATCACAGATTATCGACTCATTATTTTTAAGTTTTAATTATGCCATTATTCCATTTTAGATGATGGATAGAGGAGATATTTGTAGACATTTTATTGGTATAAGCTTTTTTTTTTTTTTTTTTTTTTTTTTGTTGTAATTTACGTCCTCCAACGTTAAGTCATATTGGACGATGAATGGAATGGGTGAAATTATGCTCAAATGTGTCCAAGGTCCATAGAGCTTTAGAGTTACCTGACGTTCGTGTTTCTCCAGGTAACTCACTCTGACTGAAATTCAACATGAATTGAACATGAGGAGACACGCTACCATTTGCGCTACCAAGGCGGGCAGGTGGTTTGTGATACAACCTTTATTCTACTATCATAGTTTCTTTTTAGTGATCAACACATCAAGGAACAGCATTTTCCCATCGTGCTCCATTTCTATTGTGTATGCTGTTAAGTTGTTCCAAAAAACTGTTGTATATTGAACAGGACTTCACAAGTTATTTGCAAACATTTACATATATTTCATTCACTATTCTTGAATTACAGCTCCAATAAAACCATTAGAGCCATATTGGGGAAATTAAACAAAAAAATAAATAGAAAATGTCTGTGTAAATATATGGCTCAGGGATTTTCTTGAAAATGTTAAGGTAAAAATAAAATAAAGTTTGCAGATTGAAGAGTCCTAACTCGTATAGTTCTGAATGCAGATCTAAATTCGTTTGTTTCTAGAAACCTTGTAGGTTTTTCTAAAGTAATATGTAACTGAATTTTGTGGTTGATTTTAAATAGTAAGTTTAATAAATTTAACTTTTGATAATACTTCTAGGTTTTATTTGCATGAAGCAATAGAAGATTTTGAAACTTCTTGATTATTATAGTAATGTTAGAATCACAAATTTGTTAATAAACAAAACGGAAAGGAATAGTTGTGAATTGGAAAGTCATAACTTATAAGGTGCTGAATGACGATTCAAATCCAATATTTTCTAAATCTTAATATCTATATTATTTGTATCCAGAAGCACTTTTTTTATAAGTTTATAAATATCTGGATTATGAAGTTGACATTCAACATAATAAGGTTAATTAATAAAGCCAACTTCCACTAATATGTCTAGGATATGTTGTTATGAAGCAGTTGAGTTTGAAAATTCTTGAATATCAATGGCTATCTTTTTGTATTTTTTCATGAGTACTATTATAAATGTTGTCATTCTCTTCAGATTTACTTTGGCGTGAAACTTTAGCAAGCCTGTAACTGTTCAGTATGAGAAGACTCTTATACTAACTTTTATTAATATCAAATATGATTATATACTTTCTGTAAAATACATGTTTCAGTATGTTTCATGTGTTTCCATTGCTTGAGTATGTTCTAAAAATTAAGTAGGCACTTGACAAGTTTTATTTTTACCAACTAAGTATTTATTTGAAAAAGAAGTATATCTGTATACTCATTTTCATTTATATAACCTTGTAAGTTAGTAAGCAAAATTTGTACGATTCTTGTTCACAGAAAAAATGCTGGTTGATTGAAGTTGTGTTACTGTTATGCCATTCTAGATTAAAGAAGATCAGAAGGATATTAAAGTAGGAACAGTGATAGCACTAATGGTGGCTGAAGGTGAAGACTGGAGATCTGTAGAACTGCCAAAATCAGCTGATGTACAGCCGTCTGCTCCTGACTCTGCATCTAGACCTGCAGCTGAATCTGGAGGTAAATAGTTCATCATTCAGAGATATAGTAGACATGAGTATCCATGGGAACATTACCATGAATAAAGCAAAACAACAGTCCAAAAATTGTGCTAACCTTATGGTATGCACTATGATAACTAGTATTAACTTTGTGTGTTTGGAGGAATTTAGAAACAGTGACGTCAAAATTAATTGTAAAACTAATTTGTAGTCGGTTTATTGACACTCGTCACTTACTTTTCGTATATTATTGAGGGACTATTCCCTCCATTTTCAACCTCTCTCCAACTAGCATCTGTTGTTGTCTGCTCTCCTCTCTCTGGTTCATAGTTCCACCACCACCCCCGACGACTCGACAACCCGACTTCTCCATTCCTCCAAATATGTCCCACATCTATCTGTTCTATCAATTCCCTTCTTACTTTTTGTATCCAAGTCCCTTCCCGTTTGCTTCTCATTTAAGAGAACATTCCTTAATAGTATTGCTTTCCTCCAGGTTGGCAACTCTATATAAACATTTCAGTATCCTTGAGACAATTTCAACCATAGTTGAATGTCTTCCCAACTCTAGTTGTTCTGCCTTATTAGGTGATGCTAATGGCAGGCCTATAATATTGTCATGAACGCATTGTTGCGGCGAAGCGGTGCGAGGAACGAGTTCAAAGGGACATACAGTACAGCTTACCGAAATGGTGGGGGGAAGGAGACGGATTTCTGGAGAGTTCATCTTTCTTCTAATGCCGTCCTGATTGTTTGAGAACATTCCACGAATTTCTGGAATAGTGAGTAACTATAAAAGGAGCCGCTGCCCGCCACTGGGAGACAGTCAGTAATTGGACGCGTGTGCGTCAACAGCTGTAAAAGTGAACTCTTTTGTGGTTGATGATCTTGCAAATTGTATGTGTATGTGACGTAATTGTGTTTCTATGGAAATAAAGAGCAATATTTAGTGTTTGAAACCTGGACTTTTAAGTTCACAAACCCACAAAGTCACAGTATATTTACAGAAGGATCTGTTAATGATGTCTACCTCTAACCATGCTTCATCTACTCCTCATATCTTTACTACATGCAGCATTTTGTTTTCTACTATAGCAGTATAGATCTTTCCAAGCCATTTGACATTAATGTCAGGCAGTTTGTTTAAACATGCTCTTACAACACTCATGGCCATTTTACCTTTTGCTAAACCCCATATTTTTAGCTCAAATAGTTTTCCTAATACAAATAAATAAAGCACTATTATAACAATGCATTGCAACATGAGTAGTGCAATGAATATCATTAGTGATTGGCATGTATGTGTGTACATATATTTGAAATTACTCAGAACTGAAACGTAAACGTTTGACATGACATGATAAAAGACATATGTACTTTGAATAAGCCAAGGTATTTGTTAAATTCGATGAGAGGAAACAATACACTTCTTGCTAGTCTGGCAGAATGTGATCACATATCTTTGTTTATGAATGGTTCGTAATGTCTATTTATTCTAGAGACTTCAAGGCAGTATTATTCGTTACTCTTACATTTAAAAACCATGAAAAAGTGTATCAGCTGGATCAATGAGACACGATCTACCTTCTCCCTTACTACTGCCAGAACAATCCAATTGAGTTAATGTGGGCTCAAATTATGTTGCAGACAGAAATACTACTTTTAAACTTATTGATGGACCACGACAAGACAGCCCGGAAACAACCAATTGTATTATTGACGTTTGTAGAGGGATTTCTACGGTATAATTCACATGCGATGTTGAATATACTATGATAATTCCCCACGTTGTGGCGACATGTGGAAAAGGATTTCTTCATTGTAGTTTGAATTGGTTCTTGATTATTGTGTCTGCTTAAATAAGAGTCATAAGATCTCTTCTTTTCAAGGGTGGTTACGAGTGAAAGAAATAAAATTTGGATAAGTTCAATTTCGTAATATATAATTTAATTGTATCATCTGGATTACATTTTACTTGATCTTTCTTTCCTACTCAATCATTGCAGGTTACCTCCAGCATATCGATAAATCCTTACTTCCTTAATAAATAGTTTCCGTTAATCACATAAAATTGCTCACTCTTGCACGTCCACTCATCACTATCAAAACTTTCTTCTTATCAGCGTCCTTTTTCCACACGAAAGACTATTGATTTTCTTTCTCCATAGCAATCGTTCATTTCTTTACACTAACGTCAACTGTACCAACCAATTTACATATCTTGTTCAATTTTCCCTCCAGAATCTCACTTCCACACACTCAACATAAACATTATAATACTTTTAAACATTTTTTTCCAAATTCCAAATAAACAACTCATTTTCAAGGCCAAACAAAAACAACCGTTACATGTTGAACGACTTATTCATGAAGAAGGAGCACAACAAGGCTGAGAAAACTGCGTGAGACATCAGATAAAGTAGAAGAAGACGAGTTTTTGAAAGAAATAGCATGTAACGAGATTTTGGAACCTATCATCATAAATCTGCAATACTCAGACGATGAAGACAATGACAGTGACGAATTGTCTCTTGATCTAAGTGACATTCACAGCTATATGGATATACTGCTGGCATTTTTGTTGGATTAGAAAAATAAGTAATTCATAAACTAAATATTTAAGCCATGTTTGTAATATACAAATATCCATGTTGCAACTGTGATTTCAACAACTTCATTATTATAAAACTTTGGAAAATTCAGTTCGCGTTCCCTTACATCTAGTGCCAAGAGGACTCGCAAGTGTGTGAGAGAGAGGGAAATATAAAAAGAGTGGGAGTAGCGAGAATTAGCTGATTTGCTAATCTGATTTGCTACAGGTGAGAACTCTTCACATTTGAAACGTACAATAATATACCAGTATGGTTTTATGCCATTCCCAGGAATGGAAGTGTGCATGTGCAGGCGAGGCAAGGCAAGGTGATGCTCAGAATTTGAAAGTAAAATAAGTCTTCTTCTCTCCTCCTAGTATTTACTGATTAGACCTTGCTTTTCAGAATAATTTCACATACAGTTAGATGATCAATTTTTATTCAGTCATCTTTACACGTAAAGGGTACTTAGGGGAAGTCATTAATTCAATCTTGAGCAAATCAAACAATCATGGCCCTAATTAATGTGAATAATTGCAACAGATAATTTTCTAGATAGGTATAGAATTTTTTTATGTTTATTTTAGAAATCTTCCATTTAAGTTTTTCAGAGGAGGTAAGATATTTGTTATAATTGGTTGTGAAATAGAATGGAAATGTAAAAATTGTCATTCCTGGGATCCAATTAAGCTTTTCATTAGTTTTGAATGTTCTCATTGTAATAGATCTATTTTGAGTTTGTTGTTCTCATCTAGTTTTTATTTCAAATTGGAACCAGCCTTAACATAAGCTTGTGTTCCAGCTGTTTATTAATCCAAAACATTTTTATTATCTGTTCTTTCAGATTACATTACACTGAAGATTTGAACCAAGTGCTTTGGGTATTAAGTGTATAATAAATGTATGAATAGAGTAAATGTATGTTGCAGTTGTTGGTCAAGAGTTGAAAATGCCGTCACTTTCACCAACAATGTCAGAGGGCACTATTGTCAAATGGCTGAAGAAGGAAGGAGATCCAATAGCTCCAGGAGATGTTTTATGTGATATTCAGACAGACAAAGCAGTGGTTTCATTTGAAACAGAAGAAGAAGGAATCTTGGCCAAAATTCTGGTAAATACATTTTGACTACTGCAAGTAAAGCTGATTTGTTATCAGTATCCAATCTCTATTCTTATAATGAACATCTTCTCCCAAATAATTTCTGTAGGTCCATTTAACTGCTTTATTATCTTAATATCAGTCTTCTTTAATGCTTAAATGGCCAAAAATTGTGATTTATAGATCTGTTTGTATTTAGTATTTTAAACTTTCCCTTCACTCTAGTTTCAAAGTTTTGTTTAGTTTTGCAAATATAAAAATGGTCATAATCTAAAGAACTTGATAATAAATAGGTTTTCAAAAATTATACTGTTTATACAGTGCCTTATTTCTGACTCCTGGTTGGCTGCTTTGCAACCCACTGCTGCCAGCCGAGTTGAATATTCACATACTCTGACCTTAAATACACAGTATGCCAGCAATTCAGCACATAGATTTACATGCATATCATAACCACATGCCTTTATTGCAGATGTTAAAAACGATGTCCTTGTGCTGCTTTGCATCTCTTACATCTTTTAAGAAAATTTCCATTAACATGCATTAGTTTTTCTAAAATGCAGTAATTTATTTTTTGATACTGTTTTTCAGTTCTTCAAAAGTTTCCTCAATTAATGTCAACAAGAGATATACAATGTACTGTAGTAGTATCTTACTGAAAATTTTTCTGTGTATTTGACACAAATATTTCAAGAATGGTTTGATTATTTTATCCCATACCTCTGTCTGTCAACTGTATCCTCAAAGAATGTAAGTCCTATAATTCGGTATTCAGAACATTCGGGAATGTCCTCTGAAATCCTCTTCATTCTGGGTGATCTTTTGTACAATAGGTAAACCATAAGAGATAGGCAAGCTTTTACTTCACTAAAATGTAGATCTGATTAAAACCCACAATTAATATTAAAAACCTCTTTTTTTAATTTTCTTGTATGGCCATAGAAAGAGAAGGGAATTTCAAAGCATTATGTAACAATTAGCTTTAAAAGATTTGATTATCTTTTTAAGCCATTATTATTTTCATATTCCACTTGCACCTGCAAGAATAGTAGCAGTTTGGTAATTTTTGCATTTATGTCGATTTGCGTAAAGTAGATATAGGAATAAAAATTTGTAAGAATACATGTTTATATAACATCAGATTTTTAGAAAAATGTGTGTGCGTATGTGCAAAAAATAAACTTATTTAATGGATAGGTGGAGTCAGACCTAAAAATTCAATGTCATAGCTGGGATTTGAACCACAGATCTCCCGGTCTCTGTCCAATTGCTGTGAACCTTTGTGCTACCATGGCCAACATGCTGGCATGATGGAAATCTGTGGTTCAAATCCTGGCTATGGCATTGAATTTTTCAGGCTGACTCTCCCTATCTAAAAAACCTTAGCCTATGCATGGGTATTGTGGAAGAATGATTAATTTCCATCAATTAACCAAATGTAGAGGTTTAACTATGAAGCCTGGGACTTAAATGCTTACAGTAGTTGGTATAAACAGTGTATACCTCATTGTATGAATGAGGAATGATTAATTTCCATCAATTAACGTAATATAGAGGTTTAACTATGAAGCCTGGGACTTGAATGCTTGCAGTAGTTAGTTGCTATAAACGGTGCATACGTCATTGTATATGAGAACCCTTAGTGGTTTACCAGGAAACATACAAGTCATTGGAAAATTTAATGCCATGCTGGCATGTTGACCATGGTAGCTCAATAGTTAAGAGCAACCACAGGGAGACCGGGAGACCTGTGGTTCAAATCCCAGCTATGGCATTGAATTTTTCATCTAACTCTACCTACCTATCTTCTCTTATTTTGAAAGTTCAACTTTGTTGTCAGTGGTTTCAATAATTTAGTCTCATGGAGACTCCCAGCTAAATATTGTGCAAAAAGAGAATGATTTCAATATTAAGCGTTTAGGCAAAAAAGTAACCAACCATAATTTATATCAAAATTTAACTGTATTGGAACACCACAGTGAAGCGAATTAATTATTGAATTATAGATGAGTCGTATTTATTACGCATCAGCTTCACTTACGTACCTAATTTGAGGACATGTTTCACGAACCATTGTTCGCATCGTCGGCTCTTATGCGACTAAAGCTTGATTCAGTGGTGTGGGTAGTTCTGGAGTTGCAGCTCACAGCTCTTTCATCAATAAAACAAGAAATTAGATTTGCTAAATTTACTTACCACCCCTGGGCCACAAAAAAGTTCCAAAAATATTCAAGAAATACAATATAACATTGGCACCAAAAACATTACAACATTAAAAACCTACTTAACAGTAATAATACTGATAAGATAAAACCAGAAGAAAAGTCAGGCATTTACAAGATTAAGTGTAAAGACTGTGAAAAAGTTTACATAGGGAGGACAAAAAGAAACAGTCACTAGAAAGAAAGAACATTTTAGGCACCTAAAATACAAAAATATTGATAAGTCTGCAATAGCAGCTCATTTCTGGTCTGAAAATCATGAAATTGAAGATAGCACCAAATTACTAAAACACTTACAAAAACATAGTGAACTTGTCATATGGGAGAGAATATACATAGAAAAACATAAAAACCAACTAATGAATTTTGAAATCCTGTCAGAAGATAACCTCACATTTAAATTCATAAAAAAATCAACAGATGGCAGTAGCAACTCCAGAACCACCCACACCACTGGATCAAGCTTTAGTCGCATAAGAACCGACGATGTGAACGATGGTTCGTGAAACATGTCCTCAAATTAGGTACGTAAGTGAAGCTGATGTATAATAAATATGACTCATCTATAACTTAATAACCATAATTTAGTTTCATTTCCGATACTGTGGTTCTTGTTTCAGAAAAAAAAAAGCCAATTTGTTTATATGTTCATTCTGTGTTCTGTTAATCTAATTTTTAAATTCCTTTTTGTCATTCCAATATAGAATTTGTCACAATCCTCACAACTATCCTATATGTACTTGATTTTTTTTTTTTCCCTAGTGCTATTGCATTTTTTAAAAATTTATTTAACAGCTTTCTTAAGTGAAAATCTGCCTGCCTCAGCACATAGATTGTAGTGTATCTGCCTCACATTCATGAGGTCCCAAGTTTGAATCTTGCTAAGGGTGAGTTATCTGGATAAGGTATTTTCCGGTGTTTTCCCTTATTCTGAAAAATGAATGTCACGTAACTCTAACCTCTGTGGACTCTGGGCTCATTGAATGTCATTTCACCCATTTCATTCATTCTCTGATACGCTCTAACATTGGAAGCTGTAAAAAAAAAAAAAAAAAAAAAAAAAAGTTTTGTGGTGCTAGTTTGATGTTACAATTCTAAAACATTATTTCAAACTTTGGGAATGCCAATAGGTGAAATGTAATTTTTTTTTTGTATTTCCAGTTTGTATCTGTCTTTGGAAGAGTGGTGATCTATATTAAATTATTTTGTCTTTAGCTCCGATTGGTCATTTTTCTGATTAAATTTGGATTACAACTATTTTTCTTTACTAGTAGTACTATCTGGGCCCCTGCAAGATTCATAAGTGCTCTGCTGTAGTCTGATTCATGGTTTTCAACAAAGAAGATATAGAATGCTTCAAATCAATGTGTGTGTGTGTGCGTGCGTGTGGTTTTTTTACATCCTCCAACGTTGTCATATCAGTGAATTGGGTGAAATGATGCTCAAATGAGTCCAGGGTCCCGGGAGCTTACAGTTACCTGACATTCATCTTGAAGGAAAAGGGAAAACCCCAGAAAAAGCTTCATCCAGGTAACTCACCCTGACCAAGATTCGAACTCTGGACCTCTCGAACGTTAGGCAGGCACACTAACATCTACGCTACTGAGGCGGGCACTTCAAATCAGTAGAACTGAAAACTAAATGTGGTTGTCGAGGACATATCAAGGAACCTCTTTGCCTGCCTCGTGTTCAAGAGGTTCTGAGTTTGAATCTTGGTCAGAGTGAGTTACCTGGATAAGGTTTTTTCCGGGGATTTCCCTTATCCTAGAAGACAAGTGTCACGTAACTCTAAGCTCCATGAACCCTAGGCTCATTTGAGCATCATTTCACCCATTCCATTCATCGTCTGATACAACTTAATATTGGAGGATGTAAATTACAAAAAATGAAGGAAAAAACAAAAGGAACCCTTTGGAACCCACGACCATATGAAATGTATTTTGATGGACAGCTGAAATCTCAAGACACTCTCGTCATGAACCATTACAAACAGATGTTTCCCAAGTGGAGTAATCAGTCTTATATAAGCTGCCCAGCATCTCACAGTAGTGTAACAGATGATGCAGTAAATTAAATTGCAGTAGTGGCATTTATTGTAATATTTTGCAGATTTATTTGTGGTGAAAAAAATTACAAGAAAGAAAACAGTTCAAAACAGTGCCCCTTTTATTTATTGTGGTTTAATGGATTTTGAGCTACAGTTTTGGAAAACATAGTAAGCATGCAAAACATTGTCGGTAGGGGGGGGGGGCAATCTAGCACCATCATTAATGAAAAAGGATTGAAAAGTTGATTGTGTAGATTCTCATTGAAAGGAAATTCCTGCTGGCATTCTTAAAGTAATGTAGCATCAGAGTCCACTAAAGAATGAATTTTCTATTAATAAATTTGCCTGTTATTTAAATGTCTCCATTCTGCTTCTTACATTATGAATATGTTTGCTACAGTGAGCTTCTCTTACTGCTGGTTTTCAATGTCGATCAGCTGATGATGTCCCGAAAATGTTCCTGTTTTTAATATTCACATAAATGAAGTTTTAATATGACTCACTCTTAGAAGTCTATTACTAGTAATTTGAAGTGCATATCTCTCCTTTGTTTTATTGATGCAGTGAAGATGCTCTCCTTTTAACACTGTCTAGTGTGACTGGAACACTGATCAAAACTGAATGTATTAATGCAACAGCCAGGCAATAACAGATCATGTCAGGAGTAACTGCCGAAGTTGAAATTCTGGTTCGTTCATAACTTAGCTTAGACGATATGCATGTTGACTCCTACTGCTCAAATGATTACAGTCCTTCTCAAAAATGAGTTTCTTTATATACAGGGTGTATATAAATGAATATCAGGGTTTAAGCTCTTTAGAAGATTTATTACATTAAACTTACAGTTATAAATGATATGTCAAATGAAAAAGCAATTCAAACAGCTTTGTTGGCACCAATGCACATGTGCGTGCAATGTTTCTGCTGCAATCCGCCAGACAGCAGTAGTAGCAGCAGCAAAGATGGCGACTAGTAAACAGAAAGCGTTTTTGTGTTTTGCAGTTTGCAAAGACTGAATCAGTAGTTTCTGTGCAATGTGCGTTGCGCATTAAGTTCGGTTGTGATCCTCCTAGTGATAATAATATTTGTAGATGGATAATCAGTTTGAAGATCCCGGCTGCCTTTGAAAACGGAAGAGCACAGGACGACCAAGAGCAAGTGAAGAGACTGTTGAGCGAGTGAGAGTCGTTCACTTGTAGCCCAAAGAAATCAGTCCGAAAGGCTAGTCGTGAACTACAAGTTCCTGTGTCAACTGTTTGGAAAGTTGTAAGAAAACGCCTGCGGCTACATCCTTACCGTTTACAGTCATTACAGGCTCTAAAGCCAACAGACCACAGATTACGTGCCAACTTCACAAACGACATGTTTCATGATTATGACAATTTTATGGATTGTATTGTCTTCAGTGATGAATTGACCTTTCACCTTAGTAGACATGTTAACACTCATAATGTGTGTATCTGGGGCTCAGAAAATCCTTATGAGATGGTACAAATGCAACGAGATTCCCCTAAAGTGAATGTTTTGTGTGCCTTCTCCCGGCAAAAAGTTTATGGACCTTTCTTTTTTGGTGAACCTACTGTAACTGGCACTTCTTACCCTGATACACTAGAGCAATGGCTCTTCCCTCAGTTGGAAGAAAAAGAGCCAGAGGACTTCATTTTCCAGCAAGATGGTGCGCCACCTCACTGATCTAACGAAGTACGCAATTGGTTGAATGTCACTGAGCGCTGGATAGGCCGCAAGGGCACCAATGACAGGGCTTGCTATGCATGGTGTCCACATTCTCCTGACCTAATGCCATGTGATTTTAACCTTTGAGGCTTCATCAAGGTGTGTACATGCCTCCGCTACCAGCTGACCTCCCTGAATTAAGAACCCAGATTGAAGCGGCTGTTGCTACAATTACTGAATACACACTTATCAACGTTTGGGAAGAACTCATCTATAGACTTGATGTGTGCCATGTGACATTGAACATTTATAAGGTTCTTGGTAAAACTGTTTGAGTTGCTTTTTCATTTGACATATCATTTATAACTGTAAGATGAATGTAATAAATATTTTAAATAGTTAAAACCCTGATATTTATTTATATACACCCTGTATTATGCTGTGCGTACAATGCATCTACAATTTTTAAAAGCTATTTTAAGATATAAAACTTTCCCTTATATTCAAATTAAAATGACAAATATTGAAGTATAGTTTAAATTAATTTTTGCTAGGGAGGTTTAAGGGCAGTCTGTCTCTATAAATTAGCTGACCTTTTGAGGTTTGGAATTTGTTTGCTGTTAACAGGTTCAAGAAGGTGCAAAAGACATAAAAGTAGGAACAGTTATAGCTTTAATGGTTGGTGAAGGGCAAGACTGGAAGTCAGCTAAGGCACCTGGTGAAAAGTCATCTTCAGATGGATCAACATCTGACTCTCCACCCAAACCTAAAGCAGGATCTGGTGGTAAGTATTTGATTTATTATACTGGTCGCCAAACTGCAATGTGATTGACGGATAGTAACCAGATGGAAGAACACTCTAAATAAATGGGAGGGGATTAGTACATCATAACGGTTGTCATAGTAACGATTAGAGGGACCAATTAGAGTTGAGACCTTTCCATGACAATGTTAGACGCTAAACCTTGGTTGCCGATATTCTAACACGTGCCTAACATGACTTGCGGGTGAGCGAGTTACATAACGCTGCAATAAATACAATACCTAGGTTTTTATTTCTCTTCTGATAACGCTGCATAAACGCTGCCCTCACAGTTAAGAGATCCTGTACTGGCTAGTTACTTTGCATTTTATTTCTGGCAATTTGCCTTGGTTTACGTGTATGTGAGTTCGTGTATCTGTGCGCGTGTTATGATCATTGGCAATTGTCGAGTTCAACCGTATTGGAACACCACAGTGAAGCGAAAAATTATTAAATTTTAGATGAGTCGCATTTTTTACACATCTGCTTCACTTTCGTACCTATTTTGAGGACATGTTTCGCAAATCTTCGTTTGCATCTACGGCTCTTGTGCGACTGACGCTAGATCCAGCAGTGTGGGTAATTCTGGGGTTGTTGCTGCCATCTGTTGATTTAGTGATGAACTGAAATGTGGGATTCTCTTCTAGCGGGATTTCAAAGTTCATTAGTTGGTTTTTATGTTTTTCTATGTATATCCTCTCCCATATGACGAGTTCACTATGTTTTTGTACGTATTTTAGTAATTCTGTGCTATCTTCAATTTCATGATTTTCAGACCAGAAATGAGCTGCTATTGCGGACTTATCAATATTTTTGTATCTTAAGTGCCTGAAGTGTTCTTTCTTTCTAGTGCCTATGTTTCTTTTTGTCCTCCCTATGTAAATTTTTTCACAGTCTTTACACTTAATTTTGTAAATGCCTGACTTTTCCTCTGGTTTTATCTTATCAGTATTATTACTGTGAAGTAGGTTTTTAATGTTGTAATTGTTTTTTGGTGCCAATGTTATATTGTATTTCTTGAATATTTTTTGGAACTTTTTTGTGGCCCAGGGGTGGTAAGTAAATTTAGCAAATCTAGTTTCTTGTTTTATTGGTGTGAGAGCTGTGATCTGTTTTAATTCCTTTTGAAGTTTGAATAATTTTAGTTTTTTATCTACAAGGTTTTTTCCATATCCATTTTTAATTGCAGTTTTTAAGATTTGATGGTATTCGTTTTGATATTCTTGCTGGCTGAGAGGTAGATTTACTAATCTGTGTGTCAGACTGTTGATGGTTGCATGTTTGTGTGGAATTGGGTTGAAACTATTTGCTTTGATGTAATTATCTGTGTGTGTTGCTTTTCTATGAATGCCAAATTCTAGTTTTTCATTGCCTTTTTTGATTTTAAGGTCTAAAAAAGGTAGAGTACAGTCCTCTTCAGTTTCTACTGTGAATTGTATGCTGGGTTCTTGCAGGTTGAGTAGTTTCAAAGCATCATCTATTAGTTTGTAGGGCACTATTGCAAAGATGTCGTCTACGTATCTGTACCATGTTTTAAACATATGAGGGAAGGCTTTAGTAATATGTGTTTCGAAAGCCTTCCCTCATATGTTTAAAACATGGTACAGATACGTAGACGACATCTTTGCAATAGTGCCCTACAAACTAATAGATGATGCTTTGAAACTACTCAACCTGCAAGAACCCAGCATACAATTCACAGTAGAAACTGAAGAGGACTGTACTCTACCTTTTTTAGACCTTAAAATCAAAAAAGGCAATGAAAAACTAGAATTTGGCATTCATAGAAAAGCAACACACACAGATAATTACATCAAAGCAAATAGTTTCAACCCAATTCCACACAAACATGCAACCATCAACAGTCTGACACACAGATTAGTAAATCTACCTCTCAGCCAGCAAGAATATCAAAACGAATACCATCAAATCTTAAAAACTGCAATTAAAAATGGATATGGAAAAAACCTTGTAGATAAAAAACTAAAATTATTCAAACTTCAAAAGGAATTAAAACAGATCACAGCTCTCACACCAATAAAACAAGAAACTAGATTTGCTAAATTTACTTACCACCCCTGGGCCACAAAAAAGTTCCAAAAAATATTCAAGAAATACAATATAACATTGGCACCAAAAAACAATTACAACATTAAAAACCTACTTCACAGTAATAATACTGATAAGATAAAACCAGAGGAAAAGTCAGGCATTTACAAAATTAAGTGTAAAGACTGTGAAAAAATTTACATAGGGAGGACAAAAAGAAACATAGGCACTAGAAAGAAAGAACACTTCAGGCACTTAAGATACAAAAATATTGATAAGTCCGCAATAGCAGCTCATTTCTGGTCTGAAAATCATGAAATTGAAGATAGCACAGAATTACTAAAATACGTACAAAAACATAGTGAACTCGTCATATGGGAGAGGATATACATAGAAAAACATAAAAACCAACTAATGAACTTTGAAATCCCGCTAGAAGAGAATCCCACATTTCAGTTCATCACTAAATCAACAGATGGCAGCAACAACCCCAGAATTACCCACACTGCTGGATCTAGCGTCAGTCGCACAAGAGCCGTAGATGCAAACGAAGATTTGCGAAACATGTCCTCAAAATAGGTACGAAAGTGAAGCAGATGTGTAAAAAATGCCACTCATCTAAAATTTAATAATTGGCAATTGTGTTTAATGAATGTTTAATTATGTCTAAATACAGTGACAAGTGGAAACTTGAACGTGCTCGGGAACCAAGTAAAACTATATTTGGTAAAGGTATTCCAATTAAAGGACATACACGGAAAATAATATGCTCTGTGAGAGAATACTTCGAAGAGGAGAAATTGAAAGGTGAGTCTAGTATTCCATTCTCTAAGTACTTGATAGGACTTCCCGTACTGTAGGTATCAGTAAGTGCATTAAGGTCAAGATTCGGAAAGAAAAGTATTTTAAAGAAGAAAGTTAGACATTGGGGTATAAATTAGAAATTCCCGGAAAAAATTATGTAAGCGGCATTTTCCACTTCAATAAATATCAAAATGTCACAGGTATGCCTCTTTTGTTACGATGATCTTTACATTGATGTGTTCTTGCATGTTCTAGCGTTTGCATGTAGATTCAAGACTGTAATATTGTCTTTGTGTACAGCATTATAATTAATTAATAATAATAATAAAATACCAATTGCAGTTGCAACTGAATTACCTTCACACGTGTAATTATATTGTGCTCTCCATGTGGCAGCAATAAGCAGCAACGTCGCCTCTCTCTCCCTACAAAATATCAATCACTTTCTAGATTGGCGACCAGTATAGCAAACTAATAAAATCATACTTTTTTTCTAAGCCTTTGTAATAGGATTTCTTAATACATTCCCTCGGTGAGGCGACTTACCTTCCTCGGGATGGAGAGTTGAAGATCTTTTCAGCTTCCTTGTTACTGCGATAATGTAGTCTGGATAATTTGCCGGCAGCTCTGTCGATGAGCAATGAATTCTGTAATCTCAGGCAGTGGTACCGCGCCAGCAATGGAATGGTGGATGGTGGCAACAAAATTTATTTTAAAACACTTCTTCACTTTTTTGAGAATTTATTTTCTTCCTGTATTTATACATAGCCAATGTTTTGAAACAAGATTTGTAAACATCATTCTTGATTTTAATGGCGTAGTAAACGCAACAGCATGCCATTCATAATTTAAGTATGCTCTTTTTCGACGTGTTTGTGTCCGAGACGATAGCCATAACACGTCTGACCATATCAAGAGAATCTTAAGGAATGAGCTTTCTCAAGTGAAAAAAAAAAAATCAAATTAAAATTTTTACTGAACTCGGATTGGTTCATTCCACCATGTCTTGTTGCTAAGGGACCAATACTTGAATTTGATTGGCTTGACGTCAAAGTTTGAATTTCTAGGCAATCTGTTGCGTCACAAACAAACTCATCTTGATTTAACCTTTTCATCAATTTCAGAGGGCCAGATTTGCATTACATCTCTATATATGGAAATTTTAACGAATTTCTCGAATTATATGAAAAATCAGCTTCACCTTCCATAAACAGAATTTAAATCACTTTTTGTTTGAATAACTACTCTGAATATATATTTTCCCAAATGATTGATTACACTAGTTTTATTTCCTCCTCTGCCATACCTGTAACATTGCAAAAGAATTTAAGCAATGAGATGCAAGTCGAGCAGCCTACCACTGAGGGCCATCTAGCAGAAAAATGCCAAAGGTTTGTTGCATAAGTTGTTTACTTTTTCCTTTTGTCATTGTTAAATGTTGTAAACAATTTTGATACCTTGTGATTTTATATTCATATATGTGGGAAATTACATATATTTGAATTGAAGGATAATATAAAAATAACAAATTAACACTGATTAACACTAATCAAATACAAGCACCAAGCACACCATCCATAGAGTCTTATATCCACATATCTACTGTTACTTGTCCTCCTTTTATTGACTTATGCCAGCATGTTTTATAATCTTGGAAGCACTTTTAGAACTCACTTTTCATTGTGATGTTCAGCTCCTTCAGAATTCTGTTAACTCATCAGTGGTGGCAAAACAATGCCCTTTTATGGTTCTTTCAGCCTAAGGGATAAAGATATGGTACAGGGAGCCAAGTCCAACGAATTTGTGACTGAAGCAACATAACGGTTTTGTGTTTTACCCAAAAATCAAAAACATTCAGATGTGAGTGAGAGCATTATTTTGATGCAATTCTCACAAGTGGTTTTACCATAATGAATACCTTGATGAACAGTGAATCAATTTTGTTAGACATATGTATTATATATATTGCAATTTTTAATCTTTTTAGTAACTGCAAAATGTTGATATTGTTTCTTTAAATATTGAACAAATTAGTTTAAGTTTCTAAAATAAAATAGAAAGTAAAAAATGTTCTATAAGGAAACATACTTAAGTATTGTTTATCCGATCATGTGTTTACTGTTAATCTGTAATGTAAAATTGTATTGACGAAGCCGATATTTCTGTAATTGGAAATCTTATGGTGAATAAATTTGATTTGATTTATAATTCTGGTCATTTTCTTTCGATTATTTACGCAAACAGCACATAAAATCCAGGTAGTACTCCTTATTGCATTGAGACAATTGGACAGTGGTTTCAACATCATTTCGATATACTCATGTTGTGTTTATATAACCTTTAAAAGTTCTGGATTGTTGTTGACTTCAGAAATGTTTGAGTTCTGTATACTCAATGTTGCTTTTGGTTGAAATTCAAGTTTCGGAGCAAATTTTGTTGCCCAAAACATCCAAAACAATTGCTTAACATGAGCCAAAGGATATGCTGACATCATCAGCAGTCTCTCTAAGAGGATTTCGCAATTTTCTAGAACTGTTTTCTTTACTTCATTCACATTGTCATCAGTAGTAGATGTGCAAATATCCAGAGCAGCCATCTTCTTGTCTTATTTAAATGTTTATATCACTTGTAAACTCTAATCTTACTCACAGATTTGCCAAAAGCTACAGTCAACATTTTAAATGTAATGCAGCACTTTTTTTTTTTTCCATTTTCAGGCAAAATTTAGTGCAAATTAATGCATTAAAACAGAAGCTAATAGTAGTGAAGCAATACAGATATTACATTAAAATATAATTAAAAATCTTTGTGAAACTCGTCCCTTGAGTTCTGTGAAGAATTTATCAATTTCTTAAAAAAGATTAGTAAATTATTACGTAGAAAATGAAGCTAGCTACAGTGAAGCAATGAATATTACACAAATATAACTATTTGTAACAAGAACTTCACTTATCTTAAGAAAATGATGTTAATTCTTCTTTCTAATTGAGATCAGTTTCACAAACAAATTGCTTGCATCTTCAGTCCATCAAGATGAAAGCAATTTGTTTGTGAAATCGATCTCAATTAGAAGAATTAACATTTTTCTTAAGATAAGTGAAGTTTTTGTTACAAATAGACAAAAGGTGCGTGTCTCACAGCATATGGGAACTCCTAGTGGTCTACCGGAAAACATACGAGTCAGTTGGAGAATTTAATGCCATGTCGGCATGTTGGCCATAGTAGCTCAGTGGTTATATTTGTGTAATAAGATTAGTAAAGTTTGTAGCAAATTATTATATTTTATTGTAATATTAGTCCAAATTCTTTGATGCATCTTTTTCAAAAATAAATATTTGCTGAGCACTCAAAACATTGTATTTATCTTTTTGATTTGTCAACTATAAACTAAAATTCAAAACAGCAGAAAATGCAAACACACAGAGGAACACATGTACCAACAAGCTAAAAACAAAGTTTTGAAAATAGGATGTATAAAGCTTGTGAAATTAAAAATTCCTGTTATTTTTTTTATCACACCTCGTATACTCACTAAAGATAGTATGAAGAACACTAAAGAGAACAACCTGAATTTTCTTTCTCCAGCCAATCATATGAAAGCTTCCCCAACATAAAACCTGTCCAAGGAATACAAGCCAAGGAATACAATTTTCTGTTATTCTCAAGGCTGCTGTTGTCATTTGTTTTGAACTTACGAAAAACGAAAAGAGTAATAATGCACTTTTCTTTCTCAGTTCCAGCTCAACAAATAAAGATGCCGTCTCTATCACCCACAATGTCTGAAGGAACTATAGTGAAATGGATGAAAAAAGAAGGTGACACCATCCAGCCTGGTGATGTGCTTTGTGATATACAGACAGACAAAGCAGTGGTGTCTTTTGAAACAGAAGAAGAAGGCATTCTCGCCAAGATCTTGGTATGGCTTAATACTTTTTTGTATTATTAGAAGCCATCCTTACTTCTGTCTCTTTATACAGTTCATCACTATTTTAGTGTTCATTCGGTTATCAAGTTGCACTATATCAAAGCTGTATTTTACTCATGTGTTACTGATTAATTCTCATAATAAATACATTTGTTATACATGTAAATAGAATTTAGTAAAAGAAATACCTGCAATTAAACAACTTCAGAAAAATAACATTATACCTGGTGAGTCAGCTGCCCCTATTTATTCTTATCAATGCAACCCACAGTATATGTGAAAACATTGACCCTTTTAGCACAAAAGAAGTTATTGCAGCTCTGCCTTCTATTTTAATATACAGACCCAGTATTAATGCTTACAGCCCTGAATGAGGACCAAGAAGCTGTGAAAAGTTTAAATAAACAAGTTTTTCATGCATATAATACTAGCAAGGTGATAAATGAATGCTTTCCCAATGAGTGCCATAGAATACATGGCAGCTGACTGAGTGGGTTAGTTGCTGCAATATGGTGATGCAAAGGCTAGGTTCAAAACTACATCACATTGTTGTGGTATTTGTTTCTTTCTCCTAGTTGTTATTATCTGTATTTAAGTTACTAATTTATTTATTGTTGCTATTGGTTCTCTCGTGAGCCAAAGACACAAGAATGACATTCCAATAGTTAGGGTTCATGCTTAATATCTGTTTCATATAACCTTGCCCGGTTGAAATGTATCACTCCGCGTTCAACAGCCCTCCCCCTCGCCCTAATTGGCTAAAGCTTTCGCGTCATAGGCCATAGGCGGTGCCTTCCCGTCACATTTCGTAATAATTGCCGGGAAGATAAATAAAATCATACAAAAATCATACAAATAAGGATATGAAGGCATGCAAAAATACAAGTTTATAATGAACTGAGCAAATTGAAACACAATGACTGAGCAATGAAACTGAAAGAGTTTATAATGAAAGGCCTTTGGCCTTTTCCACTGAGATTTTTAAACCAGAACACATACCTTTCAAAAATGCTTGTCTTTCAGTCTTAAAAGTCGTGTCACACCATACTTTTCGTGTGTTCTTCGTGCATATTTAGCGATTTGTATCTCGGTGCAGTGTGGTTGTCCTTAAAACAGCGTCTTCGCCACACAGCAATATCGCCTCTGTCTTTTAGCACATTTTTTTTTGCCTCTTTTTTCATTCACAAATCCCAGCTTTATAAGCAATCTCCTGAAATTTGGTAAATCTGTATCCTCATTTACAGCAGACGAAATGTTACTTATGTTAGGGAGTTCGTTTCTAAAGAAAAACTACACACATGACGACGCACAACACTTTTCACATATTTTCTCCGAGCACGCACTTTTGTTTATTCCTGCTTTTGCCTGGAGTGGGAAGTTTTCCTGTTTCCTCAATTTCATGTCGCGATGTTCCTACGGATCTAACACTCACACCTGTAAGTTCGGAGCACAACTGTTCGACTTCCCTCACTGACAAAGACGGATTCTTCTCTGTGAGTGCATTAAACACATGCAACACAATTCTTTTTTCACCGCTTTGTAATGGCTTACCCTTACGATGCTTCAGCGAAAAACTGGCGGTAGACTCTGCCATTATACATATAATAAGTACATGCGCAATAAACGATGGATAAAATAACGTATCTCTCGAACGCGCACAGTACACCTTCTAATGACAATACATGACTAATCCAGTTCAGAACAAGGTCAGTGATAAAACTCATATAAACAAATATAAACAAATATATGTAATTCACTACCGCTAAAGCACGTGCTCTTGTGTAATCAGAAAGGCAGGCCTAGATGCAAAGGAACCTCCTCTTTACTTTGTTTAAGAATTAACATGCATTTCAGATAAATTAACTCTGTTGCATAATATATTTAATTGAAACAGTTATGAAAGTAAATATTTGGCAATTCTCTTTCAACATATAAAGATATATCACCATGTTAAATAACGAACTAATTTTTACCGCAAAACAGTCTCTACCAAACAGCAGCCAATGAGAGGAGATGAGGTCACGTGACCGTTAAGAGATTACCGGGCAAGCTTACGTGAAACAAGGTATAGCTTTGTCACTCTTTATAATCTGTACCACATCTGGTGTTATAAACCATGTTATGCTGTTAGCCTTCATTTTTTTAGGAGCATCTCAACATTAAATCTAATAGTTTTTGTTTGATGCTTAAATCTTATGTTTCACGTCTTCTACTGACAAAGGAGTTGTGAACATGTTAAGTTCTCTGTTAAACAGAAAAATTTGTCTAAAGAGTGTTTCTTCAATGCATTAAATGTTTAACATGACAAAAGGTTTCAAATACTGAATACCTAGATAATGGAGCATTCATTCACGCCAAGCATTGATGCAGGAGCAAATAGTTAAAGCCTTTTTGCATTTGTGAAGTGTTTGAAACTTGATTGAGTGGATCAAGCACAATATTGACCATAATAAAACATCTACTACAAACTACAAATTTATATCTATCTGCCAGTGGGAAACATGGTGATTATTTTATTTTATAAACACATATATTATAAAAAGATTATTTGTATCATATCAAGTTATGGGCCACGTGAGGCAAAGTAAAGGGTAATAAAATTTCTGAACTTGACATGAAGGATTTGAATCCAACTTGCAGTTGCAGAGTGATGAAGTAACCTGTATAATACCATTTAGCCAATGCTGCCTTGCAAGGGAAGGTTTCTATATGGATAAGTAACTGCAGACCTCAGAACCCACCTTGGATCTCAACACGCTTTTTACAGCTTCGTACAGTATTTAGAGCCTGTTTTGTAATTTTAACACAAATAAAAAAATGCTTCTGCCATTACAATAGCTGTATGAGCTAAAAACTGCCATAATTTGTGACAGAAGCGAAAAAAATCTGCCTAACTCTTAGCATTTTTTGACATGACTGTACAATGAAAACACATGTTGGCAAAGACAACACAGTTGTAGGTGGGCACTGAGTATCTACCCCACCTCTATAATCTGTTCTGCAAATCGTCAGTAAAAGGCATTCAAGCAAGACGTAAGTCACATATCTCACTTGGCACGTTGCATGGATTAAAAAATAAATAGGGTCAGTTGATACTAAAATTAGGCAAGTGAGTCAACCTTGTATATACTTTTCTCCACTTACAAGTTACTCCACTTTTCTCCACTTACTTTCTGAAATACTTCTTTTTATTCTATATAGGGTCAGTTGAGTCACTTGCTTTAATTCACTCGCAATCTTAGGATACAAACTGTCTGCTTAGAATATTCTATTCTCTAAATTAGAATTTTGTGTATGTTAATTTGGTAGAAGAGGCTGATACCTGCCAGTGTATGTCTAATTTACACCTTTTGGTTCAGGTACCTGAAAATCAATCAGGAGTTACTGTTGGTACAGTGATAGCCCTCATGGTTGCTCCTGGAGAAAATTGGCAGAATGTTGATGTGCCATCAGGAGCACCATCTGTAGCACCACCATCATCATCTGCACCACAGCCGTCCAAAATGGTTGATACTTCACATGGGTAATCATTTTGACAGTTGTTTGATACATTGGAATTGTATGCTAATATCTGAAAGCTTATATTTTGAATTGGAAAGTTGAATGTCTCTCAAATCATAGTCACTTCCATGGAAAATCTTTTAAAATACCACAAAAATCTGCTACAAACCAACACATCCAACAGATACTGAGTGTTTAAAAAGAAAAAGAAACCTATGTATTACATTTACATAGATTTCTCTGGCTGCTATTGTTAAATTCACACTAAATTCTCGCTAATCCTGCCATTCCTTGCAGACATGGGTGTCGGATTACTGGATGTGCCGGATTATTGATTTGACAAAGTTTGGCTATATATTGTCTTTTATTAATTCAATCCTAGGATACAACAAGTCCAAATTGTCCTCTGTGCAACAAAGAAGAGGAAATGACTCATCTTTTAACCTGTGAAGCCCTACCTGCCGGACGCACTACACAGATATATTGGAGAGCAAGAGAGCTAATGGCTTCATTGCCAAAGCCTAGCACTTGAAAACAACACATTTTTATACAAAACTTACACACTTGGTGTGCATATACAGTATCATTCACTATGAAATGTTCCAAATTTTTAATTGCCGCAATGATATATGTGATGGCAGCATGCTTTACAATTGCTTTACAAGCATTACATCGGTATTGCATGCATCTGGTTGTTGCATAATGTACTCCAGGAAAATATCTGCAGCTTCAGTACCAGCAGTGTGAGAAATCTTCATGTCCTCTCCTCCTTATGTCCTCTTATTTCTCACTTTCATCATTACTTTCCTGCAAGCTTTTGGTAATTATTTCTTTGTCTGTTAATATTTGGTCTGCTTCATATTTCTGCTTCACAGTTTTCCTCACTCAGCCACTTAGCAACATCTTGATCAATTTCTCCTCCTCCTGGTAACTTGTGAAACATGCCAGTGTACAGTGTGTCAGCAATTGATGATCCAGAATTGGCTGGATCACTACTGGCTGTAAGTCTGCATCAACACATGGCCACACTTTCTCAGCTCTTCATTATGACAGCTTTGTCCAGTTTATCCCATGCTTCTGCTGTTTGGAAAACATCGCATAAGCTTATTGCTTTCCATGCCTTCAACATAGCCTCAATAAAGTTGTTTTCACATTCGTTGAACAAGGTGAGAAGATGTGCATGTCTATAATGACATTTTATTCCAAAATGCCCTGATCATTGGACAGAGTCAGTGCTGTCACATTGGGTGGGAGAAAAAGTGTTTGTATAATATCTGACTATGAGATCACATCAAAAGGATGCCTGGGAGCATTGTCAGCTATAAGGATGGCTTTCATTGGAAGTTTTTTTCCCTTCTTCAGCTCTTTTCTGAAGGCTGGCACAAATGTTTCGTGGAACCACTGAGAGAATATTTCTCTGTCCATCCACACTTTCTTTTGACACAGTATTGCACTGGTACGTAGTACCTGTATATTCCTCTCGCTGTGTTGAAAACAACGTGGATGCTGGGGTTTCCCAGTCACCATGAACGGTAGTTTATGACTCCCATTTGCATTACAAGAGGCCATTAATGTTACATGCTGTTTCTGTTCTTTGTACCCATGAGCTTCCTTTTCGTTCTGGTTGGCTAATGTTTGTGAAGGAAGCATCTTGTAAGAGAAGCCAGTTTCATCAGCATTGTACAGGGCATTAGTTTTGTTATCTGAGCAACTTTCTTGGTGATGTCAGCTACCTCACGCCATGTCGTCATTTCCGTTTGATAGCCAACCCTTGCTTGCTGCAAACAAGTTGCTGCTGCCAAGTTGTTAAATGTAACTGCTGTTCACTTCATTTTTGGGCCACTGATTGGAATTCCTTTACTGTGTTGTTGAATGAACCATCTGTAAACAACTACATCCAGTTCTTCGCCCTTTTGCATAAACTTCTGTTTTCCCAACTCGCTGCCCATTTGGCTTGCATACTGTCAAATAGCATTTTTTGTCAAAGTATAAACTTGAAAGAAGCGTAGGGACAGTGAAGCACAAATTAGTACAAAATTGAATCGAGAATATATTGACACATTGCTTCACTCACACTGTTTATTCACAGGACATGTTTCAAGAGCTCTTGCTCCTAACCTCAGCTGATACTCGACTAGTGCAAGTTGTAGTGGTTTCTTCTTTCTCCATATTGTCAATAGATGGCATGATGTACTTGTCAAAGATGTCCGGTGGTGGAGTTTCAAAATTCATGACTCTATGACGATTTTTGTTAATGAAGATTTTTTCCCATACGGAAAGGTCTATGGGGTGATTAACGTATTTTATTAGAGATGTTTCCAAATTGATGTCATGTCTAGTATTCAAAAAATGAAAAGCCACTGCTGATTTTTCTGTTTCACCATTTTTAATGTTTCTTAGATGTTCTTTAGTTCTGATGTTAATATTTCTTTTTGTTTTTCCTATATAAATTTTAGGGCAAGTTTCACATTTGATCTCATAGATTCCTGGTTTTTCTTTTGGTAGTGATTGAATTTTTGGGAGGGTCTTTTAACAAATTTCTGATATTAAATCTATTTTGAGGTGCAAGAGTTAATCTGTGGAATTAGCAATTAAAAACAGTAAAATCATGACTAAAAGAGATAAATTGAACAATAAAATAGACAGTCCAAAAACACCATACATATATGGTTTACCCAAAATACATAAACCTGAAATTACCCTCAGACCAATAATTAATAACATTGAGTCACCCACTTACCAACTATCAAAATGGCTGGTTCAAATCTTCAGATCCTTCACAAAATTTGAAAATTTAAGTATCAAAAACTCGTTTGAATTGTTAAATCTCCTGAAGGACACAAAGATCAACTCTACAGATGCTTTAGTTTCCTTTGATGTCATTTCTTTATATCCAAGTATACCGACCAATGAGCTTATTCCACTTCTCAAAAAATGGCTGGAATCAATACAAATAACACCTGAAGAAATAGAAGAACTTTCACAACTTACAGAAATTTTTATCAATCAAAATTTTTTCAGCTTTAATGGACAGATCTATAAACAAAAAACGGGCCTAGCTATGGCCAACCCATTGTCTCCCTTCTTGGCAGATTTATTCATGAGTGCTTTTGAAACACATATCACAAAAGCTTTTCCAAATTATTTCAAAGTGTGGTATCGCTATGTTGACGACATTTTTGCAATAGTACCTAAAAAACTCATACAAGATGGTCTTAAACTTTTGAATATACAAAATCCAGCTATAAAATTCACATTGGAAACAGAAGAGGATGGTGTGTTCCCCTTTTTGGACATCAAGATCAAAAAAATGAACAACAAACTCACTTTTGGTATCTACAGGAAACCGACACACACAGATAATTACATTAAGAACAACAGTTTCAACCCAAAACAACACCAACATGCCATTTTCAACAGTTTAATCTTTCGGATGATCAACTTTCCACTAAACAGAGAAGATTATCAAGAAGAATACCTACACATAAAAAAAGTAGCTATATCCAACGGTTTCAACCCAAATTTAGTAGACAAAACTGTTAACAGACCCAACAAAGCTAAGAAAATAAAAGAAACCACCACCCTAGAACCTACAGGAGAAAAAGAGAAAAAACTTTTTAAAAAATTCACCTTCCACCCATCAGCCTATAACAAATTCCAAAAAATCTTCTCAAAACACAACATAACTCTTGCACCTCAAAATAGGTTTAATATCAGAAATTTGTTAAAAGGCCCTCCCAAAAATTCAATCACTACCAAAGAAAAACCAGGAATCTATGAGATCAAATGTGAAACTTGCCCTAAAATTTATATAGGAAAAACAAAAAGAAATATTAACATCAGAACTAAAGAACATATGAGAAACATTAAAAATGATGAAACAGAAAAATCAGCAGTGGCTTTTCATTTTTTGAATACTAGACATGACATCAATTTGGAAACATCTCTAATAAAATACGTTAATCACCCCATAGACCTTTCCGTATGGGAAAAAATCTTCATTAACAAAAATCGCCATAGAGTCATGAATTTTGAAACTCCACCACCGGACATCTTTGACAAGTACATCACGCCATCTATTGACAATACGGAGAAAGAAGAAACCACTACAACTTGCACTAGTCGAGTATCAGCTGAGGATAGGAGCAAGAGCTCTTGAAACATGTCCTGTGAATAAACAGTGTTAGTGAAGCAATGTGTCAATATATTCTCGATTCAATTTTGTACTAAAGCATTTTTTGTTCTTTTTGATGTCATAAATAGTTGCTGGTCCAACACTGTACTCAGCAGCAGCGGCTTTCTGCGAAGAACCTCAGTTCAGCTTATCCAAAATTTTAAGTTTTTATTTGCAGTCTAGCGTAACATGTTTCCTTTTAGAAGCTTGTATGTACTGAACTATAAAGGAAACTACAAATTGAATAACAGAAGCAACAACAGTATACAAAAGCAATAAAATAGTTGACACATTGTTGCACATCATTTTTGCTTTTAACATTACGTGAGCTACAAGAGGCTGGATGTGGGCCAGATTCGCAAGAGTTTAGTGTATTTAGCTCCTACAAACAATGTTTACCAAAAGTAAGCGCATCTTCTTAATGAGTAAGGACTACCTATATGATACAATGAAGCACAAAATTAATATGAGTAGAACTAGTACTCCATTAAATTTAAAGGGAGTCGATTAATGACACTAAACAACACTTACTTTTAAATTTTTCCGGAACCTGTTTCAGAGACTTTGCCTCCATCCTCAACCGGCCATTGACTGGTTCTCAGGTTGAGGATGGAGGCAAAGTCTGTAAAAATTTAAAAGTAAGTGTTGTTTAGTGTCATTAATCAACTCCCTTTAAATTTAATTGATTATAACAACACTGTTTTCAACACTTCCAAGAAAGGAATTGTAGTACTCCATGTTTCATATATTGCTAGTGTTTACCTAGAACTCATTTTGTTAGGCCTGTCCTAACATCCTCAGCTAATGTCAACTGTTGAATTATATTCTTGGAGGTGATAGGGGCATCCCTGTTTGTGTCTTAATGAACTTGAAGTTTGGGTTCTCTTCAAAGGTGGTGTCAAAATTGAAGAGTTTTCTTTCATATTCCTGTATGAATATCTTTTCCTATATGATTAATGCAGTTGGACCCTGAATGTATATCGTGATAGTTATTGTAGAAATGCTACACTACTGCTGACTTGTCTATTTCTTTGTTCTTGATGTTCCTAAAATGCTCTTTAAGTCTAATGTTCAAAAAACTACTCTTTCCCCAGTCAATAAAACTTCATATAGGATATTTAAGAAAGAGGAGGTGACAAATTGTCATTGAGATATGTAGTGATTTCTTTTTGGGAACTGGTAACTGGTACTGAATTTGATACATGATTATTTTCTTACGTAATGTTACTGTATAGGTACCACATTCCTGGCAATTTTTCAGGCTTTGCAGTATTCTCCATCTATTTTACAAATGTCTTAATGTGATTCAGTGACCTTGCACTCTGAGTAACAGCAGAATACACAGAACAGCTTTGCTGATAACAATGAAAACAGTACTCAATTGTCACACAGTAGTTGTTTAAACAATTGAAATGGCCGTAAAAACTATTTGTAGTCGGTTTATTGGCACTCATCACTTTTTTATATTAGTGAGGGACTAGTTTAAAAGGCCATTGCCTCCATTTTCAACCTCTCTCCAACTCCAGTTTAACCAGCTTTTGTATTTTGAGCTATGTTAGTCTTTGAGAGAAAACTGTTGAAGCTGCAATACAGAAATATTTAGCAGCTAATTTTTTTTTTGTTCTGGAAATGTTGAATTTGTTTTCCAGTAATCCAGTGCAGTAGAAAGAGCAGGTGACAAATCGTCATTCAGATATGCAGTGATTTCTTCTTGGGAACTGATAAAAGGTACTGAATGTTGGAGAGAGGTTGAAAATGGAGGCAATGGCTTTTGAAACTACTCCCTCAATAATATAAAAAAAGTGACGAGTGACAATAAACTGACTACAAATAGCTTTTACAATTAATTTTGATGTCACTGTTACTAAATTCCTCCAAACACACATAATGGAAATGGCATTTGTCGCACAGTGTTTGTTTATTTATCTGCCGTAGGAGTCAGCCAGACTCATGGCATCGTCAAAAATACAGTTTATGTACAATAATTTTCAAAGTTATAAATATGAATTACAAATATGATTGAAAATGTTACAAATTAATATAAAGTGTAATACAGTAATATATTTTAAAAATACATACAGTAAAATAAAATTTATTATTACAATTTTATATTAAAAATTAGCTGATGCTAGAAGGTAAAAGTTTTGATAATATAAGTTGTATTGATTGCCTAAACCTTCTGTATTTCCTTTTACACAAAATCTGTTTAAAAATCAACACTAATTGAATATTTTACTTATCTGCTTAAGTATTCCTCAAGTGTATAAAAACTACCATTTATACAGAACTTCTTTAACTCCGTTTTAAATCTATTTGTCACTTATATATATATCTTTTATTTCCTTTGGCAATTTATTGTACAAGTAACAAGCTGCAAAACTGGGTTTGGATTTGTACAGTTCAATCCTGTGAGCTACAGCATAAAATTTATTGATTTCCCTAGTTTCATAATTATGTATTTGACTGGAAATTAATTGTTCTTTCACACTAGCTGTGTGTAGGATGCACTATGAAAGGGTAGAGCCAGACTGAAAAATTCAATGTCACAGTCCGGATTTGAACCATGGATCTCCTGGTTTCCCCAGCCGCTCTAAACCATTGAGCTTCTATGGCCAACGTGCCAACATGACATTAAATTTTCTAACTGACGCGTGTTTTTCCCGGTAAACTGGTAAACCGGTTTTTCCCGGTTGGTTTACCGGGAAAAACATAAGTCAGTTGGAGAATTTGTCATGTCAGCACGTTGGCCATAGTAGCTTAATGATTTAGAGTGGCTGGACGGAAACCAGGAGATCCGTAGTTCAAATCCCGGTTATGGCATTGAATTTTTCAGTCTGGCTCTACCCTTTCATATGTATTTGACTGTTTGTTTTCTGACTTATAAATTTTGTTTTTGCAAGCATTATTACTTCAAATATATATAGGGACTGTAAGGTCAGGATATTTAACTTTCTAAATGTGGGTTGCTTATTGCTGTTTACTAAGAGAAAAATAATGCATGTATGTACAGTATCTTTTTTGGGAGATGCACAGTTAATCTGCAAAGGAATAATTGGGAGTACACTGTATACTGGTTTTATTAAGTAACTTAAGATGGTTCTTTCTCCTTGTTTTAGAAACTTCGGGCCAGCCACTCGTGTTTTATTGGAACTTCATCAAATTCAGCCTGATCAGGTGATAGCAACTGGGCGAAAAGGCAGACTCCTTAAAGAAGATGTCCAAAAATATATTGTGACTAATAATCTTAAACCAAAACCACCAAAATCAGGTGATTATTCTTGACAGACTACCAACTCTTGTTAGCTTATAAAACATCACTTGTGCACTGTACGGAGGATACTGTCAAAGTGACATTTTACTTATATCTTGCTGGAAGTTTGTAAGCAAAATCATATTTGTTTTGTAGTTGAAGCATATGGCTTATAAGATAATTTATTTTAGATTTTTGTATGTTGAAATTTTGCAGTTCCTCTTCCAGGTGTGGTGAAAGCACCACAGAAAGTGGAAGAAGCAAAAGCACCTGCAAAACCAAAGTCAGTTACAGTAACAGATGGTAAATATGTTGATCATGAGCTCACAGCAATGAGGAGAACAATCGCAAAAAGACTTACAGAATCAAAGGTTTGTGTAATATAAATTCACACTTCACATATGACACTTGAACATTTGTATAGATTAAAAGCACAGTTTAACATAAAATAATTCCTTGATGAAAAATGTATTAAACTTCCTCTTTTTATTCAACTTCATGTCAAAATGCGTAGATTTTAAAAGTTACCCATCATTTTGTCTTTTTGAGATAAGGGGAAACACTTCTAAAAAAAATCTTGTCCTGGCTACTTGCCATAACTGAGGTTCAAACTATAGTGCAATCCATATAAACCTGAACCATTTCAATAGGCCATTACTTTTGAACCAATAATAGGACACATATGCAACTTTGGGAGAATATAATACACAATTGGGAGATTACATCACACTATTTACATCTCAGAGAAAATGTTGGAAGTGTCCTCCACCAGCCTGTATACATGTTTGCACTCGTCTCATCATATTCTCTGAAAATTTACGGAGAGTATTCTCGCCAATGTTACTTATTTCGGTTCGAATGGATTCCTTGAGAACATCAGTTGTCCATGACGTATTCTTGTACACTTTATTTTTAGATACCCCCCACAAGAAAAAAATCCGTTGAGTTTAGGTCAGGGGATCTGGGAGGCCACAGACCTTTTGAGATTATTCGATTATCAAAGAAACTGGTCACAAGTTCCATGGTGTCATTAGATGTGTGGCATGTTGCTCCATCTTGCTGGAAATACCCTCTCAATTCGATATTATCCAGCTGCTCCATAAATGTCTTGAAGATACCCATATAAACTTCAGTGTCTACAGTCGTATCAAAGAAAATGGGACCAGTGATCTATAGATGCTGGTGAGGACACTTCCAACATTTTCTCTGAGATGTAAATAGTGTAATGTAATCTCCCAATTGTGTATTATATTCTCCCAAAGTTGCACGTATGTCCTATTATTGGTTCATAAGTTACAGCCTATTGAAATGGTTCAGGTTTATATGGATCACACTATACCTCTTGAAAGTAAGACACAGCAACCCACACAATGGAGGAGGGCATATTTAACTTGAGAATTTATAATTTCACTGAAAAACATGGTTTTGTCAATGCAATGGTTTCAGTAAATTTTATATATGTAAACAACAAATAAAATAAAAATCCAGAGCAAAATATGTCAAATTATAAATGTTTCATTCGAGCTTCTAAAAGTGAAGTTTATCACATTAACCATGACATGAATTTTGTAAAATCCGAAGCTACTGACCGTGAAGCAATCAAACATTATGAACAATTATAACAATTTGTGACAAACTTCACTTATCTGTTTTTCAATTGACAAATGCTCCAGGACTAGCTTTGTGATGTTTACATCACATCTTCAACCGGCAAACCGGTTACTTCTGCTAGGTGATGGATTATTTGCTATCATTCTGGCATCTTCTGGGACCAAAACAAACTTATTTGCACTTTAATGATTAAATTTTTTTATCTTTTTATGCATAAAATCTTTATTAAAATCATTAATTAAAGCAGTTTTAAAAATGTATTTTTATTCTGTATTAAATTCCTCTTTATTTAGGGGCATATTTATTAACCACTCTGGAAACCAGAGTGAAGGAACATTTCAGAAATATGAGCGCCATGCCGAAAGTTTTTAGCAGCACTAAGATGGAAAATTGAAACAGATTTTATCATGAAGGGTTTGAAACTCATTTGAAAAACAGTATTATGCAGCTAATATTTATTTTCACAGACAAAAATACCACATGCTTATGGTATTGTAGAGTGCAAGTTAGACAAACTTCTGGCTCTAAGGCAGCAGTGCAAAGAAGAAGGAATCAAGCTGTCTGTCAACGATTTTATTATAAAAGCTGTGGCAATGGCACTACAGCATGTTCCTCAAGTCAATGCTCTCTATCAAGGAGATAAGGTAAAAGCTTTATTATTTCAAATTATGTTTATGATTTACTTTTTCTATCCCATGGTTAAAAAATAGTGTAACTAAAAATTAAAAATTCAGATGAATATCAGATGTTTGTATAATATTTAAATAAGCTAGTAACAGTGATTTTAATAAATATAAAGTATATGAATATGAAATTATAAACATAATACTTATTTCATATTTTAAGTAATAAAGTTGAAATTATAAGCTTTTAAGTCTAACAAGCGATAAGCACACAGTAATAATATTACAGCATGTACATTATAAAAGATACTCAAAACATAACATTTTGAATTGCAAGAAATTGTGATGTGTATGAAAATGGATTTCAGTTTGGCAGTCAGTGTGAAAATGTGATTCAGAAATGCTCATGTATTTCTAAAAAACAATATCTATGCAGAACTGTAGTCCTGCCTTCTTGTCTATGTCTTTCTTTACTTTAACATACTAGCACTGTTCTTTCACTTTACACTCTGTTCATAACTGCCATATAGCAACTATTATCAGTTCATTGTTCTGTGAGAGGAAATACCCATAGATTGAGCAATATTTTTAAAACAATGCAAGTGTATATCATTTTCAAATGTCCTAATACAAGGGGCATCCAGAAAGTAAGTTCTGCTTCAATTTATCTCCGCTGCAGCGCTGCGATCGTAGTTGTACACATGCGTGGTAGACGCTCTGTATCAAGGAGAAGAAACGTGCGCCGTTGTGAGATCGCTGTCAGCCACGTACGCTTTGTTGTGCTTGTTTACAATGTCGGTGTTGATTGAAAATCCCGCCGCTTGTGAAATCAGATCTGTAATTCATTTTCTGAATGCTAGGAAAGTGACACCAATTGAAATTTATCGGCAAATTTGCAATGTTTAGGGACAAAATGTGATAAGTGATACAATGGTGAGAAGATGGGTCCGACAGTTCAATGAAGGATGTAGTGAAGTGCATGATGAAGAACGAAGTGGGCGTCCATCTTTGGTTACAGAAGAACTGGTTCACGCGATTGATGACAAGGTCCAGGAAAGCCGCAAGTTTACAATTAGTGCTCTCGCTATGGAATTTCCCCAAATCTCAGATCACTAGTTCATGAAATTGTTACCCAAATTTTGTAAACTTTGCTCACGTTGGGTGCCAAAGATTCTTACTGAGCAACTCAAAACAAAATGGGTGGGTAGTGTACTTCGGTTTTTGATCCATTATGATGAAGGCGGTGAAGAATTTCTGACACAGATAGTCACAGGAGATGAAACTTGGGTTTCTTACGACACCCCTGAAAGTAAGCGTCAATCAATGGAATGGAGGCACACCTCATCCCCAGCAAAGGTTAAGCCGAAACAAATCTTGACACCTCGAAAAATGATGTGCACAGTGATCTGGGACAGGAAAGGCATCTTACTCATTGATTTCTTACTGCGTGGTCAAACAATGAGGAAATTGTGCCGCGCAATACAGAATAAGCACCGAGGAATGCTGTCAAAAGTTGTTGTGTTTCTTCACGACAACGCAAGACCACACACTGCAAATGTGACGAAAAACATCCTACAGGGATTTGGCTGGGACATGTTTGACCACCCCCCGTACAGCCCTGATCTTGCACCTAGCGACTTTCATCTCTTTTTGCATCTCAAATCTTTCCTTGGCGATCAACACTTCAACAATGATGAAGAGCTGAAAGAAAATGCTTCCAACTGGTTGAACACACAGGCGGCAAACTTCTATGAAGAAGGTATACAAAAACTTGTGCCGCGGTATGACAAATGCCTGCAAAATTTTGGCAGTTATGTGGAAAAGTAGTTTAAGAGTTGTAGAATTTTGTGCAATAAATAATTTTAATTTAATTTAATATTTTTAATTTAATTTTATTACCCAACAGAACTTACTTTCTGGACGTACCTCGTATAAGGATATATGGCTAAGAATGGAAACAAAGTCATTATAAAGACGTAATCTTATGTTACAGGTAGTATACCCAAGTAATATAGATGTTTCTGTGGCAGTTGCCACAAACGTGGGGCTCATAACACCCATTATAAAAGGAGCTGATGCAAAAGCCCTCCAAATCATATCAAAAGAGATACACGAGTTAGCCAAGAAAGCAAGGGATGGAAAGCTGCAACCTCATGAATTTCTAGGGGGAACATTCACGTGAGTAATATTATCCCATGATTTCTTAAGCCCTCCAGAAAAATAAATAGATATGATAACAGATTTTCCTTTTCAGGGTTTCCAACCTCGGCATGTATGGAATAAAAGAATTCAGTGCAATAATCAATCCTCCACAGTGTGCTATACTTGCTGTTGGTACATCTCGCTCTGTTGTGGGTGAGTATTAATTACTTTTATCTTCTAGCATTATAAGGAGAAAGTTATGTACATGGGGTAATTTTGGAAGTGAGTTAATTTTTCATCTGCTTTTGCTACTGAAAGCCCTGTTCTTCCCATGGACATAAGCCATAAAATACTTTTATTTAAAGTCACTAAAAGGAATTTACAAGACCGGGATATTGAAATACAAACATGTCAGAGTTATAAAAGAGTAAGTTGTAAAGCTGGCTTTTTATTAAGATTCTATGAAGTAGAAACTGATGATCACTCCGTGTAAACATAAGACAGAAGCTATCTTTTAAGTAATAAAACAGGTAATCATGACTTAGCAATTGAGAAAAACAAGTCATATGTACTTAAAATGATGCAATATTTTTAAATTGCTAATAGTCAAAGATTTTTTCCCGTCCAACATCAATTGCATATTTTTTTGAAATGCAATTTCATAATTTTTGGTGTAATATGTATTTAGAATTATTTATTTGAGTGATTTCTTATTGGAAAATGTGTATTAACATAAACTTAATAATTGTTTTGCCGTGCTAGGGGTCCCGGGTTTGATTCCCAGCGGTGTGGGTGGGGATTTTTCTTCTACCAAAATAATTCCTCATTCTCCCCATAGTCTGGAGGTATGAATGAGAGTGTGAATGTGTGCGTGATCTAATGATTAAAACCCAATGAATACGAGTTAACACCTTCAATATGTTCCAAAGGAGAATGGCCACCGATATGACCATTGCAGTTAAAGACGAGGTATAAATGGGGGAAAAAAAAGTTTATTTATTTACTTACTGGACATATACACATTGAAGAATGCCCAACTCTCGTTTTGTCGCTAAATTACACTAATTATAGAATTAAATATGTATGCTGCCCATAAATTATGTTGACCAACTCTGTACCTTAAACATTAACTATGCCTAGGCAAAACTTAATTGGTACAACACAGGGTAGGGCCTAATAACTTCCATTTAGTTCCTGGAAAGGGTGTGCCAAACAGTTCTTGGTGTCACTATGTGACATACACAAATGTCAGCATTTAGGTGCCCCTGTCCTGTAGTGCCCCTAGATGTACAATGCCATGGAGCTCTCTGCAGTGCAATTCATTGTTATTCATGTACACATTTGTCACCAGTTCTATAAAGTGCATAGAATGATTCACTGAGAGGTGACCAACAATAGAGAATATAAACACATTAATACTGCTTTAATTAATGGTTTTAATAAAGATTTTATACATAATAAGACTGAACAATTGTAAATATAAAAAAAGGTAAATAATGTTTCTACTATTTTAGTTAATTGATGGAAATTAATCATTTCTTCACACTAGCCATATATAGGCTAAGGTTTTTGATAGATAGTCAACACGAAAAATTCAATGCCACGGCCGGGATTTGAACAACGGATCTCCTGGTTTCCATCCAGTTGCTCTAACCCATTGAGCTACCATGGCCAACTTGTCGTCATGACACTAAATTCTGTATTTGACTCAGCCGGTAAACCACTAGGGGCTCTCACATTCGAGATACACCATTTGTGGCGACTTACTACCGTAAGTCGCAGGCTTCATCATTTACCCCATATTATATTGGTTAATGGATGGAAATTAATCATTTCTTCACACTAACTGTATATAGGCTAAGATTTTTTATAAAGTCAACATGAAAAATTCAATGTCACGGCCGGGATTTGAACCATGAATCTCCTGGATCTTTACTGCTAGTATGAAGAAATGATTAATTTCCATCAATGAACTAAAATAATTAGAGTTAAATGATGAAGCCTGGGACTCAAGTACTTACGATACTAAGTCGCCACAAACAGTGTATCTCGAATGCGAGAGCCCCTGGTGGTCTATCAGGGAAATATGAGTCAAATGGAGAATTTAGTGTCATGACGGCAAGTTGGCCATGCTAGCTCAATGGGTTAGAGCGACTGGACGGAAACCAGGGAGATCCGTGGTTTAAATCCTGGCCATGGCATTGAATTTTTCATGTTGACTCTGTCTAATGTTTTTACTCTTAAAAAAGTAAAAGATAATTATAATTTTAAAATATGTGCTTTCCATCCTTGGTCTAATAAACAGTTTCAGAATTTTGCATAATTTTGGTTCTTCAAAATAAATATAACATAAAAAAATTGCTACATTTTCCTAAAAAAGATTAAATTTCTGACAGTAAAAAGTCTGGCATTTATCAATTTAATTGTTTAGATTGCAACCTGATTTATATTGGGAGGACCAAACGTAATTTAGAAATCAGAATGAAAGAACATTTAGAAATATTAGGTGTAAACAGACTGATAAATCGGCTGTGGAAGATCATATTTGATCATTTAGCCATAAAATAAATCCAGAAGTTCAATTATTAAAGCAGTTAAATGCTCTGATAGATTTAATGGTTTGGGAATAAATATTTATTTAAAAATTAAAAATCACGTCCTGAATGAAATACCACCAATCCATTCTGTCTAAGTTTTTCATTTTTAGAGTTTGGTAATAAATGCAAAAATAATACAACGCCTAGTGGCAGCAACAATAAAAAAAAAAAAAAAAAAAAAAAAAAAAAAAAAAAAAAAAAAAAAAAAAGTGACAGAGGGAAATGATTTATGTGCAAAGAAGTCTCTTGAATTCTTTTGAAATTTCATCAATTTTCTTAAAAGATAACTGATGTTTGTAACAATTATATTTTATGTAGTTGGCTACAGTTGTTGCAAATGGAGCACATATTGGCTGTTATGCATTGACTATTAAGTCATCAGTTGTTTCAGTTTACTTATGCATATTCAATGTAGAACCTATAACTTATTTTCTGTCTCTTGCATTACATGCTGTAAAGGATCCCCCTTTGCAGTAATTTCTTGTGTTGGAGATGTTGGAAACTCATGACCAATCCAATTTGCAGGAAATTTATCCTATAAAAAATCACAATAAGCATTGCCATACTGTATCCACAACTGTTCCATTAGTCCCTTGTGTTCCAGTTGGGCAGTGAGCCAAGCTATAGCATATGAATATGATAAATCATTACATGCTCATAAGAAATTGAGTTCAAAGAGCTTCTGTGATGTCATTCCTATTCACATCATAAAATGTGTAGCTGATGTTCAAGGTCATAAGTAAAGGATTTTTGCTTGTTACAAAAATCCCATTTCTCTTTTGTGTGCTGTGTTATGCAGCACTCATCTGTGAACGTAATCTTGAAGTGTCATCTTGGAGCATTGCTAGAAAAGAGTACATAACATGTCAAGGCATGTCATATCTGCATTAATCACTCATTGATGATGGTGGACAGTATAGTCTCACTTTGTCCTCCATGTAAAGAAAAACTGTTGATCATGGAATGTCAAGCTCAGCAATCTTCTTGTAATTTGATTTTACAATTTAAACTCAGCTGCACACTCATGAATCTTTTTTCTTCTAATTCTTGATCAGTCTTTCATACTTCCTGCTATAAATGTGTTTGTTTTCCAGAAAACAAGTATCCTTTTTGTTGTGTCCATTGACTAATCACTTTACCCAAATGTTCTCATGATGCTAGTTGTCTCTCATTTGTGAGGATGTGAAAATACATATCTTGTAACTAACTCTCTGCAACTGAAAATAAACTTTTATGAGCCATTTTAGCTCACAGAATAAAGATTTGAATGAGGCTAGGTCATTACAACAATATTTATACTAATAAAGAGAGAACATTTGCATGTGATCTTTTTTAAAAGTTAAAATCCACTAATTAAGTCATATTGAGTGATGAATGACATGAATGAAATGATGCTGAAATGAGCCAGGGTCCATAAGGCTTAGAGCTACCAGACATTTGTCTTTTGGGCTAAAGGAAAACCCCAGAAAATACTTCATCCAGATAACACACACTGAAGATTTGAACTCAGGACCTCTTGAATGTCAGGTAGACATACTATCCCCACACCACAGAGGCCGGGTTTTGTGTGTTTTTTTTAATAATAATAATTTATTGTCAATAGACTTTGCAGTTTCTGACATTATACATATAAATACATATATAAATACAATTGTTTTTAATTACAAATTAAGGAATAAATTCATGTGGTACAATGATTATAATTCATTAATACAGTACAAACTTTTTGTTAACAAGTACTTCTTCAGAGCACCCTCGAATTGCTTGCCTTTACAAGACCTTAGATGTGCTGGCAATTTTTTGTGAAGCAATAAGCCCATCACATTTGGATCCCTGTCGGAAATATTCTTATTAAAACTTTGCCTAAAAAAATTGTCCTTGTGCCTAGTGTTATGACTATGAATATTACTATTTTTAAGATTTTCCTTTTGTACTGCATAAGTTACTACTTTATAAACATACAGAGAATATACTGTTAATATTCCTTTATCCTTAAATATTTCCCTACATGATTCTCGGGAACTCAAAATGTAAATAATTCTGATGGCCCTTTTTTTGCAATCGAAATAACCTTCCCATATGCGTTGCGGCAGCACAGCCCCAAATTTCAATTCCGTATAATAAATGTGGATATATGACTCCATAGTAAATAATTTTAAGCTCTTTTTCATCAAAGACATTTTTGAAGTAACGTAACAAATATACAGCTTTACTTACTTTATCACAAATATGAATTGTGTGTCCTGCCCATGTTAGTTTTCTGTCAAGAAATATTCCTAAGAATTTATGTTCACTCACATCTTCGATGTTGCAGTCATTTACAGGTAATGACAGATTTGTGGTATTTTTGTTACTCTGTGAGAAAATAATTAAGGTTGTTTTTGTCATATTACAAGAAAGATGGTTTTCTTTAAAGTAATTTATAACCAAATCAATAGATTTCAATAAGTTATCCTTTAATATGCCTGTATTCCCACCCTTACATATAGTGTAAACAATAATGGTCCCAGGACCGACCCTTGTGGTACCCCACACATGACCTGCTTGAATTCTGATTGCACTTTGTTTACCAGTTTTCCCCTTCTATTATATATTAACGTTGACTGTTTCCTGTTTACCAAATAGGACCTGAACAGTTCTTTTGTCAAGCCTCTTATCCCGTATGCTTCCAGCTTCATTAACATTATAGTGTGGTCAACGCAATCAAATGCTTTAGAAAGATCGAAGAATAATGATCCAACTTTTTCATTTTTTTCCAGGTTTTCTATGACTATATGTATCAATTCCCTTACTGCAGTAACTGTTGATGTGTATGTAGTGTAATCTAAAAAACTATTAAACAGATTTTGATAATTCTTTCACCATTCTAATCTTTATTGTGCCCCCAAAAAATTTAACCTGTGGTTATGTGTGTTTGGAGGAATTTAGTAACAGTGACATTAATCGTAAAACTGTTTGTAGAATCGTCAACATACCCATGGATAAAGAAGAATATGTCAAAGAACAAAAAGCCATACTACACATAGCAGAAAAAAATGGATACAACAAAAGTCTGGTGTTTAAGAAAATTAGGAAAGCTAAACTAAAGAAAATCATTAAGGAAGCAACCACATTTACAAAAGAAAAAGAAAGCAACAGCATATTCATTTCATTCACATATCACCAAAAAACATTTAATAAATTTAAAAAGATCTTTAAGGAACAAAATATAATCTTGGTACCTACTAATGGACATTCAATTTTAAAATTGCTAAATACAAAAACAAAAGATGAAATCCGATCAGTTAACAGATCCAAATATACCAAATAAGTTGTAAAAGTTGTGAAAAATGCTACATAGGTCAAACTAAAAGAAATCTAAAAACCAGAGTCAAAGAGCACTTTAGAAACATCAGATTGAAACAAGAAGTAAAGTCAACAGTAACATTTCATTTTTGGAATGAAAATCATGACATTGATCCAAACCCAAAATTATTAAAAAGAATAATAAACCAAAATAAATTAACAACATGGGAGAACATATTCATATGGAAAAATAACGACTGCGTAATGAACTTTGAAATCCCACCAGTAGATAATTTGACAAAGAAGTTCATAGTTTCACCACCAGAGAGAGGAGAGCAGACAACAACAGATGCTAGTTGGAGAGAGGTTGAAAATGGAGGCAATGGTCTTTGAAACTAGTCCCTAAATAATATAAAAAAAAATAAGTGACGAGTGTCAATAAACCGACTACAAATAATTTTATGATTAACCTGGGCCAATCTCATTTCGTTCTATAGATTTAAGAGGCTGGTACTTCGTTACAAATATGGTAGATTTATAATAATTTCAAGCATAAAGGGGCAAATTTAGAGACTTATAATATGCTAAAACTGGGTTATTTTTGGGGGTTTGTATATTGTTCATAATAGCACATTTCAATGATATTTTATCAAATAATGTTGGTACACTTTGATAAATGTGGTATATTTAGTTTCTAGAAACTGACAAAAATAAGTTACCCTTATATTCATTCCCTGTTTTCATCCCATAATATAAATATCTTTGGCCTATCTAGATAGAACTTTATATATGCTATATTGTAGAACCAAATGAAAACTACACCTGTCTCAGTAGCATAGATGGTAGCATGTCTGCCTCACGTCCCGAGTTCAAACCTCAATCAGGGTGAGTTATCTGGATAAGGTTTTCCCTTATCCTGAAAGATCAATGTTTAACTCTGAACTATATGGACCCTTGGCTCATTTGAGTATTATTTCACCCATTTCAGTCATTGTCTGATATGACTTAATGTTGGAGGATGCAAACTTAATAAAAAAAACAAAATAATGATGATGATGATGATGATAATGACGACGACGATAAAACTTTAATGAAAATTATAAGCCACCTTACAACTCTAAATGCCACCCGTCATATTTTGAATGTCTTATGTATAAATATTTAAACCATTTGGTAAAAATATTGCATAATTATACAATAGAAGTTGGCAAATATTGTAGGTTGTCACAATCTCCTGAAATATCTAATCTGTATTTTAAATTATATAGTAATCAAAATATTGAAACACTACCCTTATTTTCAACCCCTAAAATATTACTCAGCCAACCAGAGCAAAGTTTGTGCTCTTGAATTATAGTACTTAGTGAAAACTATAGGATACCATACATCTTCAAAAAGATTTTTCAACCCCTTATGCACAAATTATCAGTATTTGACTATTCTGTGTACACTTAATGCTTTAGATATGATTTAAATCACTCCATCCTTATTTTAAACTCCATACTGGAAAAAAAAAAAAATGTTGTGTATGTGTGTGTGCGTGCATGCATGTGTGTGTTTTTTTTTTCTATATCAAATGCTGTTGGGGTCTATTCATCAGTTTAATAGCATGCAAAAGCTGCAGTTTGTAACCCATTAAACATGGACCTTTCTTTAACACCTTATGAACTGTCGTCTTGGTTAGATGTAATTGTCAAGCATGCATGCATGCACACACACACACACACACACACACACACACACACACATAGGTTTTTAGGGCTCCTATAAACCTAAGCTCCGTATAGCCTCTACCGAATTGTCACTGACCGATGTGCCGGTACCCTTCAACTGCTTATCTCACCAATTAATGTTATTCCTGTGTGGTGGCGATTTGTTATACATGTGACAATATTCATGTTGCACTTTGGTCACTGATTCAAATTTAGAAGCCACAGAAAACACTGAATTTTCCTTTGTAGGGTCCACATCTCATCTGGTATTGGCAGGCGGATCCGCTGCTGCACAGTTCGTGGTGTTGCATCACCTCCATGCGCACACGCACCATGACTTTACGGACGCACTGTATTTAACGTTTTCAAATTTCAAACAGCATTTTTATGGAGATGATTTTCCATGTACTTGCAGTTTTTGTTAGTGTATACAAAAAACAACTTTTTCAATATTCTTTTAATATATTAGCATTTTAAATATGACATTTTATGTGTGCAGAAATAAGTGATTGTATATCCAGCAGTCTATAAAGAAAGACTACTAGCACTTGCTATTGTTAAATATGGAGCAAAATAATGGAATATTATTTATCAGTTTTTATCAATTACTATTTCTCTGTCTTTTTCAGATGAAGATTTACAAAAAGTAACTAAAATGAAGATAACATTATCATATGATCGCCGAGCGATAGATGAAGTACTGGCAGCACAGTTTCTAGTTGCCATTAAACATCTACTGGAAGATCCAATGTTAATGCTTGTAGGACTAAAGGAGATTAAAGAAAAGGAAGAACTGTAGTTGCCACAGAGTGAAAGTCAATTGCTGTAGAAACAATATGCAGCAAGCATTTGGGGATAAGGTGTTCCATACCTCTGTTGCAGTGTGGGCAAACACACTATTGCATTTCTCCTGATATTAGACCTTCTAGTCTTAACCGAAACCAGATTTTTTTATATGTGATGCAGTAGTGTTATGCAATAATGCTCAAAGTGGAGTATAGAGATGTATCTTTTGAAATCTCTGTTCTTTTAAAGAACTTGAACCTGTTAAAAGATTTATGCAGTGTAATATATTGTACAATAAAAGTTTTAATGAATAATAAATATTATTTATTGATTTACTTATATTATTATTTCACCTTTGAGTACCATTCCTTGTTCATAAAGTGAACATATGTACAGTAAAAGTTTCAAAGACTGCCTCTGTAGTTTGGTGGTTAGCATGCTAGTTCCAAATCCAGATGTCTTGGATTAAATTCCTGGCTGAAGGATGGGAAGGTTTCTTTAGTCAGACTCTGTCCATAGATTTGGAAGTATAAGGCGTGTGTGAATTTAATGTGTATAAAGAAAGCGCAACAAAAGCAAATGCAAAATTACACAAATAGGAAGCAAGTGAACATAATTGCTCATGAGCAATTGTTTCAAAGAAAAAGCTGCCATCATGAGCTCAGATGTTAAAGGTATGATATAAATGGAGCAAAAGAAAAAGTTTTAATGAGAAGTAAGAACTATGAAATTTATTATTTATTTATATCTTGAATATTTTGAATACCATTCTTCATTCTCAACTAATTTTTTCAAATTACAGTTCTTAATTGAAAAACCTTTGTAGTTGGTTTAATGACACTTTGTCGTCACTTATATTTTTATATTATCGAGGGACTAGTTTTGGAAGCCATCGCTTCCATTCTCAACCTCTCTCCAACTAGCGTCTATTGTCGTCTGCTCTCTACTCTCTGGCAGTAGAGAGAAAATGGTTAAATTCAATAAATTTACACGAGGACTTAATAGTTAATTTTGTTAAACTTACTGAATTTTGTTTATATCAAAATATTTTTCACTTTTAATGGTGAATTTTTTCAACAAACTTCTGGCTTAGCAATGGGTAATCCTCTTTCACCTTTTCTTGCAGTTCTTTTGATGCATTTTTTCGAAATGCAAGTCACTAAAGCATTCCTTTTAATATTTAAATTTTGGTATAGATATGTTGATATTTTTGCTATTGTTCCTGACAACACATAAATTATACTTTAAAATTACTTAATTTGCAAGAGAAAGCTATAAAATTCACATTAGAGACTGAAATTGATTGATTTCTTCCTATTCTAGATCTAAAGATAATAAATAATAATAAATTTAATTTTGGTATTTATAGGAAGTCTACTCATATTGATAATTACATAAAAAATAAAAGTTTTAACCCTTTTTTACATACATTTGCTGTTTTCAATAGTTTGATTTATAGATTAATAAATATACCCCTGAATAAAGAGGAATTTTATAAAGAATATAAACATATTATTAATATTGCTTTAATTAATGGTTTTAATAAAGACTTTATACATAAAAACTGAAAAATTTAAATATAAAAAACTGTTAATGATATTTCTACCCTTAAAAATAAGACAATTATAATTTTAAAAAATTTACTTACCATCCTTGGGTTAATAAACTTTTCAAATTTTTTTTTTTAAAGAATTTGGTATAACTTTAGTTGCTCAAAATAAATATAGTATTACAAATGTATTGCATTTTTCTATAAACGATAAAATTACTAATAATAAAAAATCTGCTATTTATCAATTTAATTAATTCGATTGTGATAAAGTTTATATTGGAAAAGACAAAATGTAATTTAGAAACCAGAACAAAGGAACATTTTCGTAACATTAAGTACAAACAGACTGGTAAATCGGCCGTAGCAGATCATTTTTGGTCACTTAACCATGAAATAAATCCAGAAGTTAAATTAAAACAATTAAATGGTCTGATAGATTTAATGGTTTGGGAAAAGATTTTTATTTTAAAAAATAAACATAGCATAATGAATTCTGAAATACTGGCAGTTGATTCTGTTTTTAAATTTATTTTATTTTCAGATTTTGGTTGTACTAACAAGAACATAGTGACATTTAGGGTTTTTAACGTTGATGACGAGTTTGTTTGTGATTTTGGCTGATGATGTGAAAGAAGTTTCACGAAATCACGATCCTGTTCAATTTATAAGAAAAGTAACATTTCTTATAAGATAAGTGAAGTTTTAAGTTACAAATTATTATATATATATATATATATATATTGGATAGATTACAAAATATTTCTAATTATAATAATTAAAAAATGTCAAAACTGCAAAAATATTTTACTCATTTTTTAAAATTTTAATGTAATTTCCACAAAATTTAAGGGCAGTTTATTGGTCATTTTTCTCTGATTTTTGGGTTATAAGTTCCGAGTCCTAGTAATAACAAACGTGAGCAATCCTATTCTAGATTAATTATGGAATATTTACCAAAATAAGAGGTAGTTTACATGGGATTTCTATATTCAATGAGTAAAAGATATCCAACAAAATGATGTAAATGTAAAAATTATTTATTGATCCATTCACAATAATTTATATACATAAAAACATCACAAAACAGAAATCATTTTTGCAACATATAAAAAATCTGATTTTCCTGTTATTATTTCATTAAAGGCATAATATATAATAATGAGAAATTTAATATACAGAATATTACCAGGAATATTGTATTTCATATATCACAGATGGTTATATCAGATTTAGGAAGTTCAGATAAATACTGTAATGGTACAATAGATATATTACCACATGAATATTTTTAATTGCAATACTATAAAGACCGATAATTTGATATAAATAACAAGAATAAACTTACGTTATAGTTAACTGAAATAAAATAAAATATTTTATATTTCATCATATAACCAGTGCTTAAACATAAGTAACAAAAGAAGCTTTGTTATTTTACATGGTTAAGACTTTAAATAAATTAAGCAATAAATGTCCAAGTAATCTAAGAATCAAAAGGATTTATACAAAACTATATATAAACCATGATACATAAGTATTTAAATTATAATTAGATAAATACCCAAGTTTCAGATTTGATTTTAGTTTTAAATATTTTGATCCAACATAAATGGCCTCCTTAAAAGAAGTAAACTTTTTTAATCATAAGTAATAATTTCACTTATTTGTACATTATACTCAAATAATATTAAATGTCAATAAGTTTCACAAAGATTTGGAACCCCATCAATTAGTATCTTTTTGGGTGAATATCATTGGGCGATATGCCACCATTCACTACTGATGTATGATGGAACAACTTTATAAACTTTTGAGATGGGAATATTTGTAACATCAGGTGTATTATAAACCAGCTTAGATCATATTTATAATAGCAGCAACAATAAACATTTGGTAAGTGCATTGTAGATTCTGAGAGCTCAAACACATTCAATATTGTATATGACTGTAGTAGCATAAGTTCAAAATTCAACTACTTTTATTATGTGGTTACAAAACTGCATGGAAAACACCCGCTTCTTTTTTATTAATGAGCAAAGTGATGTCACATTATCATCAAGAACATTTTCACTTACAGTGACTCCCATAAATAGTCGGATAGAATTTGCATTTCATTATGGAGTTCTCTATAAAGTAGCATAGATTATTTCTATCAACCTCAAGGTGCTCTCTGTGTTAAGCAAAAATAATTTCCTGTGAATATATAATGGTTGAAAATGTAACTAAATTCTAAGAGCTTCCCCATTCAATCTTATTTAGATTACTACTTTACGGTACAAAAGTAATCAGACAGAACGAATGAAATGCTGTATAAAGTTAAAGTGAAAAGAGAAAGCATAATTGTTTTTGAACAATTGTTTGAGGTAAATTGAATCTTGTAGGTGAAGTCTATCAGTAGAGAAAATCTCACGTTCATAAGGTCCCAAGTTCAAATCTCAGTCAGGCTTTTCCGGGGTTTTCCCTTATTCTTCAAGATGAATGTCAGGTGACTAAGCTCCATGGACCCTGGACGCATTTGAGCATCATTTCACCCAATTCATTCACCGTCCGATATGACTTAACGGAGGACGTAAATTAAAAAAAAAAAACATGTAGAGAAAATGATGTAGAAGCAGTACGTCAACTGTGCATGAAGAAGGTAAGGGCATAAAATGGGGCCCAGAGTTAAGCAGATTACCTTCACACAGAGACATATGGTAATTTTTCACATGAAAAGTATAAAACATACTGAGAAATAGCAAAGATTGTTAATCTTAGCAAAAGTAGAGTTTATGACATAAACCACTGATATAAAAGCAAGAGTGAATCTTGAGCTAAGCTAGAGTGGTCCAAAATCTTTGTATAATTAAGAGGATAAAAAAAAATCTGCTATAACTGCCTGTGTAATTTATGCTGAGATTCAGGAAGAACTAGGACTGTCAGTCCTGAAACAATATGACAAGTAATAAAACTTCTTTAACTTCCCTAGTTATACCACTAGCACAGTGTTGGAGGATTCTTTGTCCTCTACTCATGCCATTAGACATTGGGCTGAGGAACCGTAACTCTGGATCAGATAGAGAAATCCGGAATGGGTGATCAGCCCGATGCCTGGTATGAGAGTCAGAGATGTAGATGAATGGAATGAGGGCAAAGTGAATGAAAGAAAAGATGATAATGGAGCAATTGGTAGAATGATGGCAGGGGAAATCAGAGATACTGGAGAAAATATGTCCCAGCACCATGTTATTCACCACATCTCATATGCAGTCGCCTGGGATTGAACCAGTGGCACCTTGGTAAGAGTTGAGTGGTCTAACCACTCAGCCACGGTGCAGCCTTTAGTGAGGAAACAAGATATTTAATGGTTACATGGCCAGAAAAAAACTCAAGTTTCCATTAAAAATAAAATGTTAAGATTGCAATTTGCAAATAAATTTATTAAAAACTGTGCTGATTGATGGGATCAAGTTATTTTCGTGATGAAAGTAAATACACACTTGGAGTTTCGATAGCATGGTGGTTGTGTGGAGGAAACCAAACAAAGAGCTGTATTTCTTCTGCTGGAATGGGAGGTTAATGTTTATAGGTACAACAAACAAGATGCCCGGCTCGGTAGTGTAGATGATAGCATGTCTGCCTCACGTTCAAGCGGTCCCGAGTTCGAATCTCGGTCAGGGTGGGTTACCTGGATAAGGTTTTTTCTGGAGTTTTCCCTTATCGTGGAGGACAAATGTCAGGTAATTCTAAGCTCTATGGACCCTGGAGGCATTTGAGCATCATTTCACCCATTCATTCACCGTCCGATATGATTTAACGTTGGAGGACATAAAATTACAAAAAAACAAGAACCTACCTTCAAATGTTACAGCAAAATTTGAAACTTACTGCCGAAATAGTAGGTATTTTGGACAGCTTTTCTTTTATTGGGATAATGATCCAAAGCATACAGCCCGCATTATGCAGCTGTGGTTACTTTACAACTGTCCTGATGTACTTCATCCAACCCCTTGGTTCTCGGATCTTAAACCTATAGAACCAGTATAGAAAACTGAAGAAGGCCATGCAGAAGACCCCCTTAAACTCAAAACAGTACTTGAAAGAAAGGTTGCAAGAGAAATGGACTAAGCTTTCTACATCTTATTTGAAAAATCTGGCTCACAGCATGCCAAATAGATTACAAGAAGTAATAAAAAGAAGGAGATTTACAAAGTATTAAGACTTGTTTTCTTTCACTCATAATATATGTCCATTGACAGCAAAGAAGTGCTAAAATTATTTTTAATGTTCAAAAACGTGTGCAATATTCAATTTTGTGAAATAACATATTAATTAGAAGGACAAACCCTTTAGTCTTTGTACAATTATTTTGATGGGAGTCTCTGTATGTGAATCTGTGCATCAAATGAATCCCACTAAAAATCATCCATTACGTCAGCCACTTGACATGCATTTCCTTTAACCTATAAGTTATATTTGCAAGAAGTCTTTAGGAATAATTAGGTGCAAAAAGTAAGCATACATTTATCTTAAAAATACATAGTATTATTTACAATCAGCTGAGCTCTCAAAAATACTGTATGTTACATTATGAACCTGTCATTGTGGTATGCACAGGTGATATGTACCTATGCAATACAAATACTGTTTTCTTTTTTAGTTATATTTGCATAAATACATTAGATGTGGTAAATCATCTATATCAGAATTTTTTTAAGGGTTTCTTCTTGCTGTCAAAGACAAACATTTGGTAACTTGACATTCTATGAATCTCGGCTAATTTGAGCACCATTTCACCCATTTCAATTCCTTCATTTTATATATATATATATAATACCTAAGTGGTTAACTGACATAGAAAAAAAAAGTGAAATCAGAGCTGTGCATTTTACTATTTAATATTATATAACTGATAATTTTTAGATAATAAAAGAAAAAATTAAATCATTAAACTTTCACAGCTGTATCTGCTACAGCCTACAAAAGATCTTTGAACTCAAGTTTGAAACTTATGAATATAATGAATATAGGCCAATACAATATACTACTGATAACTACCACTACTTAACTTGTAGTTGGATTATCACATTGTCACTTACACTTTGATTTTTTGAGGGACTATTTCATAGTTTCATCACCAAAGAGAAGACTGCAGGCAGTTGGATTTCAAAAAATCAAAATGTGACGTAGTGTGAAAAACCAACTAAAGATAGTTTTATCAATTAATTTGAACATAAGATACATTAACAGTAAAATAGTGATTAATAAATCCTGGAATTTTAAGTAATATCAAATATAATATTGAGAAATATTTACATAGATATATAGTAAAACATTTAATATCAAATAAATAATTATTAATATATAATAAATAATTTAAAATGACATTAAAAGTCTAGATTTTAAGTGAAAAATAATTTATTTACTTACTGGTCATTTTTTGTACCACTATATGTGCTTTTACTGATTCATAATCATCACTTAAAATTACTAATATGTTAATCAGATAAATGCTATCATCTACTTCACTTCCACAGTTTTCATAATAAAGTGAACACTTCAAAAACTGTTTGTTAAACATGTAGATTAACTTATATGAATAACAATAAGAATAAAAAAATCTTCATAAACTGAAGAAATTAATAATGAGTTCATAACAGAGATACATTGTTTATTTTGTGGTACAGTGCATCGTAAGATACTTCTCCATATTTGCTAGTGTATATGGCATTCTTTTTGTAAGAAAATGATCTTTTGACCTCTGCTTTCCTTTATAGTGAAAAGACAAGTTGGATAACTCCAAGCTCAGGGGATCCTGGGCCCATTTAACATCATTTCAACCATTTTTCATTCACCACTCTAATATGACCTAATCCCACATGTTAAACTACAAGAAAAAAAGAATACAAAATGTAATCATTCATTCTTTTCAAACCAATTTGATGGAGGCAGAAAATAGGCTGTACATATTCTCTTGGGCTTCAAGCCAGGTGTATAGATGAATAGCCATCAACATTTCAGGAGTGTACATCTCTCCCATCATCAGGATGATGAATAAATAAAGTGGTAAAAAACCCTATATATATATACACGAGGGCTGTTCAATAAAGAGTGATCATAATTTTTTTACGGTCATAATTTTTCGCACTAAAATTCAGTCTCATTATATTCTGATAGCATAGTGTGAAACAAAGACGCCATAATTGTTCGCACTTGTGAGAACCAGGCAAGTTCAGACATGTTCAGTATCGCCTTCCGCTGCAATGGAGGTAACATACAGTTAAAGTTGATGTTAGAGGAATATCCGGAGTTTCTTTCAAACGTAATCACTGCTGATGAAACTTGGCTGCATCACTTTGATCCTGAGAGCAAACAGCAAAGCTCAGTGTGGAAATCTCTTTCATCACCAACCCCCAAAAAAGCAGAAGTGGTTGCTTCTGCTGGGAAAGTTATGGTCATCTCATTTTTTGATATTCATGGAATGGTTTATCAGCATGTTGTACCTGCACACACATCAGTAACTGGACAATAGTTCAAGGATGCCCTGAAAACATTGCAAGTCCATATCAGGTGCAAAAGACCACATTTCCATGATGCAGGCTGGATGCTGCACCACGATAATACGCGGCCGCATATTGCCAATGTTGTTGCTGAATATCTTGCAAAAATCAACGTGAAGTGCAACCCTCACTCTCCCTATAGTCTGGGTTTAGCCCCATGTGACTTTTTTCTATTCCCTAACTTGAAGAAACGCCTTCGTGGGAGGCATTATCCATCATCAGAAGCAGTGGTGAAGGCTGTGGAGGCGATTTTGAAGGATCTCTCAAAAATGGTTTCCAGCATGTCTCTGAAGACTGGCAGAAATGCTGGGACAAATGTATCTCATTCAGGGGAGACTATTTTGAGAAGGACCATCAAAATTATGAGGATGAGTAAAGATATGTTGTCAAAAAAGAAAAATGTGATCATTCTTCACTGAACAGCCCTCATGTATATATATACACATACCTACTGCTTAAGCACCTGGCATTCATCTGGTAGAAAACTTCCTTTCTTGGAAGTGTTGAAAACAGTGTTGTTATAATAAATTAAATTTAAAGGGAGTCGATTAATGTCACTAAACAACACTTACTTTTAAATTTTTCCGGAACATGTTTCAGAGACTTTGCCTCCTTCCTCAACCGGCCATTGACTCTAATTGGATGCAATCTGTGCTCCTGACCCAGTTGATTTTCATTTTTAAGGCTGGTTTTCAAGAGGAACTAAACTAAAATCCAGCATCATGGTACAACTGTAAATTTCCTCTCAGAGGAAATGGACAGAGCCAACTTAACTCTCTGCTCACAGTAACTGCTGCATTTTGCCACAATGGTTGTCTCCTGCAAGTTGGCTCTATGGTCCATATCAAAGCAATGCTCTGCCAGTACAGACTTTCAGGTTGTATTAAATGAATCATCCGTTCATGTTCTTTTATCCTGGTTGCCATAGTCCTTCCAGTTTGTCCTATATATATAATTTTTTTTTTTTTTTTTTTACGTCTGCCCCAACGTTAAGATATATCGGACGGTGAATGAATTAGGTGAAATGATGCTCAAATGAGTCCAGGGTCCATGGAGCTTAGTCACCCGACATTCGTCTTGAAGGGTAAGGGAAAACCCCGGAAAAACCTTATCTAGGTAACTCATCCTGACCAAGATTCGAACTCGGGACCTCTTGAACATGAGGCAGACATGCTACCATCTACGCTACCAAGGCGGGCAGTTTGTCCTATATATGGTGTCCCACAATCATATGCGTACACACCCCGTACACTGAAGTCCAGTTTGACTTTCACTGGTCTCAACAGGTGTTTAATTTTCGGAGGTGGCTTGTGGATGGTCCTGATCTTGTATTTAGAGAATTCTGCTGATTCTGCCAGATAGGTTGCTAGTAAACGGGATCAGGCTGTGACAGTAGGTTTATCTGATGCTTGCTGTGTTAGAGTTTTTCCTTTCTTGGCTCTGGTGATTGAGGCTTTTTCACTTTTCAGAATATCTGTTTTAATGGAAAGTAAGTCTCAGGTGCTGTAATTCTTACTTTAGGTGGCTAGGGTCAGAAATAGACAGAGCATCTACTTGAAACCTGTGAGCATTTAGAAATATGTTCATAACCAAGAAAGTTTTAGATTTTATTTTAGGTTGTACATTCCTCTCCATTCCATAGTTTCTACATTAATCATACCTCGGGCGACACTATTTACATGCACATCCCTTCCTATGAGTTCAAGGGGCAAAGCTTTCATCCTCAGGGCCACAGACCATGTAGACTGCAGCCTATGGGCCTGCACCACAAAAGAAGTCTTTGTTTTAATACTGTGATGCAGAACTCTTTCTTAGTACTGGCATTATTTCATTTTGTTCATAGGCTCTTATATAGTCAGATAAAATTGACACAAGGGTAAACTGCAGGAATGAAGGTGATTGTGGTAAGGATGTGCTGCCTGGCCAAACACTAGCAATTTCAGTTCAGATTATGTGTATGCAAGTATTCATATATGCACTGATCATCACAAAAGATGAAAATATATATTTTCTGATTTCACCTTTTTCCTGTTATGTTCTTAGGGTAACTGTACCCTGAATAATAACTTTCTACATTCATTTACACAAAATTATGAGTAATAATACCAATATCCAAGTCATTAATAGCAAAGAGAAAGAAATGAAAATGACAAGTGATAATTATTTTAAGGACTAAGTTATCAAAACTAATTTTTTAGTATAAATCCATATCTTATTGAAATGACTTACATACTAAATAGCATAATGGATAACCTGGTATTAATGAATGTTGGAACCACTGAAAACCTGAATTAACACACAAAAAAGTTTAGGGAAAACACACATTTGCAGATCAGTGTAAAATATAGGACTGCCTCTAAAACAGGTAGTCATCCTGCTATAAATAATTTTTGCTACACAGCTCATAATACTAGCAAAGGGAACATAATTTATTACATCAGCTAGAGAAGCCCAATTGACACTATTTACGACATTAACACCAGTATGCATAACTTGTCTATCCAGAGGATGAAAAGAATCAACAAGGAACAATATTCACGAAGGTGCTTTATTCCAGATGTTAAGCTTCCCATAACACAGTTACCTTTTATATCTCAAAAAAGAAATGAATAAAATTAATGTAACATTCATTTAGATAATTTGTTGCATTTCTTTCAACTCTGCTTTGTGCTTTTCCATAAATATCTATATAACATCAACTTCATAAATATAAAATTATAATTAAAATAATTCAACAGTAGGTAACACACTATAAACATGTATATGTTTACATATAATACCATACAATGTATTTTAGGGAAATACTGGTGCTTCAGGACCAAATGTTGGGGTGCGTCCTTCTTTGACAATTCTTATTGCCTGCAAAACTGCTACAGTATCCAGTTCTTTTTGAGAGGGTTTTTCATTGTCTAAACAAATTTCTGAAGCTCTGTTTCCAAACGTTTCCAGTGCCCTCACACGATAATCTACAACTATTGCTACTGGGTTTCCAGTCAAATTAAGACTTTCCAGGCATGGTAAACTACTTATGTGGTTTATTTCACTTAATTCTGAAATCTGATTGGATGCTAAATCCAAACATTCAAGTGAATACAGTTTTGAGAATCCTTGTAAAGAAGTGATGCTATTTTGAGAAAGGTCAAATAAGCGAATATTTCCTAATTTTGTATGAAGGTCAGTGGCTTCAGAAAAATAATTTTCACTTAGGTTCAAATGAAACAAATGTGGTAGTGATGTTAAATTTCTTAAGGCACTTATTTTGTTGCAGCTTAGGGTGAGTTTCTGCAGATTTGGCATTAGTTTCACCCCCTCATCTATGACTTCTAGATCATTGTGACTGAAGTCTGCTTCTATAATCTTCTTCCAAGAGTGAGATGCCTCGGTGTAGGCAACATCTTTATGTATCTCGTCACACAGTAAGACACATGCAGTACCTTTAAGGTGACACTCATGAACATTCAAAGTAGTGACTGTACTTCTCATTGTACCTAAGTTGTATATGTTAGAGGCTGTTAGGCTTATGAGATTTAAACACTCCACTACTTTGAATACTGACAACTCGAAACAAAGTTTATTGGGAATGATGTTGCTTGTACCAATAGGAGTGTTGCTTCCCTTGATTGTAACGGTGGTCAGTTGACAGCAGAAATCCAACACATGACTGAAGTCGTACCTCTTGTCAATAACTTCAAGAGACGGGCAGGGCTGTTTCAATCTCTCACTTATAGCATACAACTGTAAACAGTCAATTTAATGTCCAAGTTTACAAAGAGGTAACAAAATAAAATCAAAAGCCCTATGAAATACTATATAAGCCTGAATAAAGAAATACAACAGTTTTCTTTTAAACAATCTAAACATTCATTTTTAAGGTAGATATGTACTCTGGGACATGTATTAGCATCTCTTTTTTCATTTTCAGATTCAGATTTATTCTGCCATTTGCAACATTTTTTACAAAGCATCATCAAAAAATAACACTACACAGTTCGATAATAAAAACAAATAAATCTATTTACAGATTATTAGCAGTTCTAGATATGCAAAATAGATTGATAACAAAATTTAATAAACTAAGTCACTCTTCCGTTTTTGTATTCGTCACTTGAGTAGAAAGCATTTTCCACTAGGTAAGTCTTTATTGTAGAAATTTTCTTCACTTCTTCATTTATTGCCTTCATAGAGTGAGGTAAATGATTGTATACATTTTTTGCAGTACTTTCAATACATTTGGCAGCTAATGTTTCCCTGAACCTATTTCTAAAGTAGTTCTGTTTTGTTCTTGTATTATATTCATGAATGTTTCTATTTTTTCCTTCTAAATGGTTTCTTATTACATGTTTTAGACATTCAAATATAAATAAACACGGCAGTATATCTTAATTTTTTAAAACTACTTTTACATGATTGTCTCCTAGGGATTTTTTCCATTTTGCTCTTTTTTTGTCTAAATGTCTTTAACATGTTGTTTTTACCTGCTGCTCCCCATAAAATGACCCCATAACTTAGGTGTGCATGTATAAATGCATAATAAACCTTTAGTGCACTGATTTCATCCATAATTTGTGTTGTCTGTTTTAATACATATATTTACATTTATTTTTTTGTTGATCTTTTCTATATGTTTGTGCCATTTTAGTTTCCTATCTATAACTAATTCTAAAAATTTTGTCTGTGCTACTTGGCTAATTTGCTTATTTTGTACTGTTAATGTGATGTCAGATTTTGTTCTATTACTGAGTTGAATTTGCATCCATTCGGTTTTGTTTGTGTTTAGTACCATTCCCAGTGCTTCTAAATAAGTGCTAATTAATTCTAATAAGGAGTTTGCTTTTTCCTGAACTTCTGCCACTGTCTTACCTGTTACCACTACTATTGTATCATCTGCATATCCAATGGCTAATCCTCCTGCATCCTGTATTATTTTAAATAAAAAATTTATACATAGGATAAATAGATATGGCCCCAATTTTGATCCCTGAGGCACTCCATGTGTTATACGTTTATCCTGCAAGATGAATGTCGGGTAACTCTAAGCTCTATGGACCCTGGGATCAATTTGAGTGTCATTTCACCCATTCCATTCATCGTCCGATATGACTTAATGTTGGAGGACGTAGATTACAAAAAAAATGTTACACGTTTGAATGCTGATTTAACTTTTTTCAAATGTCCTCCTGTATTGTGTATTATTTCAACACACTGCACCCTATTTTGCATGTACGACTACCTCCTCTCTGAAAACAACTAGTCAAACCTGTAGTTGATTTTTTATACAGAGCTTGAAGAAAACTTTGTAACACCCTTTTAATTTGGTCGCAATTAGTATAAAACTAAGAGTAGTTTGGAGTGTTTTTGAATCCAAGTTATACCTGAATACTTCTGAAGTGAGACTAAAAGCTTTGAAACTTTGTTAGTTAAAATACTAAAATGAAATATATGTGTATTGGCTGCAAAATTCTGAGAAAGAATGAAGAAGATTCTCGATCTTGAGATCTCAAAGTGAGCAGAACTCAAGAACTAATCAATGTTTCATATAATAAGTTCCTATACTAGTTCCTAATAAGATAGAATTAAATTACACACTTCACACATTCTGCACTTAATTCAGGGCCTTGCAGTTTTACAGAAAATATCATCAAATATCTCATATAGGAATACCATGTGAATGTTACATATAATAACAAGCTAATTTCATCCTCAATATTATTAATTTCTTTCCCCTCTTACCTCCAGTGGATTGAACGTGTAGCTCTTAGAAGTTTGCAGCAAGGAGTCACCATCCATAAAAAACCGCATTGCCATATTCTGTAGCAGAAAGAGTATATCATAATGGTGAAAATCGAGGAACAGTGCTAGTTCCCTTGGCATTGCCATTTGAAGGAAATTAACAACCAAAGCCATGTAAGTTTCTAGAGCAGCTCTTCTCTTTTCAATGAATGCTGGGTCTTTGTTACCTATAACTTTTTTTGGAGGCAATATATCTTTGGTAACCCCATGATCTGACACAAGTTTCTCATGCAGCTCAGCGAAGTCACTGTACCTATGTAAAACTGTCCATGATATGTCACCTACTCTTATCAAAATTTGGTATAGTATAACATTGTCATTCTTTTCTACATTAGGTATGATAACCATTGTATTATGTCGGTTAGTTAGAAAACACGCCATGTTTATATCGTACAAATTTGACTAATATGCGTCTATATCATTCTTGGACAAATGTTCATTTTAGCTTAGATGAATAATAAACAGTTTATAAGTTAGTTCTATTTTTCAACATTTCCCATTGATTTTGATAATCTGATATATAAAGAACTGCATCGTGTGAAATAAAATGCTATTTCAATTGCAAGTGATGAACTTGCTACAATAACTAAATTTCTATTCATTCATTTTTTGACACATGACACATCAACACCAAATGACTGAATCAGCTGTTTTCAGCGTTGCCAAATGTCCTCTCCCAAAATAAAGTCGTAGTGTAATTACTCCCAAAGAATTTAAATGTTATTCATTAATAATTGTATGATTTTAATATAGACAATAAATCGCAAATAGATCTTTCATTCAGAAACATTCATAGTGATACAAACTAGCGGGATCCACAATGTCCTTGTAAAAGCAATCTATTGATGCTTAGTTTGAAAGCTAAATAAATTATTTGGAGTTCAGTCATAGACAACAACTTCCTTCATCTCTTTTAGTTGCATATATTTTAAATCTAAATCAGCGCAAAAATATCAATCTAAGCATATACACATTGAAATTTGAACAAACTCAAGACTATTACAACAGACATCGTCAAACCACCACAGCAAACCACTTCAAACTCAACAGAGTGTATCCATAACAGAAAGCATAGAGGCACATATAGAAAAGCTGTAAAAGGAAAGAAAGAAGAAGAAATAACAAATCACATTGCTTTCTGTAAATAAACATGTGAATGAGTATTGTGTTCTAAGTTTAGTGAGGTGGGATAGGTTATGTTATACGTGAAATTATGTATATAGCTAAAGGACAGTACTATAATAATGCAGTGTAACTGAGTAATTGTACATTGGTGTTATGATTTTTACGTGTAAGTGAGATGGCCTCTATTCCTTTAGATAATAAGTTGTGCTCGGACTTGGGTAAATATGTCGAAACACTTACTCATAGTGGCGAAAAGGAGTTAGACAAGGGCATTATGAAAAAACTGAAGAATATTTGCAAGTAAGTACTCTGAGGATGAACTAAGAGTAAGAGATTTCCGCATAAATGTATAGCATAGTGTTATATTTAATTAGTTATTTTATTTATAACTTCAACAAAGTACAACAAACAGTATATTTAAAAGAAATCTTTTACTGTACCAACGCTCTCCCATTTCCTAACTTCCAGTAGTATGTATTGTAAAGAGCCTCTACAATTTCAATAATGTATCCTCTCATTCTCCCTTTTTAAACTTCTTGTACACGTATCCATTACATATTTTAGATTTTTTTTAACATTCCTTAATGTCATGTCTATCAACATTTTAACTGCTATTGCACCTTGTGGCAATTTGTTCTATTTTCTGTAGCAGGCTTAATATCTCCGCATCTTCTTTGTGTCACACTATATTAAGCACACAATGGGAAGTTTCTTCTAATTTCCCATACAAAGTATGTAACTTTGTGAAGTTTTTCCTTAATCCCTTTAAGACTGCCCCAGTAGGTATCCATGCTAAACTTTTCCAAATTGATCATAATTATCTCTATGTTTCTCCTGTTCCAAATTTCTTTTCAAGTACTGATTTAAAGAACTTTTGTTCACAAGCTTGCCCAAATGTCATTTTTCTTATATCTTGCATACATTTTCTTCTTTCCAAAATCCACAGACAGTGCTCTCTCCCATCACCATCACCATTCCAATGTCTTCTAGCAGTTTTTCTACCTCTAGTTGTAGATGGAAAAATCATGATATCTATCTGTGTTAATTTTTTTTTTTTTTTTAATTAACGTCCTTCAATCAGTTAAGTCATATCACACAATGGATGAAATGCTGCTCAAATGAGCCAAAGATTCATAAAGCTTAAGAGTTACCTGACATTCATCTTTCAGGATAAGGGAAAACCCTGGAGAAATCCTTATCCAGATAACTTCCCCTGACCAAGGTTTGAACTCAGGACCTCTTAAATGTGAGGCAGACAGGCCATTATCTATGCTACAGAGGCGGCTATGAGTGTGTAAATGTTTAATTTGTTTAAACATGGTGTGTCTGAATATATGTTGCTAAGTTTGTAACTGCCAGATAAGCGTATGCTCAGGAAATTAATTTTAACTGATAATTAATGATTCATCTAATGTCTTCAATAAGTGATTCTTGGGGCATTGGGACAATATAGTAACTTTTCAGATATATTACATTCATTTTCCATTTCAGTATATACTATAAATACACCAGAGAGTTGAATTTGCCAAAGTTATTTTGCTTTACTTGTGTTGGCATAGAGAATCAAGTAGATAGTGCAGACATTTTAAATTGTGCCCTTTTGTGCATGCTTATGAGTTATTCCATGCATAAGAAGACATATTAGCCCAAAACTTAAGCATGTATTGAGTAGCTTTTGTTAAATTAACCTTCAGAGCACATGCCAAAGTTGTATTACTTGTCTCCCTCCATCTCCAAGGTAATAAACTGATACATTTGGTAGTTCATTAAAAATTAAAATGATGAAAAATGAATATAAAGGTATTTTAATTATACTTTAAATAGTTTTATAATATATTTTTGCAAACTTGAAAGTAGTGAACAATGATAATGAAGAGCAATATATTGTATTTAAACACTTAAACATATATTATGAAAGTTATTTGATGTTTTTGAAAATATAAAGTATACCTTTCAGACTTGTAGACCTCTTAATGAGTCAGATACAGTTTTCATGTAGCAAAAGACAGATTTGCAATAAAAGTCTTAGTTTGCAGTTGTTTTATTATACAATTATTTTGTCATTTTGTAATGCGCTATCTTGAAGTTTGTTCTCTTTGCAGATTATCTGATGGATATGTAGATCATGTGTATCATTTAGCAATGCATCAACTGCAAAAACAGCATTCAGAAATACGCCTCAGTGCCTTCCAGATATGTGACGAGTTGTTCAGGTACATTTCAGATTAAATGTTAATGAAGTTTTGGGGGTTTGTATTGATAAGCTTATATATTTACCATCCATAAAATACCTAAATTAGAGGTCTAAAGAATATGTGAAGAATTCGAAAGTCTGTAACTATCCTAGTCTTCTTTTTAAGACAGTTTCCTTTATAGCAAAATTATTGAGGAATATCAATTATTTCTGGACATATGAGAAGAATACTACCAATCCAACTGTACATTGTAATCTGCTAGTCACTTAAGTTCTGTTCATATATACATACAGACGGACGGATGGACGGACAGACAGACAGGTACAGAAAGACAGGTAGGCAGGCGGGCGGACAAAGTTGGCAGTTTTTTTTCTTCTGTTCATGTGCTTCTGGTGTATCGTAATGGGCATTAGATATGAAACAATTGTATTTTGATTAATTAAATAATTATACAACCACTTACAAGAGATGTGCTTTGCAGACGATCCCATTGCTTTCGAGAACTGCTTGTGTCCAATCTACAGCGGGTGTTTGAGTTGACATGTGAAGTTTCCTATGACCAGTTGTTACCACCACCTCGTGTTGCTGCACAAAACTTAAAGCGGCTAGCTCTACAGACCATTCGGGAATGGAATAAGGAGTTTGGAGATGGCTACAAGAAGCTTCGGCTGGGTTACAACTTCCTAAGGCATTGTAAAAAGGTGAAGCAGTTTCATAGTGCTTGGTTTTATTAGCATGAGGGATTAAAGAATGCACATGCAATACCATAAGGATTATCTCCTACTAAAAAGTAATTCAGTTTAGTTAACCCTTACATACAGTATTTGTTATTTGTTCTTTAAGCAGACCTGTGTTGATGAAATATCTCACTTAAATTGGTTTGCTGTAAATACAATTTACATTTTATTTGAACAGTTAATAGGTGAGGGCATCAACTCCATTGTAGCCAAACAATTATTACATGTGTGCTTTGTTTTGTAACATATATAAGAATTGTTACTAAAATTAGGCAAGTGAGTCAACCTTGTATATACTTTTCTCCACTTACAAGTTTTTTTATGAAGACTAGTTTCTGGGGACTTCTCCCCTATCGTCAGCTCTGTGGTAGACTGATGATGCATCTGGTGTCTGCATCTGGCTTGGTGTTGTGCTGCCATCTAATGTCCTGGTAAGTTTGATGACGTCATCTACTGCGGGAATTTCAAAATTCATCAAGAGGTCCTGTTTTTTCGTAATAAATATGTTTTCCCAAATCTGTAGTTCCAGAGGTTTCTTTGCCTGTTTGATCAGTTCTATTTCTTGTTTTATGTTGTGATTCTCAGACCAAAAGTGATGTGATACGGCCGACTTGTCCATTTTAAAGTATATACAAGGTTGACTCACTTGCCTAATTTTAGTAACAATGGCACTCCACTTTCTGAAATACTTCTTTTTATTCTATATATATAAGAATATTTAAGTTTGATTTATGAGTCACAATGTTTACACTCAAACTTCACTTACTTGTTGTTGTTGTCATTTTCATTTAGTCACCAAACAGCTGAGGATGAGATCGAATGATCTTGAAAACGTTTCAATTATACAACAACAAGTAAGTGAAGTTTGAGTGTAAACATAGTGACTCATAAATCAAACTTAAATATGAAGAATACTTCACTGTTAATAATGCTTCTGCTTTTAATATTTATATATAAGAATATTAGGGCAATGAAATCTGTTACCTTAAGATATAAAAAACTGGATTAAAATATGATTTAGCTAGATAAAATGATTATACAACACCCCTTTATATTACCATCTTGACCATTATTGCAGCAAAGGTATTTTATCAAAAGTAGATTATTGTCATATAAAACATTTTCTTGTATAGTGAAAATGTGTTATATACACTTAATGGTTTTGTATTGTCCTGGCGTTGTGCATAAAAGGTTCGCGTGGAGCGATAACATGGCTTGTTTACACAAAGGAACTGATAAAGATAGCATGCAGATAAAGGTCTGCTGACACAAACAAACTGAGATAAATAGAAATTTCTGTTGACATCTTGATTGATAGAGATTATTCGGTTTCTTGATTGTTCTGGAACAGTCTGAAATTATCAGATGAGATATTTAAGGAAGCGACGACTTGCCAAGAGACAGTTATAACAGAAGTAAACAGCTGTAAAGTGTTGTAACGAGAGCTGTTGTTGTAAACAGACGTAATCAGAACGCTGTTGTGGTCATCGACCTTGGTAGATTGTGAATGTGTTTGTGACGTAATTCTGCTGTAGCTTGCTACTGTGAGTATATTTCTACGCAAATAAAGAACGTTTTAAATTTCTGCAAATTAGACTTTTAATTCTACGAACCCACAAAGTCACAGTATATACACATTTGTGTTAATTTTTAATTTCCACTTCTCTATCTTGGTGACAATTAAGGAAGCACCAATTTTCCACAAGATGATATCACACTGTTTGCACTTGTATAGTGATTGTATGCCTCAATCTGATGGTGCTCTCCTTTTCTTAACTTTGCACAGAGCACGCATTTTCACCTAATCTTGAATTTTCAAGAGGTGTGAAAGGAACTTGATACAGGGGTAGCAGAAGACAGGCTATGTTGAAATCCCATGTATTTACTGTCGTAAAATCTGTGAATAGCTTTTAACTAAATTTTGCCTGTAGTATTTGATATTTATTTGTACAGTTTCCACTAGAGTTGCACTACAATGACTTAAACATCGTACATGCACTTGTTATACATCCTGTACAAATACATGAAATTGCTGACCTAAGATTTACTCGCTGACTCAGGTCCCCTGGCAATAACCCTTTGGCTTTCCTGAGCAGATTGGTGTCATTTCTTCTTGACCTTCACTTCTTTTATCCTAATCCACTTTTCTCTTAACTTACATAAGAATTCTCCTGTACATCTATTTTTCTTTTCACCCGTCCTCGTTAACATGCATAACACTACTACATCTCTGCTCACACTGTCCCATATTTTTCTCCTGGAATTTGTTAACTCCTTACATTCTACCAGATAATGAACAGTGCTCTCTTCATTTCCACAAAATTCACATATCCCTACCTCATTACTTCTCAACCCTTTTAGATATATTATTCCTACTCTCATCCATGTTATGCCTTCTCAATCTCAATCTCAATCTCTTTCTCTTTCAGTTTTGTCACATTGATCTATATATTTTTCCCTATCACATTCTGTCTTTAATTGCTTATAAAATTTCAAATTCTTTTTTTCTTCTTTACTTTCCCATATCTCCTGCCTATCTATGTCTTGTACTCTGATTCTCACTTCCTTCCAAAAACTGCTATAATTTGACTCCTCTGCTCTCCATAAATCTCCCATGCCTATCTTCGATACCATTCTTTCCAGTTCCGATCAGCAACTGTTTGTGTTCTTAATGCTCAGTGTATGTGAATCAGTAAATTGAAATCAAGCACCTCGTAGCAACGGACCACTCCGCCTGTAGTAAAAAAATATCTCACCATGAGCTGTTGCAACTTGCCTGTTTGAAATGTTATATATTAACAATAGCAACATTCACTACAAAATGGAACAAATATTTGCATCAGCTTTTTTGGACCGCTAACACTGTAATACTCCCTCTGTTGGTCTGCAAGGTCAACTCCTGCCATATTAGGTTAAGGTATCTTTATTTTTTCTTTTCCGTACACTTCCTTTCCATCTTGCCATCAGTTCTAAGATCAGAGTTGGTAGATAATAAAAGAATGTCCCTATTACCATGTCAAATAACTACAGTACTGCTGCAGTTTGCAACATTCATCCATACCTTTCCAGCTTTAGTTGTTTTGGCTTTGCAAATTCTTTTGGCCAGTCTTTCCTTCTAGCATATGATACTACATGCATATACATTTTTTTTAATCCAAAAGCAATTTCATTAGCTGCATGGAAGTAAAAATGTTATCAAAATAGATGAGATGCAGAACCCCAGTATTTTTCTCACATATCTGAAATAAGCTGTTCTCCAAGTAGCAGGTCGCTGTTTTTCGTTTCATTTTTTCCATAGATAAATTTTACATGCTAATAAATATCCACTTTTACTATGTACAGTATCTCATACCTTTATCTCCTTCTTTGTTGGTTTAGCAGTCACATATTGGTTTAGAAAGGATCTCCCTTTGAATCTATCATTGCTTCATCATTAGAGAGATTATGATTTGGTGTGTAGACATCCACAAAGTTTTTGATTATGTTCAGAAGTAGTTCATATCTTATCGAGGTAATTGTAATAAACCACTAATTGCAGATTTATAGATTCATCATTTAGATGAAAGTATCGTGAAATGTTTTTAAAGCAGAGCAAGGTCATTGCTTATCTTAATACTGGACACACCCACAATTTCCAAAAAATGTAATATCTAATTTCAGATAAATCAACCATCCCCTTATATATCAGTATACCTAAATAGCTCTGTAGTTTCCTTTAATTTGTATCTTCCTGTTTTGAATTTGCCTTTTTACCTTGAATCTGAGCTCCATACCGGTTTGATTTCCTCTGCAATTTTGTCACAAAAAGCTCAAAATTATATATTTCTGGAGGAATAAAATGATTTGCTTCTGTAGATGATGAAAATTGTTCCAACTCAGTTGTTTGTTAGATAGAGTCAACATGAAAAATTCAATGCCATGGCTGGGATTTGAACCACGGATCTCCCAGTTCTGCTATCTCTTCCACAGTACTTTCACTGTCACTTTGTTTCTTATCACTATCTTCCATTAACTGGCCAAACCAAAATTCATCAGAACTACTTTCATGATCTGATTCCTCATAAACTGCAGCGTTTCCCAGTTTGTTACCAATCTTCCTCACTGCAGGTTTTTCTAGCCCGTGATATACTTGTATTAGGTTCCATTGTACTAATGTAGCTATAAACATGCCATGAAACTCCTTATGTATATGTGTACAACTGAGCTGTACTCTAAACAGTGTTATTTATGGTTTCTGGTTATATTCTAGCATGGTAAAATCTCTTAGTAGAGCAATAGGAGTAGGTTTACATTGACATAACTGCTAAAAGTTAAGTTCAGCATAAACGGAACCTATGTGAAGCGATGAACAAATTTACTACATTCTACTCTGTTGTGTGCAGCAGGACATTTTTCATTTCACTATGCTTTACTGTGTTATGCATTTAAGAGGTAGCTTGCTAAAAGAAATGATTACCAGAAATTAAAAAAAATTGTAATACTTCCTTTGCTATTTTAGATTAAGTAGAGGAAGTATTGTGTTGTACTCAAAAGAATTTTGATTCTGAAGTGTAATTGGAAATACAGATTTTGGATCTCCTTGAATCCAAATTTTATTATGGGTGGGTGCATATGTGTGCGCACAAGAGTCAGAGGGAGGGAGAGAGAGTATGTACATTGTTTTTTCTCCAAGGATGTAACATGGAGATTTCAAAGAATCCCCTCACCCTAAACTTTTATTTACATGAGAAAACTTTAATTACATCCTCAAAAATAGCTGTAATAAATAATTTGATTAAAATACCATATGTTTAAAATATTTGAATGGCAAATAAAATTGAAGTCTGAAGTTTCTGAAAATATAGTTTGAAGTTCCCTTAATTTTGAAACTTCTTTATCTGCATAAAAAATGTAAATGTCCTTTAACAGAAGTGGATAGCATAAACTTTGGTAAGAATATTTTTAGAAGAGAGAATAGAGGAACTCATTCAAATGCAACACATATTCTGAATCATCATCTTTTAAAAACAAAGTGATCAAAATAACAGTAAAAAGGACATAATTGTGAAATCACAAGATATGCAGAAATAAAAATGCACTGACATGACATTTTTTAATATTCCAACATGCCTGCAAAAAATTACACTTCTAGCTTTAGTAGTTAAAACATGTATGTATCTACGTGTACACCGCCATAATAATCAGAAAGCAGGATATATCTAATCAAAAAATGTTTCTGTAATTCAGGTGGATTTCAATGCCATAGAATTGGAAAGTGCTGCAGAGCAACTGCAAAGGCGAGAACAACAGCGCAGGCTATCTATTGTTAACCAAGAAAAAATGAAGAAAGTTGTTTCACAGCTGAATGGTATGTACATTGAAAAGAAATATGTTGCAGCCCAGGATTCCATTTCAGTTGAAAAATATAAATCTTATTAAAAAATATAGTTCGTGTCAAATAAAAAATTGTTGTGGAGTTATCTCTCTGCATCAAGATATTTCATTATGTTGAAACTAAATTGGACGAAAGTGTGTTATCAATGATTAAGGATCAAGGATACATGAAGAAAAGATACGGTTTGCTTCTTGAAGCAGTTGTTTCAGAAACTTTCTGGATAAACCCACAATTGGTGACTGCGGAAAAATCAACATGTTACCTGCCATTAAATGAAATGTGTAGTATAAAAATCTTAAGCAGCTAACGCTTATAGCATATTACAGTAAAATACAATAATTTGTTATAAAAAGATAGAGTCAGACTGAAAAATTCAATGCCATAGCCGGGATTTGAACCACGGATCTTCTGATTGCCGTCCAGCCGCTCTAACCCTTGAGCTACTATGGCCAACGTGCCGACATGACATTAAATTCTTCAACTGACTCGTGTTTTTCCCGGTAAACCACTTAGGAGTTCTCATAAACACATGAGACCACTACCTTAATAGCAACTTACTACGCTGTAAGTACTGTAAGGCCCGGGCTTTCCATACTTTAGCCTACACACAGTTAATTTTCAATTTGTTATAAATTTCACTTACCTTTTTAAGAAATTGGTAAATAATTTCCTGAATTCTGGTTACCAATTTCTTAAAAATATAGGTGAAGTTTGTAACAAATTATTATATTTTATTGTAATATTTGTAATGCAGCGCCATGGCCAAGTGGTTAGACCTCTTGACTCTCAACAAGGCAGCCCAGGTTTGATCCTAGCCAACAAAATGTGAAAATTTGGATGGACAACACAGCGCTGGGGCAAGTTTTCTCTGGGATCTCTGGTTTCCCCTGCCATCTCATTCCACAGTTGCTCCATCATCTTCCCTTTCATCCACTGCGCCCTCATTCCATTCATCTGCTTCTCTCAATCTCATTCCAGGCATCAAGCTGATCACTCATCCTGGATTTCTTTGTCTGATCCAGAGTTGCAATTCCTCAATCCAACGCCTAATGGAATAAGGGATACAGGACCAAGAATCCCATAAAACCATAATAGTGCTATAGATAGGGAAGTTAAAGAAGAAGAAAAAGTGATATTTGTATTGCTTCACTGTTATTAGCCTCAGTTTTTACTTACTTCTGTGGCATAGATAAAGAGGTATGTTCTTGATAACACGTATTTCTCATAAAACAGTGTTCATGATCGGTTTGGTTTGTCTAACTTAAAAATGTCCTCTTACGGATTTTCAAATTTATTTTGATGCATTGCTGGTTTTCCATTATAAGTGGCATTCAAAAATAAAAATGCAACAGATTGGTTTGTAGTATCCATTTTGCAAATTTAACTTTTGTTGCTGCTTTAACAGAGGGATACAGCAATTGTCTCCAGGCATTGTTTGCTGCTGCTGGGCCCATGCGAAAGAGAGAGAGAGAGCTACTTGCGGGCAAGAAAGAAAGAGACGGATAGAGCGGCCAGTGCGTGAGCGCAGAGCGGGACACTTGCCGAGAGAGAGAGAAAGAGACAGAGATAGTCTGAACTTTCTCGCTGCACTGTGAAAGACCGTGATGCTTCGACAAGTTTCGAGAAACGATGGCCCGGTATAAATAACACCACGGACGGCTGAGTGAGTCCCCATTGCTAAATAGAAACACTGAAATTAGCACCAAATTAGGTTTAACAATTTATAAAACACTGATACGCCCAATCATTACATACGCAGCTCCTATCTGGGGCCACTGCGCAAAGTCACACATAAAACAACTGCAAGTATTTCAAAACAAAATACTAAGGATAATCAAAGTACCACGGACCGCACCAGTAGATATACTCCACAACTATCTCAGCATGCATACAATAGAACAATTTATTAAACGGTTAGCTTTTAACATGTATAAAAGGTGCAAGAATCACTTTAATACCCTCATTTCGAACCTGGGACAGTATGACGCCAATATAGGCAAACACAAAAGGCCCCTGTCGCTGTTTAACAGGACCATCCTGATCAATAAACACACTGATGACAAAGATGTGAATGACTATCTCACCAGACTTATGCAACCAGCCAATTAGCGGACAACACACCATTAAGACACACCACTGCCCTTCTGCGGCCCTCCAAGTCCTTGTGCTATCCAGCCAAGGCAAACCCAGGGGTAGAGGGCACCCCCCGCAAGTGGCACAGGCTCGCACCAGCATCAGCAAAGGCAGGCCACCTGCCATGTGTGTACTGATGATGGCAAGTTATACACCAATGGACATGAGTGACAGACTCAGCTGTAAGACTAAGATGCATATATCAATTCCATAATCCAATAATTATTATTCAATAATTATAATTAATAATTATAATTATTAATATAATTATCCAATAATTATTAATTATTATTGTGGAATTGCTGGAAATGAATCAGCTGATTTTATTGCCAAAAAAGGTGCAAATTTAATTCAGAACAAAAGTAAAAACTTACCTTTTATATCCATAAAAAGATTAATTAAAAACAAATATAAAAACAAAACCAATCAATATCTAACAAAGCCAAAGATAAAAAATGGAACATTTTTAATTAAAAATCCAGAAATTATTCCAGAAATCCCACGTAAAACTGCAGTAGCAAATTTTAGATTACTTACGGAACTGATTATTTGGCCAAACACTTACACAGAATAGGAATTTATACAAGTCCAAATTGTCCTCTGTGCAACAAAGAAGAGGAAATGACTGAAGAACATCTTTTAACCTGTGAAGCTCTACCTGCCGGACCCACTACACAGAAATATTGGAGAGCAAGAGAGCTAATGGCTTCATTGCCAAAGTCTAGCATTTGAAAACAACAATAATTATTATTCACTATATACACCAATTAAGCTTGATGTTACCTCTAGATGCTATACAAATAGAGATGATGCCCCCAGGATGATTTTTATGACACCTGCATGTTATGTACAGTAGCATAGATACAACTTGACCCACCCGTACACCGGGACAAAGAGACTCAGATTAGTCTTCTAGTAACGTAAGCGCTATGCGCAGAACTGATTATTCATTATTTCCAGATTACATCCTGAACGCGCAGCACATTGCCTAAGAGTACCAATTATGGAAAGGTGAGCATCAGGGTCCTGTGATCATGACGTCTCCCTCCCCAATACACCACAGTGGTTCGCCGCATTGAACTAACCGACGACTTAAATCTGGTTGCTTTATGTGGGACCAGTAAAACATCGCCAGGGCTGCTCCCCTAGTTAGTGGAGGGTTTTTAGTAGGCATTCTGCATCTGTGCAGTCCACCGAGGCCGGGACTCCTATGTCAGCAGTCCCATGGGTTGGTGTGGGTAAATTCCTAGTGTTTTCACCTGACTTGTTTTCCGAGAAGAAAGTGATCATGTTAACTGTGTATTTGCAAACAGCAGAAAATGATTGTACATTATCATTTAGCTAACAATTTTAGTGACAAAGTGAGTTAAAGTGGACTTCTCTTGTTTCATTTTTGTCACAAGTGTTTTAATTACAGTTTATACAAGAGTGAATAGAGAAATTCATGTGAGTGCATAGATCTTGAGTTTTTTTCTTTCTTACAAATTCTTTTACTTGAAGTCGTTTTAACATAATTAAAAACAAATGAATGAATCAACTTCTTAAGTTAAGTGGAGATTCTGTTACAAATATTTTTATTTGTGTAAATGAATATGTTTCCCTCAAAACATTCATCATTTCAGTAGTTCAAATAATTATACTGTAATATGCAAATTGGTTTCAATTTTATGACCGTCACCTAAGTCTTGACTGTACTTAATTATTTTTCTTTTTTCTTTCCAGAGCTGCATCCTGAGATTACAAATTCAATCACAGCACTTGAGAATTGTTTGTCCCTGCTACTACCAACACCTGATAACTTCTTTGTTCAAGAAGAAGAAAAAGAAGAAGAAAGCTTTAAGAAAGATACTACTGTAACAGACACTTTTTCGCAAAGGGAAGATGATGATTTGCAGAAACCATCCACCAGCTCTCAGCAAGTTTGTAATGAAGGAAATGAGTCATCTGATTCTGAAACTGGTTCATTGGATTCTGAGGATAAAATAAATATTCGAGAGTATGGAATTCCCTCTTTTAAATATGCAATTGAAGTAAATATTAATCCTAGTAAGTACCATGAATGAACTAGATTTTAGAGTAATGTGTCCTTGTCTGAGAGGATCAATATATTCGGGAGATAAACTCTAGTAGTTGTCATTCTCTTCTCACACTAAAATGATCTGTTTTTCTCAAGAAGTGTTTCATATATTCCTTTGTGCAACATGTTCATTGTTTTCAATTTTTTTTTTTTTTTTTTTACTTCCTTGCTGCTGTCACATATAGGATTTTGATTATTCTAAATTCATTAATTTTGTTATAAAAGTTTTTTTATTATTAGTGTTGCAGCAGAAGTGATCCATGCATAGAACTTTGTAGATCAGTTCTAGAACAGCCTCGAACAATTTATGTAGCATGGCGCATGCATAATCTGGTACGAATGAGTACCTCGAGGACAATAGTGTCAGTATATCAGTGGACATGTTAGTGAGCGGATGAGTAAGGGAGATTAACAATGATGATGATGATGATGATGATGACGATGACGATAAACTTTATTCATCACAAACATTTACAAAATGAGCATTAGCTCCGTAAACAGTGACACATCAATGAAATATATAACAAACATTATTTACATTTATACAGGTGTTTACAAGTAATAATGCGCAATATTTAGGCAAACTGCCTTTACAAAGTAGAGAGAGTATAATTAATGTTTATAAACTATCCTGTAGATATTCCCTTACTGAGTAATATGCTCTTTTTACCAGCATATCTTTGACAGCTTTATTAAATGTTTTTATATCTTTTGTCTGCCTTATTTTAGTGGGTAATTTATTATAAATTTTTATTCCTGCATATAGTGGACTTTTTTCAAATAGTGTTAATCTATGTGCTAGTGGTTTTAAATTACTTTTGGCTCTGGTCTGATAGCCTTGTTTTTGTGTACTATACAGGTTGTCAAAATTTATATGTATATACTTGCAAAGCTCTAGTAAATATTGCGATGGGAAAGTTAATATTTTCAAGTTTTTGAATAATGATCTACAAGATTCTTTTGGATCTGTGTGTGTTATTATGCAAATTATTTTCTTTTGGGTTTTGAATATTGATTCCCAGCCTGTTGCATAACTCCAGAGAATTATTCCATACAACATTATAGAATGAAAGTAACTAAAATATACTACTTTCCTAGTCTCCAAGTTTGTGATTTGGGACAGGCAGAACATGTTAAAGCAGGCAGAATTTAATCTTTTGGCTATGTAATGTATATGTTTCTGCCATTTTAACTGATTATTTACATATATTCCAAGTATTTTTGCTGAGGTGGCAGTACTTGTATTGGTGAGGTGTAACATGTTATTGTCTACTTTTGTTTGTTTTAAGTGCATAACAGAAGTTTTAGATGTGTTGAGTTTTAATCCATTACTATTAAACCATTGTTTTAGTGCAGACATTGTTTCAGCTGTTTTCTGCATCAGCTCTATGTTAGTTATTGCTTTAATCCTAATTGTTGTATCATCAGCATACATTATTGATTTTTCACTGATGTATTTTGGGAGATCATTTGTATATAGTATGTAAAGTAATGGTCCTAATACAGTTCCCTGTGGTACCTATTTTTTATTGTGTTCCAGTTTGAGTGGGCCTGACCATTACTACTTTTTAGAATTATTTTCTGCTTGCGGTTGTTCAGATACGACTGGAACCATTTTAGTGATATGTTATTTATACCATAAAATTCCAATTTTTTTAATAGTATTTCATGATTTACACAGTCAAATGCCTTTGAATTGTCACATATGATCAAGGAAGCAGATTATTTTTCATCTAGTATTTGAGATATGTTATTCATGAGGTTTACCATTGTGATTTTGAAATTTTACAGGAATAAATGAACCTACCAAATGATATTTTTAGAAAAATCAGCTTGTATGAGACTGTCAACAGTATAACTATAAAAATGGGTAAATTCAACACTTGGTATTTAAATTCAGTATGTTCCAAAGATATGATTTGGAGATAATGAAAAAATGGCTCCCCATCCCAGATTTTCTATGAAGTTCAAGATGTTCATTTTAATTATCACAAACATTTTAAATTCGTTTGAACATAGTGGTGCATCCATACAAGAAGTAGAACCTAATTTGATTTCATTTAAAATTTAGTAGGAACAAATTTTAGAAGCAATTTCTACCATCTTCATCCTTACCTTAATGGAACGTAATGGACTCCAAGCCTCTAGTTAGTTCTATTGGGCATGACGGAGGGTGGCCTGTGGTTTCTTCGTGGTAAAAGTACTTAGGATGGAAATTAACTGTTCTTCCACACTAGCCATGTGTAGGTGATAATTTGGATAGGTAGAGTGAGATTGAGAAATTCAGTGCCATAGCAAGGATTTGAACCATGGATCTACCTATCCAAACTATTCAGGATGTTTACAATTTTGAAGTGTTTAGGAATTTGGAAGTTTTGCAGATTTCATTACACCCCTCTCTAACAGAAATATCCTTATTTCCACAAATATTTTCTATTTGATTCAAGAGTTTTCAAAATGTGTATTTCTGGTTAACCATCACAGAAAATGTCAATGAGTTGTTAACATTCCCATTGTCTGAAATGGACTATATAGGAAGGAAGCAAACAGTAGTGTGTACAAGTGGCACTCCCTGATGCAGGAATATACTTGCCTTTTTTTTTTTTTTTAATGTATGTCCTCCAACATTGTCATATCGGACGATGAATGAAATGGGTGAAATGGTTGCTCAAATGAGCCCAGGGTCCATAGAGTTTAGTGTTATCCAACATTCATCTTTCAGGATAAATTTACTGACCACCCCTGGGCCACTAAAAGGTTCCAGAAAATATTCAAGAAATAAAATATAATATTGGCACCAAAAACAATTACAACATTAAAAACCTACTTAACAGTAATAATACTGATAAGATAAAACCAGAGGAAAAGTCAGGCATTTACAAGATTAAGTGTAAAGACTGTGAAAAAATTTACATAGGGAGGACAAAAATAAACATAGGCACTAGAAAGAAAGAACACTTCAGGCACTTAAGATACAAAAATATTGATAAGCTCGCAATAGCAGCTCATTTCTGGTCTGAATATCATGAAATTGAAGATAGCACAGAATTACTAAAATACATACAAAAACATAGTGAACTCGTCATATGGGAGTGAATATACATAGAAAAACATAAAAACCAACTAATGAACTTTGAAATCCCACCAGAAGACAACCCCACATTTAAATTCATCACAAAATCAATAGATGGCAGCAACAACTCCAGAACTACCCACACCACTGGATCAAGCTTTAGTCGCATCAGACCATGGTTCGCGAAACATGTCCTCAATATAGGTATGTAAGTGAAGCTGATGTGTAATAAATACGACTCACCCATAATTTAATAATTATTTCGCTTCACTGTGGTGTTCCAATACAGTTCAATTTCGATATTATACATATTCATTTCAATTATACAACAAGTAAGTGAAGTTTGAGTGTAAACATAGTGACTCATATGCTTGGCTCTCACCAAGGCGGCCCGGGTTCGATCCCAGGCGACCGCAAAGTGAGATTTGTGGTGGACAACATGGCGCTGGGGTGGGTTTTCTCCAGGATCTCCGGTTTCCCCCGCCATCTCATTCCACCGGTGCTCCATCTTCATCCCATGTATCATCAGTCATATGTAGTAAAAGCGGGCGTTAAACACTACACACACACGCACGCACGCACCCACCCACCCACCCACCCACACGCACACGCACACACATAGTGACTCATAAATCAAACTCAAAAATTGTTTTACTATTTATTTACTATTCCTAAATTCCTCCAAACATTAGCTAAGTGTTTTATTTCTTATCAATGCATTTATTTTATTTATTGCTTGCATATAACTGGGATTATACTGTATACATTAATATGGCTATCTTTATATTGAGATTCAACTGTATTGGAACACCACAGTGAAGCGAAAAATTATTAAATTTTAGATGAGTCGCATTTTTTACATATCTTTAAAATTTAATAATGGCTATCTTTGTTTTTAGACAAGATTCAAATTAAGGAAACTCCAGAAAATGCAGCAATTTTTGAAAATGCTGAAGATATGTATAAGCTGCTGACTAACAGATATCTTCCTGAAGTGAAGAAGTGGATCAAAATAATGACTAAAGTTTCAGGTAAATGTTATAATTGTCAATGTTAGACTTTGCATTACTTTTGTTCAGATGGGTGCAGTCGTCCAGGAATCAATTAACAAACTCATGAACTACTTTTCATTAATAAGTTGTTCTTCTGCAGTCTCTAAAGTATTCACCCATAATGTCCTGTAGTAGTTTTTATAATTTATTATATAAAGATGAAGCAGACATAATAAATATCTAAGGTTAGTAAAAGACTTACCTGATATATCTTGACATGTTTATTATCCAATTATGTTCCATAATTAATGCGATTATCATGTTTCCTTATTTGTTATTACATATCTATATTTTAATTTGCATATATGTCTGAAATATTAAAATCACTGAAATTTAAGGTCTGCATGGCCAACCTAAATGTAAAATGTTGATAAGGATTTTTTTTTTGGTTGTAATTTACGTCCTTCAACTTTTTTTTAAAGTCATATCGGACAATGAATGGAATGGGTGAAATGATGCTCAAATGGGCCCAGGGTTCATGGAGGTTAAAGTTACTCGATATTTGTCTCTTTTTTTTAGGATAAGGGAAAACCCCAGAAAACACCTTATCCAGGTAACTCACCCTGACCGAGATTTGTACTCGGGACCTCTTGAACGTGAGGCTGACATGCTACCATCTATGCTACTGAGGTGGGCAAAAATTTTGTTTATAGCCATAGAAAGTTTGCAAATTCCGAGTGAAAACAATGCAGTTGTGCATTTAATATGAATTGTCACTTATTCCATTAAGTACAAAAAAAGCAAAGTCACTGTTCAAAATGCAATGAATATGATTATACATTTGAAAAGGTAAATTGGAATTAACACTGTGAAGTAATGTAATAATTAAAATTATACTATGACAATTTCTTGATAATGCCTTCAATTGGAGTTGAAATGTGTTGAAAGCAAATTTGTGGTATGTGAAGTACAGAGTGTCTCAGTCGACTCATAGTATAATTGTAATTATGGTTATGCATTTTGAAAATTTACAAAATGATATCACAGTGGGTGTCTCTATCTGTCCTGATACCACTGAAGCATGCTTTATCACCACTTATCTTTGGGCCCATCCCATCCTAAACTACAGGCAAGATGGAGCACCCAGCAGTCCTAGGCACAATCTTCCACGTAGCATGTTTCTGGCTAAGAAATGAGACTCTCTTAAAAACAGTGAAAAGTTTATCTACATCTTTGCGATTTACGAAATTCATAAGACACATCCTTCTGTCTTGCATTCAAATTTATTTCAACCTATTCTCATGAGTGGCGCTCTTGTAGCATGTTTTCAAGATGGCTCATGCACTTAGCATTTGTTTAAAGCAATGTGCTGTTATAGATTCCTGTACTGTAAGAATTATCACAATATATTGGAATAGAGAAACAAGTATTTTTTGTGAGATTAATTTCATGGACACTCGCCCACATCTTCAGTCAACACAATTCGTTGTCAAGGATACCATCTGTGGATACTATGCATTTACGTATTTACGTATTACCAACATCTGAAGAGGAAACAAATCTAAAAACAGAATCAATTGCCGGTATGTCAAAATTCATTATGCGATTTTTATTTTTTAAAATAAATATTTTTTTTTCCCAAACTATGAAATCTATGGGACCATTTAATTGTTTTAATAATTTAACTTCGGGATTTATTTCATGGTTAAATGACCAAAAATGATCTGCTACGGCCGATTTATCAATTTGTTTATATCTAATGTTACGAAAATGTTCTTTCTTTCTGGTTTCCAAACTACGTTTCGTCTTTCCAATATAAACCTGATCAAGTCTAAGCAATTAAATTGATAAATACCAGATTTTTTATTATTAGGAATTTTATCTTTTTTAGAAATATAAATATAATATTAAAAATTTTTTACAATTTTCTAAAAGAGATAAAATTCCTAATAATAAAAAATCTAGTATTTATCGATTTAATTGCTTAGATTGTGATCAGGTTTATATTGGAAAGACGAAACGTAATTTGGAAACCAGAAAGAAAGAACATTTTCGTAACATTAGATATAAACAAATTGATAAATCGGCCGTAGCAGATCATTTTTGGTCATTTAACCATGAAATAAATCCCAAAGTTAAATTATTAAAACAATTAAATGGTCCCATAGATTTAATAGTTTGGGAAAAAATATTTATTTAAAAAAATAAAAATCGTGTAATGAATTTTGACATACCAGCAATTGATTCTGTTTTTAGGTTTGTTTCGTCTTCAAATGTTGGTAATACGTAAATAGTAAATGCATAGTATCCACAGATGGTATCCTTGACAACGAACTGTGTTGACTGAAGATGTGGGCGAGTGTCCATGAAATTAATCTCACAAAAACATCGGCTTCTTAAGTTAAGTGGAGAATATTTACTAAATATTTTTATTTGTGAAGTATTTTCAGAATACTGAAAGAGTTGGGGTTGAAAACGATTTGTGTCACTGGGTTCCAAAGAGGTTGATAGAGGCTCACAAAGAAACCTGAAAAGCAGTATGCAATATGGGAATAGTGGAGATGACTATATATAGAGTCCGGCAGAAATAGTAAAGGTACTTTAAAGTTTTAGACCTTAATACATATAACAGTTATGGTGGTACATACTTACAGAGTTTGGTTTTATAATTATGCACTTTTGCTTTTTAAAGACATCCATTAGATGCACACCATCACTTTCAATGCACTGTTATATGAACTTTGAAAGTTATTGATTACAAGTTACTGGTTGAACCCTGTTATTGCCTCGCGGATCCTCTCCTTTAATTGTTCCAAGTTCTGAGGTCTGGTTTTGAAGACTCTCCTTCAGATAGCCGCACAAGAAGGGGCTGTTAGGTATGGGGACCGAGCTTTCCATAGCAGAGCTCCAAAGCAATAAAATAAGACACTCAGGGAACAAAGTGCGCATAACTGCCATATGGATTCAGGCTGGGACATCGTATCTCCATCCAAAAGACACTGTGCAACTTGCGTTTGATACTGGTGGAATTTTTTGTGTTGGTGTAAAATATGCGACATGGTTCTGTCTGGCATTTGCAATGCAATTCCATACTGATCTCTTCATTCTCCTCAGTACAGATTCCCTTACTTGCACAGTATTTTCTGGTGTATGCACAGGTTAAGGCCGATCCGCTGGAGATTTGTGTTCTACACTGCCTTTCTGACACCAATGACTGAACTACCTTCTGATAGCAACATCAGAAGGATAATCCCGCACGATTCAGTTTTCATTGAAATCCTCGTTGCATCTTTATTATGGAACCTATTTTGATGAACCACTCAGCAGTGACAATTTGATCCTCTATTTTCCAATGCCCCATGACTGACAATTAGTCCGAGAGAGAGAAGCAGATGGCTAAAAGTATATTCCAGGGTAAAGGCTGCCATACCTAACAACCAAATGCCCTATGAAAATATAATGTATTCAAATACCTTTATTGTTTCTGCCAGAGTCTGTATATATAGGATGGAAGCCATTTTTCTACAGTATTCTATATTCACAAGTTAATTACACCTCAGAGGTTGCAGTGTAATATTAGTATCATTTGTTTTCATTGCATTGATGTACTAAAGGTTTTATATCTGTTTTTCAGAAGCACAGAATAAGGAATTAAAAAAGGCAATAGATTTGAAGGAGAAGATAGAACAGATAATCAAGGAATATCTTCACCTGAAAAGGCAAGCCACAGCAAATAATGCAGACAGTTCATCAGATGATTCTGATCTTGAAGAGGTTGAGGAGAAAGCTGGATATGAGGAGAAGCCTCCTGAAAGTATAGCTGACCTACCTATGGGGCAAACACAAAATAAATCCAAACAAAAAGAAACCACTAGCTGGAGCATATGGTCCAAAGAGAACAGCGATAAGGTGCATAAATGACTATAGCCCTTTATGTTGTATGTTCTTATTTTAACAAAATGTTAAACAGTGGCAAAGACAGCAATTATCATATATCTCCTAGTATAAGATGTTTCCTAATTCATAGCAAGCCTTAAGTTTTGTAAATGTGATTTAGGAATTTAGCACTTTTTATCCAAAATAGAAAAATCAGTAATTTAATTTTCAAAACAAATGAGAATACTTAATAGATGATCATATAAAAATTGTTGTGAAAACTTGTAGTGAACACTGAGTTTTATAATATCATTTGTCCATAAGTATATTTCTTTATAGATAGAGTCAACATGAAAAATTCAATGCCATGGCTGGGATTTGAACTACGGATCTCCTGGTTTCCGTCCAGGCACTCTAACCCATTGAGCTACCATGGCCAACGTGCCGTCCTGACATTAAATTTCTCCATTTGACTTGTATATTTCCCCGGTAAACCACTAGGGGCTCTCGCATCCGAGATACACCGTTTGTGGCAACTTACTATTGTAAGTACTTGAGTCTCAGGCTTCATCATTTAACTCTTATTATTTTAGTTAATAGATGGAAATTAATCATTTCTTCACACTAGCCGTATATAGGCTAAGGTTTTTGATAGAGTCAACATGAAAAATTCAATGATAGTTAAGTCGCCACAAATGAATGTGAGAGCCCCTGGTTGTTTACCGGGTAAATATACGAGTCAAATGTAGAATTTATTGTCAGGATGGCACGTTGGCCATGGTAGCTCAATTGGTTAGAGCGCCTGAATGGAAACAAGGAGATCCGTGGTTCAAATCTCGGCCTAGCCATTGAATTTTTCATGTTGACTCTATCAAAAACCTTAACCTATATACGGCTAGTGTTAAGAAATAATTAATTTCCATCAATTAACTAAAATATTTCTTTATATTTCGTAAGTATATCACTTTTCAGTGTTTCCTTGTATCATTTTGTTTTTAAGATTCAACATCAAATATCTTTCTTTCAAGAAAATGTTACTTTGATTGCTTTTCCCTGGACCGTTCATTTGTTAAAGTGTTGAATTTTGAAAAGTATGTTGTTAAATATGAAGTTAAACACAATCTCTAAGTTAATATTGTTCAGTGAAATAGGAGTTCTATTAATTTTAATGTTAAATTAGTTTAACAGCTTCATGACTCTTAAGGGTGAAACTGGTCATAAGGACATAGTGTATTTGTTTGATTAGATTACTATTTTCATTTTTCCATATTCATTTTGGTTGATGTTTTCTTGGCTGCTTAAATCTCTTAATGGATTACAAGCCATTATTTAAAGATGGAACATCTTACTTTCACGAAAAGCATCAAGAACTTCCTGTAGTGCAGATTCTATTAATACTGAAATTTGCAGTTTTTAAACTTCAAAGATAAACTTACATTTAAATCAAATGTGTTTGGAACAAGTCCATGTAGAAGTAAGATTTCGGAACCAAAATAGTGTAGAAATTGACTTGCCACAAATGTGATGGTTGCAGTGGTTTATCAAGTGAAATATGCATGGAAACCAAGTTTGGCTGTGTTGTTTAAAGTGCATTCCAGGTTGAAGTCCTGAATGCTGTATAGCTTGTTATAAATCTAAATGTAATTGCTTGAGCTGTGAGATGTTTTTATTTCTTCAAGGTGTGGTTATAGTTAAGTCGGGTTATAAATAAATTACCTACTCCATTTTTCAAATTTTGCTACTTATTAATTTATTTTGAATATATTTTATAATTGATGATTATAAGTTAGCTAATTGAACACACCCTCTTATTAAATATTTACTTCTATTCTGAATTATTACACATTATTGCACATGTGTAGATTAAAACATGTAAGTCCAAAAATAAACAAAGAAACATAATATAAAAATTATTTGTGGTTGGTTTATTGACACTCGTCACTTACTTTTTCATATATTTATGAGAAAATATATGAAATATATTTCATAAATATATGAAAAAGTAAGTGACGAGTGTCAATAAACCAACCACAAATAATTTTTATATTAATTTTGACGTCACTGTTACTAAATTCCTCCAAACACACATAAAGAAACATAATATTCACTTTAATAATGCAACACAAATGAGTAATATTCAAATAATATACCAATAAACAACAAATATTCCAAGAACATTTTCTGGTAGACCTCATATTAACTGAAAAATTCAATGCCATAGCCAGGATTTGAACCATAGATCTCTCAGTCTCTGTCCGGTTGCTCTTAACCATTTAGCTATCATGGCCAACATGCCAGCATGGCATTAAAATCTCCAACTAACTCATATTTTTCCCAGTAAACCACTAGGGGTTCTCATATACAATAAGATACACACTAAATATTAAAAGCAGAAGCATTATTAACAGTGAAGTATTCTGCATTTTTGAGTTTGATTTATGAGTCACTATGTTTACACTCAATCTTCACTTACTTGTTGTTTAATTTAAACGTTTTCAAGATCATTCGATCTCATCCTCAGCTGTTTGGTGACTAAATGAACATTCCTCTTCTTCCACTACTACGGAGCTCCGATCACTCTGCCATCTGGTGTTAGGGGCACTAAGTTTTAATACTTCATTTAATGCCGGGATTTCAAAATGTATAACTTTATCACAGTTTTTGTTTATGAATATTTTTTCCCAAATATCCAATTCTATGGGTGTACTTCTTTTTGCAAAAAGAACACCAGAGGAACATAAAGTTGAAACAAACAGAAAAATCGGCAGTGTCCACCATTTTTGGACAGAAAACCACAACATTGGTCATAACATTAAACTGTTAAAATCTTTAAGTACATCCATAGAATTGGATATTTGGGAAAAAATATTCTTAAAATTGCACACGAAAAGAAGATAAATACAATTCCCAACAATTTGAAATCAGGAATTTATCAGATAAATTGTGAAACCTGTGAAAAAAGCTACATAGGAAAAACTAAGAGAAACTTGTTAACCAGGCAAAAATAACACCAGAGGAACATTAAGTTGAAACAAACAGAAAAATCGGCAGTTTCACACCATTTTTGGACAGAAAACCCCAACATTGGCCACAACATTAAACTGTTAAAATCTTTAAGTACACCCATAGAATTGGATATTTGGGAAAAAATATTCATAAACAAAAACCGTGATAAAGTTATAAATTTTGAAATCCCGGCATTAAATGAAGTATTAAAACTTAGTGCCCCTAACACCAGATGGCAGAGTGATCGGAGCTCCGTAGTAGTGGTAGAAGAGGAATGTTCATTTAGTCACCAAACAGCTGAGGATGAGATCGAATGATCTTGAAAACATTTCAATTATACAACAAGTAAGTGAAGTTTGAGTGTAAACATAGTGACTCATAAATCAAACTAAAAGATACACACTGTTTGTGACCACTTACTGTTGTAAGTACTTAAAGTCCCAGGCTCCATAGTTAAACCTATCGAAACCTTAGCCTACAGATGATTAGTGTAGAAGAACGATTAATTTCCATCAATGAACCTAATAATAGAGGGCTTGTGACTTCGTAGGTTCGTAAAATTAAAAGACTAATATGCAGAAATTTAAAAAGGTCTTTATTTCAAGTAAAAAGACACTTTGTACAGCCCTGTCAGCAGCAGAATGACGTAACATACACCAACCAGTCTCTCATTGCTTCACCACCCTTAAACAAAAGAAATCACTTGCAGTACACTCCAAATGTCCACACAACCGCACACACAATTAACAACTGAACTTGCAACTCCATTAACAACTCACTTTTTTCACACCTGTCACCCAAGCCATTGTTTCTTGAAAGCTCCTGACCTTTCATGGCGGCAAGAGATGGAAAGAATTATCCAGACATCACTCTGTCTCTTTCTCTCCTCACTTCTGTCTCTCTCTCGGCACTCGCCTACGTGCAGGCCGGCAGCAGCACATCTGGTGACAATATTAGCAAATGTTCTATTTTTATTTTTCTTAACTTGTTTCTACAAGTTATGAAGATGCATAGGTTGTATCTTAGATATCGGTAATGAACAGTTATTGAAGCATTAATAATCTTTAGACTGTCAGAGTTGAATAACTTTTAAAGCTTATTTTTTCTCTTTGGTTTTATAGTTTAATAACACAATATAGAAACCCCATATACAATAAATAGGAAAGAAACTGGCCAGTATAGCAATTCTCAATTTCCAGGTTTCAAGTTAAATAGTTTGGAAGTGACTTACAGTTTATAACCACAGAGAAAAATAATCCTTTTAGCTATTAATTGTAAAATTTTTGCTGACTAATTTCTGAAGTTATGCTGGGCACAGTTTTTTACCTTATATAAATAAAAGGCGAGAAAATGCAGCATTTTTCTTACATAAAAGTTCTTAAAAGATTTTTATGTAAACTCGGTTGCATATTATACAATTATAAGCAGGTTGGATTGTTTTGTTTTGCTATATTCTATTTTCTAGTTCTGAATAATAACCATCTATGTATGTCACTTGCATAATATACATGGCTTTCATTTTATTTTTACATTTTTCTGTGAAGTAATAAAAGTTTTCTATTCCATGGCATTGTTAATGAAAAGTCAAAGGCACTTTCAGAAGTCCATTGTTTTATGACTCCTATGTATGTACCAGTAAACAAGCTTTGTAAATCCTATTCTGTTGTTTAAGGACTATGATACAATGAAGCACAAAATTGTATTTGTAAATCCTTTTTAATCTTTTAGTCAGAAGTTGAAATTAGGTGACATATAGCCATCCATTGGAAGGGATTATCAAAATAATTAAAGGTTTCTGAAATTATTCTATATACACGTACAAATTTTTTGTCTCTAATGAGAAGGGTTATAATTTCAGGATCCTACTTCAGCACAGTCCACATTATCTGCATTAGGAAAGAAGATTACATCTGAGGAACCAGATACAAGGAAAACAAAAGAATCACAGCAGCATTCTTCCAAGGGTGAGACAAGTAGAGATCCTAGCACTGAGGATCGTAAATCAAAACTTCTAGCAATAGCACCAAAATTGCCATTTGATATTGACCTGTACCATTGGGAGGATGAAAATGTAACAGAGCCTACATTGCTAGCGTAAGTTATGTTAAATTAATATTACAAACAATTATTTTTAAGAAGGGAAATTAGCCAAGAAATATGGTAAAATAATATCCACATATATATTTGCTTTCATGGCCAGCATCATGAAGAATCAGATATATTTTCATCAGGTTTAATCAGGTTAGTTGGAAAGAGGTTGAAAATGGAAGCGTCCAAAACTAGTCCTTCAATTATTAAATTTTAGATGAGTCGTATTTTTTACACATCTGCTTCACTTTCGTACCTATTTTGAGGACATGTTTCGCAAATCTTCGTTTGCATCTACGGCTCTTGTGCGACTGACGCTAGATCCAGCGGTGTGGGTAATTCTGGGGTTGTTGCCGCCATCTGTTGATTTAGTGATGAACTGAAATGTGGGATTCAACAGATGGCGGCAACAACCCCAGAATTACCCACACCGCTGGATCTAGCGTCAGTCGCACAAGAGCCGTAGATGCAAACGAAGATTTGCGAAACATGTCCTCAAAATAGGTACGAAAGTGAAGCAGATGTGTAAAAAATACGACTCATCTAAAATTTAATAATTTTTCGCTTCACTGTGGTGTTCCAATACAGTTAAATCTCGATAGTCCTTCAATAATATAAAAATATAAGTGACGAAATGTTAAAAAACCGACTAAAAATAGATTTTTCAATGAAGAATAAAGTTATCTTCTGGCCTTGTAGGTTGTGGTCCAGTAAGATTGGAATATCCCGACGTTTTGCCAAGAACTGCTCTTGGCATCTTCAAGAGGAGTGATCCGTGTTAGTCAGAGCTCAAATGAATTGGTCAAGAGCCAACAGCAGGTCGTCCAGGTTCTCCCGGGCAGAGGGTAACATGCTACCGCTGTGCAGATTTACCCGTACGATATAGTGGATAATGTCGTTTACGCTAGCTTTTGTGTCATTGTAATAGACGGCGGGGTTGGTCTCTGTTGGTGCTTCTGGTGCCGGGGTGTACCTCCGATGAAGGGGGACAGTGCCCGAATTCGCCTCACTTAGGACAGTCGCTAGTGATTCATCAAGTAGAGGGGGGAACCAGAAGTGAGAGGTCTGATAGGATTTGGTGTTTGGGTATTAGGGTGTGTCCAGGTCGGCCGCACGCTCTCAGGTGCAGCTGCAGGTGTCACCCTTCCAGCCGCAACCAAGTGTGGTGTGATGTAGCTTGGCAGTGTCTATGAATGAATGAATCAGGATTCTCCATAAAAAAAGCTTAAGGTTATTGTAGAATAATTTCATAAAGATTGGAGGGAGGTAAATGAAATTAGTGAAATCATCATTCTATGGAACATCAAGTAATACAACTAGATTTTTGTAACAATTTTCTTCCAATTGAGGGTTTTGTTTCTCTAGTGACGTCAAACTCCTTACCCTCCTCCATCAAAAAGAAAAAGAAAACTGTTGCTTTATAAACAGGTAGTTTAGAGACCGAGATTTCCCTTTTCAAACTTACTGATTTGGTTGTAATCTATATTTGCAATGAATCGGTAGCAGCTGGCACACTCTTATATATGGCAGGTGGGCGGAGCTTGCCATCCAGCTTGAGTGCTCATTGGCCCAGGTCTTTGGAGGGCTATCTCAAGAGTTTTGCATTTTATTCTCCTTTCCAGCACTAGCATCCAAGTCTTGGTATGTGGAGGGCTTCTTCCTTTTGATTGAGAGATGCTTAAAATACAAACAAATGGATAAATCTGCAGCTTCACACTGTTTCTGTATGTTCAACCATAATATCAAATCAAACATTATACTAATCAAACCAACCAGTCATGCAGCAGAATTGGAAACATGGGAAAAGATCTTCATTTTGAAACACAAACAACAGTTAATGAATTTTGATTTACTTTTACCCTGTGGAAGTACATTTCACTGCCACATGATGATCCCATTATAGACAACCACCACAAGAGAAACAACATGGGTCAGTCATATACGTTCTGAAGATTAACAGAGATTAGAAAAAGTGATGTTAGCATTAATAGTGTCAAGTCATTGGAAGTAAATACATTAAATAAATTGTTTATTTAAGGAAATTACATTTTTGTAGTAAATGTTTTATCTATCTCTTATGGTTTATCAGTTATGCAGACTTAATTCTGAATGAAGAGCATTTTACAGGTATTCTCAGAAAATTCAATTAATACACTTGATTATTCATTGAGTATATTAAATACTGATATTTAATCAGAAAAACTGATAAGTTTTTGAAAGAAAAAGAAGCGCACACATACCCATGCATGGACACAAAAGTGTTTTTCTTAATTCAGACTGCATTGTGGTAAAACTTTTATATCAAAGTTTTGAGAGGAATACAGTACCTCCTACACCTACCATAATTAGGTACTGGAGAAGGTAAAAATTGGCAGCTTCATTAATAACTTCTTCATAAGCAATGTCAGTATAACTGATATTTTTGTGATGTTACAGTGTAAGGGCTGAAGGATCAGCATTTTGGTCTGCTGCCCCAACAGATGATCTTGAGACAGTACCAGTTCCTGAAGGAACAGCAAGTTTACGGACACGTGTTATTGAGTTTACTGGCGAGTTTGAACCTGTGAGATGGGCATGTAGAGCTCCATTACCAAATGGAAAACTTTGTCCTCGCAGGGATAGATACAAGGTCAGTAGTTGTATTAAGGAATCATTCATTATATTAGAGACGGTTATTAAAGTTATCAAACCCGAAACATTATTAATAATTTTATATCTGTTATTTTAATTTGGTTTAAAATATTAATATTCAAGAAAAATCAGCGAAAGTGAAAACTGACCGTGAGTGAATGATCAAATATAAAAAGTATGTGATACTTTTGATTTTGTTAGAATTACAACTAATTTAATCTTACATGAATGAATTTATTAACTACATTTACACTTACAGCATTACATTTTCCTTTAATTTTTTTAATTTTTAATTCTTTCTTTAAATTTTTCCTTTAATTGGAGTATTTTAAATTTATGTCAGGGTCCTATACAGCTTAACACTGTGGTTATGTTGTGTACGGTGACCCTATCCGCTCTCCAATTTCCATTTGGATGCACTTAATTCGTACTTTTTCTCTAATCTAACCTACTCTCACTCTAATGTTATATTTGTTTATACAGATTTATATTTTATTTCAGTGTCCTTTTCATGGTCCTATTGTTGCAAGGGACAATATGGGACAATGTAAAAATCCTGAGGATGCTGCAAGATTAGCAAAGTTTAAAGAAGAACAACAACAGAAACATCCAGATTGGCAGGATCCAGAACTGCTTGAGGATATCAAGGTAAATTTTGATATACAGCAGACCTGAGCAGCATATGCTATAAGATAAAATCTGAATTGAATATTTTTCATGTGGAGTTCCAAAAAGAATATCTTATTCAGTTTTTTCAATGACAAGATATATGTTTGGTGACAGAGAATCAGTTTGGATTTCTTCCTTGGATAATGGTAACAAAGCGAATATATATGCATTTATTATTCTTAGCTTTCACTAAAAATGCCTCCTCTGTACTTGTACAAGCTTCATAGCTTTTGGACACATTATTGAACACTTGTATATCCAAAACAGAGAAGACATACAAGTGATACTCTTGTATTGGGAATTTGTTGCTTAAATTTTATAATTAAGCATTTCCTGCAGATAGTAATCACATGGATTTAGAGAATGAGCCAGTTATTCTATTATAAAAAATATGTAATGCAAGGCAGCAATATCTCAAATCCTTTTGCATGACAGCCCTTTTCTCATCTAATTTTTCTTTGATTTGAACTACTGGCTGTTTAGTTTCTATATAACTGGTCCCATATTCTTAATGTACTATGATACATTGAAACACAAAATTAATGTAATTTTGAGTCGTACTAATATTCCATACCCTGTATATTGCTAGTGTTTACCTATGAGTAGAACATGTTTCTTTAGTACCTACCTAATTAGCTGAGGAAATTAGGAAGTTTGTCACGAAATGTAGGAAATCTCTCTAACATATTTTTGGGTGGAATGCTGTTTATTGTAAGTACATAGTAGAGAAAGTAAAAATAGATATAATTTAGACAGCAGAGAGGCAAAATTATATATTGAAACTATTAATTTATTACTGTTGTATAAAATACAATCAAACTTATGTTTTTAAAGTTTACTGGTATTATATAACTTGCAAGCCTATATCAGACATCTCTCTCGGAACAACCGTTAGGTCTTGTGAATACTGATTAAGATATTATTGTTTAGCTTCTGATAATCTGATATTTACGACTGTATTTCCTGTACATTTTGCATTCCTTACTAGCTCTGAGCATTATAAGCAATTTAAAAGCAATCATCAGTTAGCTTTTCATCATGGAAAGACCGCTGCTTCAGCTGTAGTTAAATATAACCGAGCCATACTGTTAAAAAGTGGCAAGTGGTGAGTGATCATGCATTGTTCATTGCCATTAAGTTATGCTGCTATATAGTGCTAGTATACGAGTCAAAGGGAGAGTTTAATGTAATGACTGCAAGTTGGCCATGGTAGCTCAATGGGTAAGAGCGACTGGATGGAAACCAGATCAGTGGTTCAAATCTCGGCTGTGGCATTGAAGTTTTCATGTTGACTCTATCTATCAAAAAGCTTAGCCTATTGTGACTTTGTGGGTTCGTGAAATGAAAAGTCCAATTACACCCCTCAAAAATGTTCTTTATTTCCACCGACTTACAGTTAAACACTTGCCAATTACACAGAATTACGTAATGCACACAATTACGATTCACCAGTTCGTCCATTACAATTCCACTTTGCTCTCGCGATTACGTACAATTCTCCGATGCATGTACACAGTCTTCTTGTCCTTACACTAGCACTGCACTCTTACGCTGCTTGCCAAGAACTCACTCACTTCCAGCCCGATGTGTTGCTTATATAGGGTCAGCTGGCCAATCTGGAAGGTTCTGGATTAGATGAAATATCCCATAAATTCGAGAATTCAGGTGGAACAGAAAGAGACTGCGCAGTGATGTTTTTTTTTCCAGCCACCCCTCTTTACCGCTACAAGACAAACGAGTGGGCATGGCGAACACCGACCGTCTCCTGCTGCTGCTGCCGGTTCTATAGGGAGTTCCGACGTTCGGGTGACACTGCTCCTTCCTCAAAGCTGGTCGTCCCGAACAGCACCATCATAGTGTGCCAGGCGATCCAGGTGTACCACCAACATCTTCCCTCGGGGAACCTTCTGGATGCAGTAGACCACATCGTTAATCCTCTTCACCACCCGGTACGGTCCTTGCCATGGCTGCTGGAGCTTTGGGCAGCGTCCCTTGGTCCGGGTAAGACGGTACAACCAGACCAGGTCACCTTGCTGGAACCCTTGGCTGTTGGCTTGCCTGTCATACCTGGTCTTCATGCGGTCGCTCGCCTTCTGGATGTTTTGGCGAGCCATCTTGTGCATGTCGTGGAGATGATCCACCAAGTTCTCCACATACTCGGTCGCTGGCTGTTTCGCTTCCGGAGGGCTTCTAAAAGCCAGGTCACAAGGGAGGCGTAACTCTCGGCCGAACTTTAAGCTGGCTGGCATCATCTCAGTTGTGTGGTGTGTAGACGAGCGGTAGGCCAGCAAGAACAGTGGCACCTAGACGTCCCAGTCTCGCTGATGGCTGGCCATGACCTTCCTCAGGTGTTCCTCTAAGGTCTTTATGTATCTTTCGACCATGCCATCCGACTGGCGATGTAGAGGCGTCGTGCGGGTCTTGTTCACCCCAAGCCTTTGTAGTGCCTTCTTCATTAGGTTGGACTCAAAGTTGGTACCCTGGTCACTGTGTAGCTCTAACGGCACCCCAAATCGACAGAACACTTGCTCCACGAGGCAGTCTGTGATTTAGTCTTTGCCTCTTGGTTTGGGATGGCATACACCTCTGGCCACTTGGTGAAGTAGTCCATGACCACCATTAGGTACTTGTTGCCTCGATCGGAAACTGGGAACGGTCCAGCAATGTCAATGGCGAGCCGTTCGAATGGCGCTCCGACGTTGTACTGCTGCATGCGACCCCGACTCCTAGTCTGGGGGCCACGACTCACCGCGCACACGTGACACTGACGGCACCATCTCTCAGCATCTGCTCGGAGTCTCAGCCAGTAGTAGCGCTGCCGTAGTTTGTCAATCGTTCGGTTCGCTCCCAGGTGTCCTCCCGAAGTACCGGCGTGCACTTCCTCCAAGACTTCTGGGACCTTACTCCGGGGAAGTACCAACTGTTCTCTCTGCGTCTTCCCATCGGTTGACTCCCATACCCGGAACAGCACGCCCTCTCTGGTCTTCAACGAGTCCCATTGGGCCCAGTACGACTTGTAGGTGGCGCTCCTTGGTGCGATGTCCTCCCAGGTTGGCCTCGTCCCTGCCTCCACTTCCCTCAAGAGTGGCCCCAAGTCTGCATCCGCCAACTGCTCCCTCCTCAGGCCTGCGCTATCCTAGCCATCCGTAGGCACTGGCGTGACTACTCGGACTGCTGCGGCACGCTCCTTATCCTCCACTCTTGTGCACTGGCCGCACTCTTCTGGACAGGGTCTTCGGGACATGGCGTCAGGGTTACCGTGGCTCTTCCCTCTACGATGTTCCGAGGTGAAGTCGTACTCCTGCAGCCTCTGGACCCAACGTGCTCTCTGGCCTTCCAGGTTCTTAAAGCTCAATAGACAGGTTAGGGCGGAATGGTCAGTCCTCAGGTGGAATGGCTGACCGTACAGGTACTTGTGGAAGTGCTCCAAGGTCTTTACTACCGCCAATAATTCTTGTCGGGTGACGCAGTAGTTCTCTGCCTTGGATAGCGTCTTGCTGTAGTAGGCTATCACCCGCTCATGGCCGTCCTGAATCTGCGATAGGACACCTCCAATGCAATGGTCGCTAGCGTCGGTGTCCACAATGAAGGCGCCACCCGGTTGTGGGAAACCCAAAATTGGAGCACTGCACAGGGTCTCCTTTAGGTGCTGGAAAGCGTTTTCGGCGTCCTCCGTCCACACATAAGGCCAGTGTTCCTCTGTCAGGTGGGTGAGGGGTTTGGCGATGTTGGAGAACCCCTTTATGAAGCGGCGGTAATAACTGCACAGCCCCAGGAAACTGCGCAACTCTTTCTTATCCTTTGGGCGAGGCCAATCTCTCACAGCCTGTGTCTTCTCCGGGTCTGTGGCCACTCCGGTTGCTGAGACTATGTGGCCTAAGTAGTTCACTTCCTTGCGGAATAGCTGGCACTTCATCGCGTTCAGCTTCAAGTTGGTCGCTTGTAGTCTCTGTAGAACCTTATTCAGATTCTCGAGGTGATCTTCAAAAGTCTTCCCGACGATGATGATGTCGTCCAGGTATAGCAGGTAGGCATCGTAAGTCAGCCCTCTCATCACTGACTCCATGAGGCGTTGGAAGGTAGCTGGTGCGTTGCAGAGGCCAAAGGGCATAACCGTGAACTGCCAGAGCCCTTGGCCCGTCGAGAATGCGGTCTTCTCCTTGTCTCTCGGGTCTAGAGCTACCTGCCAGTAGCCCGACTTCAGATCCAGGGTCGAGAACCACTGTGCACCAGCTAGCGTGTGCAGGGTGTCGTCAATCCGGGGTAAGGGGAAACAGTCCTTCCGGGTGACGGCGTTCAACTTCCTGTAGTCTACGCAGAAGCGCAGCTCGCTTTTCTTCTTTGTCACCAAGACTACAGGAGAACACCAAGGGCTGTCAGACTCTTCAATCACTCCCCTGGATCTCATGTCCTCCAGCGTGACTCGTACCGCCCCTTGCTTCGCCAGCGGAACCCGCCTATGTGGCTGCCGAATAGGCCGGGCGTCCCCGGTGTCGATGCGGTGAAGCACTTTGTCCGTACGGCCGTAGTAACTGTCGCCTTGGCTGAAGACGCTCTGGTATCGCCTCAGCAGTTGTCGAACTTTCTCCAGCTGTTCTGCGGTCAGGTGGTCGGCCGCCCTCTCCAGTAGGCCTTCTAGCCGGGGCCCCAGGTGTTGCGTCGGCACCGGCTCCTGTGTCTTGTCGATTGCTGTTACGCTCACCACGGGCTCACACGTTCCCAACTCCGTCCCGGCCTGGACGTCGTGATTGGTGTCCGTTGGGTTTAGCAGTCTCACTGGCACCTCCTCTCGGCACGGCAGCAATGCCCTGGCTACACACAGTCCGTGTACAGGCGTCTTCTGGTCCAGCATCCTGTACCTGGTTCTCTGGCCTTCCAGTCGCGCCGTCACCACCACCTAGCTCCTTGCGGGTGCAACCACGTCTTCGCTCAAGACGACCCTGCAAATTCCAAGGTGCTCTGCTGGTTGACGGAGTATAACCTCTTCTCCGTTGAGCCTCAGGACCTTCCTGCCGACGTCGACCGTCGCCTCATGGCTCCTGAGGGCATCCAATCCCAGTATCACCTCCTCAGCCACTTTCGCGACGAATACCCACAGACGTACGGTACTCCTTCTCAAGGTCAGCTTCAGCAGGGCCTCCTTCTCCACAGGTAAGGTGTCGCCCGATGCCGTGACAAGCTGGTATGGTCGGCTCGGCTTCCTTGTCGGCAAATCCTTCGCCACGTCAGGTCTGATGATGGTCACGGCCGCCCCGGTGTCCACCAGCACGCGGCACGGCTTTCCTCTTACCCAACCATCCGCGATGAGGCTGTCATCCACACGCCGGCTGACGGCGCGCAGTGTCACTCGAGGGGATGGTGGTGATGGCGCCGACGTGCCCCTCTCCACGACGGCCCTTACTCGTTTTCCGGCTGCTCTTCCTGGTGTGGGCAGTGTCTCAGCAGGTGTCCGGGCTGTCCACAACTCCAACACAGGCCACTAGGTGTTCGCCGGCATCCCTCGGCTGGTCTTCTGTCTCCGGTGTAGCGGACACTCCTCGTTCTCGACGTCGAGATGGCTGTTACCTTGGCCGCCTCCATCCTTAATGCTGCTGTCAGCGCCTCGTGAATGGTTTTATAATCGCCGAGCATTAGGCGCTGACGAATCTCCGTGTCTCGTACCCCGTCCACGAATATGTAGGCAGCTTCCCGGGATACGAACTCTGGTGGGAGGTCGACTAGGGCCTCGCTAGCCAGTTGTTCAACTGCCAGGGCGAACTCCTGCAGCGTCTCCCCTGGCTGCTGTGACCTTGCCTTCAGCGGCTGCGGTACGCTGCGGCTAAACGGTGGTTCCCAAAACGATTCTCTAGGGCCTCCCAGATGTCCTTGGGTGCCGCCGTTGACTGAACCGCGTTCAGGACTTCCGCGGTCCGACCCTGGAGGCTGGCAATTAACTGTGTGGCCTCTTCTGGTGACCATTTGTTGTGCTTGGCCACTGTGTCGAACTGGCGGCGGAAGACTTCAAACGTTGACGCGCCATCATATTTCGGAGGTTTGACGCGCGCCGATGTGTCGCGTCCCGGTGCGTCGGCCTTCAAATCCTTCAACCTCCTGCCGACGACGTCCTCCACCATGGCGTTCAGGGACTTGACGCTGCTGTCGGCCTTCCCTTCCAGGTCGTTAACGCGGCTCGCCAGGTCCTCGACGTGCTCGTCCACTTGGCCCATCCGCTTACCCAGCTCCGTGACGTCATCCCTCACGCCGGCCAACTGTTCTTCAAATTTGGCGGCGAGAGTCACGTTCGCCACCTTCATTTCCGTGGTCAGTTCGGCCATCCTTGCAGTCATTGTTGTGGCCAAGTTGTTGTTTGCCGTTTCTGTCTTGGCTGTTAATTCGGCTTGCATTTCTTCCATCTTCTCGGTGATGTCGTTAGCCGTCTTCATTAGTTTCAGTTCCGCGGCCAGGTTGTTATTTGCCGCTTCCGTTTTTGCAGCGAGGTTTTCATTTGCCGTCTTCATTTCCTTCAACTGGGCGGTAAGGTTGTTATTTGCCGCCTCCGATTTCGCTGTCAATCCGTTCATCTTCTCCAAAAGCATTTCCAATGTTGATTCCATGGCCGTAATGTTCGTTGATGTTATCATCCCACTTCTGACACCAGTGTGACTTTGTGGGTTCGTGAAATGAAAAGTCCAATTACACCACTCAAAAATGTTCTTTATTTCCACCGACTTACAATTAAACACTTGCCAATTACACAGAATTACGTAATGCACACAATTACGGTTCACCAGTTCGTCCATTACAATTCTACTTTGCTCTCGCGATTACATACAATCCTCCGATGCACGTACACAGTCTTCTCGTCCTTACACTAGCACTGCACTCTTACGTTGCTTGCCAAGAACTCACTCACTTCCAGCATATATAGGGTCAGCTGGCCAATCTGGAAGGTTCTGGATTAGATGAAATATCCCGTAAGTTCGAGAACTCAGGTGGAACAGAAAGAGACGGCGCAGTGATGTTTTTTTTCCAGCCACCCCTCGTTACCGCTACAAGACAAACGAGTGGGCGTGGCGAACACCGACCGTCTCCTGCTGCTGCTGCCAGTTCTATAGGGAGTTCCGACGTTCGGGTGACACTATATACGGCTAGTGTAAAGAAATGATTAATTTCCATCAATTAACTATTAACTAAAATAATAAGAGTTAAATGAAGAAGCCTGGGACTCAAGTACATATGATAGTAAGTCGCCACAAATGGTGTATCTCAAATGCGAGAGTCCCTAGTGGTCTACCGGGGAAATATATGAGTCAAATGGAGAATTTAATGTCATGACGACAAGTTGGCCATGGTAGCTCAATGAGTAAGAGTGACTGGACGAAAACCAGGAGACCCATGGTTCAAATCCTGGCCATGGCATTGAATTTTTCATGTTGGCTCTATCTAATGAAATATGAACCAATTAATTAATCCCATTGTTAATCTAATACATTGAATGAATGAACTCCTGTATTTCCTTTAAGTGGAACATAGGATCTTCTGAATCGCGTAACCTCGAGGCCCGTAGGCTACGGGTTGAGGATCAGAGGTTTCTTGATCAGAGAGATTCCGGGATGAGTGATCAGCCCATCGCTGGAAATCTAATACATTACATTTCAAAAAATGTAATGCTCTGTATTTGTGCCCTGCCTGTATAATAATCCCTGACCACCTCTTCTTTGCTCCAAGATTTCTATTCCATTCACCAATGAAGGAGCCAATGTTATAATTTTTATAATAAACCTATAAACATTCTGTGTGGCATATATTTCTTTTGTTGATAGTTTACTTGAATATATACTTAATGTTTCTTACAGCAAGCCACAGGAATGGACTTAAAGGTACCAGAGAAGAAGGATAAAAAGAAAAAGAAGGGTGGGAAAGTAAAATATCCAGGATTGACAGACATCAATGCTAAGCAGAATACATCCATTACACGATTGTCCAAGAAGGTGTTCAATAAGTATGTATAATTTCTTTAAACAATTAAACTTGCATATGGTGGACTTTTATCACATGATGTCCAGTTATAGTTTAGATTATTTATTTACTAAATTTTGATAAATTGATCCTACAGAGAGTGTGTTGCATTACAATACGACAGTTATATGTCAATGTGAAATCTGGAACTAACTTTGCCTCTGGGTTCCCAAAAAGGGACGTGGCTATTATAAACCCTCTAGCCAATCATGCTAGAACTTTTGAAATGTATTATAACGTAAATATTTTGTCTGTTGATGATGCTTCAGTTGCCAGTTATATCAGTGCTGTCAGTGTGCTGGAATTTCATCATATAATTTTACATGCCACTGATAGGGAGTGCCACTTGTAAGCACTTTCAAAACCAATCAGTCTGGGCCAGGTTTCAACCTGCAACTTAGATGTGATGTATTGTGTCAAAGGCAATTACTTAGATACTGTTTGGGAACAACATTCATTAGCTGATGATAACCAAAAAATGTGCACTTGTGTAGCTGAATTTGGGATGGGTACCACTTGGTGGTTTTTTGTAATTTACGTCCTCCAACATTTAGTCATAACAGACGATTAATGGAATGGGTGAAATGGTGCTCAATGTGTCCGGGGTCCATGGAGCTTAGAGTTACCCGACATTCGTCTTTCAGGAAAAGGGAAAACCCCCAGAAAAAAACTTATCCAAGTAACTCATCCTGACCGAGATTCGAACTCTGGACCTCTTGAACGTGAGGCAGACACGCTACCATCTACGCTACCGAGGCAGGCGCACTTGGTGGTGTGCATAACAAATGAAGAATCAGTTGATTCTTGATGCAGAAAAGTTCAAATTAGCAAATCATAGTTAACCAAAAATATCTTACTTTTATGGTTATGTGTAAATATTGGTGGATATATTTGACTGTTATTTTAAAATGGTTATTTGGAACTGTTTCTTTTTTTAACTGTTACTGGAACTTTTACCCTAGTTTGAATACACTATTTTATTAAATTAATATTTTCTTCATTGCAGAAGAGCAATGAAACGAGTTGCAAGAGCACTTGACCACAGTGACCACAAAAGATTCCGAGACAAGTACGGAGATCAGTTTAACTATATGTATGATGGATAATAAAGTTTGTTTTTTAACAAACATAAATTGTACAACAGTTGGTAAGTAATTATTTGATCATCATAAAGTATATGAGAACTACATGTGTTTGGAGGAACTATCTTATTTATTGGTGACCTTTGGCTCTTTGGATGTCATATATGGAATATTTTTACAACTTTATACAGTTTTATACATAGTGCCTGGAAGTTTTAATGATCTCTATGCAGTTGTGTTGAATTGAACGTATGTTTCAGGTTTCATTATGGATAAAAGATAGTATGGCGACAAAAGCACAAAACACAAGATGAAGTTCACCTTAAACTTTTTGTCATCAGAATCGTTAGCCCAATGCTAACATACAGTCAGCTTCTCTTTTATACAAATACACTCATTCAACATGTCTGTTTAACACTCGGTTGCGCCTTAATTTTGACTTGGTCAGTCGCTCGGTATCTAGTAGGCATCAATTACTTTTTAACTACTTTTATTGATTTTTGTGATGTATTTCATTATTTTTAAAAAGATCCATTCAATTACTTTTTATTTTCCTTTTTAATCCTAATAATACTAATGGTAGATTAACACAAGTGACAGTGTAGTTTTAACAGAAAAGGCAGCAGATGTTCAAGTATAGTATTCAAAAATAAAACAACTTATTACATCTAAATACAGTATATAAACAATATCATTTTAAGTCGAACTAATACTCATGCTCCATATATTGCTTAGTGTTTACCTAAAGTGCATTTTGTTAGGATCTTCCTAACATCCTCAATTAATGTCGACTAGTGGTTAATGCAGTTGGACCCTGGATTTCTTGTTCTTTATCTTGATATCATTCCAAAACTGGCACGCTACCGCCAATTTCTTTCTTTTTTTTTTTTTTTTTATTTCTTTCTTTCTTTGTTCCTGATGTTCCTAAAATGCTTTTTAAGCCCAATGTTCAAATTCCTTTTAGTTTTACAAAGTCAGTGTCACAGTCTTTGCAGTTTATCTGGTACACACCTGATTTTTTGTCTTTGGTTTCTCTTTTGCATTATGTGATTTCAAAAGGTGTTATACACTGAATTTGTTCTGTGGCGCCAAAGTAATGTGTTCTTTGAAGACTTTTTGGAAAAGGAATGTAGCTCTTGGATGGTATGTAAATGTTCTGTGTTCTGTTCATAGAAGTGTTGAAAATAGTGTTGTAATATATTAAATTTAAAGGGAATTGATTAAGACACTAAACAACACTTTTAATATTATTTGAAGCAAAAGGTTAGAAACAGTGATGTATTTAACATTTGAATTACCGACACATTACATTCAAAACTTACTTTTAAATTTCCCGGAACATGTTTCAGACTATTTGCCTCTATTGTCTACCGGACATTGACAATGGAGGCAAACAGTCTCTGAAACATGTTACGGGAAATTTAAAAGTGGTGTTTAGTGTCATTAATCAACTCCCTTTAAATGTAATTTCTGTATAAAGTTTTATTACTGATTGGGGAAAGAGTAGTTATTTGTTTGCATCTCTGTTGTCTTTTGAATTTATCAATGTTCTTTTTGACCAGTTCAGCACCGAATTCATTGTATTCTGCAATGTGAATTACTCTTTGATATATTCCAGCTTATTTAAGGGGACATTAATCAGCCTTAAGTTAAACCACTGATAGCGGCATGCTTGAGTTATCTTGGGTTGTATCCATCTGATTTTATGAGATTTTCTGTGTGTGTTTCTTTCCTATATATGCCAAATTCTAGTTTTGTATGTCTTCTATTAGTTTTAAATCTAAGAAATGGATTTCATTGTTTGTCTCTTTTCTTATGGAAAATTTTACTACAAGATTCTGTAAATTAAGTAGTCTTAATGCATCATCTACCTGTTTCTCATTTACTGTCGCCCAGATGCCAACCACATAGCATGCTGTTATCAACAGTTTAATTTACAGGCTAGATAGAGTACTAAACATTTTTAAAAATAGTTTTAAGAAAGTAGAGAAAGTTATGTGAGCGCTGCACATCATATTTTCTACACTTTGTTCACAATGTTATTATCTAATATTATGAACAATATGCATTGCAAAGTGCTGTAAAAAAACCATGCAAACATGAGGGTTCATTGTATTTCCGTGCCATTTGTTTGCTTTCTGTTATTGTTATTCTTTGATTATCATCATTGTCATCATTATTGGCGAATATGTAGAAAATACGATTGGAACAGCCCTAAAAATGTTCCTGTTTTTAGTATTTGACATAGTTGACGTGAGTGAAGTTTTAAGTTTTAATGAAACATGACTCAGCAAGTCTTTTGATATCTTTTTAGTTCAGAGTATAAAAAACTGAAGTGTTAGTGAAGCAATGTGTCAATATCTTCTCGATTCACTTTTATTTTATCTTTTTGTTTGTTTACATTGTTCTTGTCTGTTATGGAGTACTCCAGAAAAGGACAGGGTTATGCTAGGCCTAAAACCTCAAGAATCTTTTAAAAAATGCTTCAGAAACCTAAATATTCTTACTCTGTACTCATTATATATATGATGTACTAATGTATCTAAAACACAATGAAAATAATGCGAAACTTAATAGCCACATTCATGACCATTACACCAGAGACAACACACATTTCCATTTAATTTCACACAGACATTTGTTTAAAACGAAACCTACTCCTTTTGTAACTACTTTTGTACTTGAATAACCTTCCAACACACATCACACATAAAACAAATATAAGATAATAAAAATTTTAAATTGTAATTAAAAGTATATATGGTCCAGGAGTGTTATTTTCAATAGAGGAGTTCATAGCATAAGGGGTGCCAGGGTAGCGCTGTGGTTTTGTTCGCGACTCTTGTGCTGAGGGTCTGAGTTTGATTCCTGGCTCTGGGGTGTCGATTTTAAGTTGGCCCTATCCTCACCTTCATCTCTGTCTTGCACATGTGAAGTGTCCCTTATGCCCAACATGGTTTGAAGTCCATGGTATAAGTGGCCGCGCCGTGGCTCAGTGGTTAGACCGCTTAGCTCTCACCAAGGTGGCCCGGGTTCTATCCCAGTTGACTGCGGCCGCGCCATGGCTCAGTGGTTGGACTGCTTGGCTCTCACCAGGGCGGCCCGGGTTCGATCCCAGGCGACTGCAAAGTGAGATTTGTGGTGGACAACATGGCACTGGGGCAGGTTTTCTCCGGGATCTCCGGTTTCCCCCGTCATCTCATTCCACCGGTGCTCCAGCTTCATCTCATGTATCATCAGTGTCATCACCTGCGGTGCTGTATGTAGTAAAAGCGGGCGTTAAACACTACACATTTCATTTTCATTTCCAGGCGACAGCAAAGTGAGATTTGTGGTGGACAACACGGCGCTGGGACGGGTTTTCTCTGGGACCTCCGGTTTCCCCCGCCATCTCTTTCCACCAGTGCTCCATCTTCATCTCATGTACCATCAGTGTCACCGCCTGCGGTGCCGTATGTAGTAAAAGCGGGCGTTAAACACTACAGATTTCCATGGTATAAACTGTAGGTCCACTCGCCTCACCATCATCTTTGCTATCACCCTATCATTGGAGGTAATGGACACTGCCCTCTGAGTGCCTCCACCTGAGAAATGGGTCCAGACATCACGTGGTGGGGCGAGGTTACCCCGAAGGTCATAGCTGCCATATGGGGAGTGTTATATATACATACATACATTATGAAAATATTGTACAAGTATTAGTGTAAATGTTGTAAATATACTATTTGACTAAGCTCTGTAAATATTAAGGACCATCTGTAGTATTTGTTTATAGGTATTATTGATTATTAGTTTATAGATAATTTTTTATTTCTTTTATAAGTCATTTTTGTATTTGTATATTAGATTTTTGTACTTAGAATCAAATTGTACTCAAAAGTGTCTGACACTGTCATGAATTCATTGTCATTTGGCATCTAAATAAGATGAAATGAAAAGTACACATACTAGTTGAACCTGGGAACCACCTTTTGTCACTTGGAGCAGAACAAAATTTTGCTCATGCCACTGCCATGCATTTAACCAGAATTGCCACTTTGCATTCTGCAATTGTTTTAACATAGAGACATGTGCTTATATGAAAAATGGGGCAGTTGAGCCACCTGGCATATGCAGATTTTATGTAGTGCAGATGTTGCAAATTGACAATGTAAAGTATTTGCAAAGCAGTTTTAAAATAATTACAAGATGTATGACTATGAAAGCTCTGTGGAAATGCAAAGAGAAGTATTTCATTTATATGTAGCAAACCTATATTTGTACCTATGTACATAATTATGTAAACTCAGGAACTGTATGGAAATATTGTTTTTTTAAGTTAATATATTGTATGTGCTTCCATTCAGTTCTTATACTATTTTTATTTAATATATTTTGTACTCATATTTAACCCTTTGCAATGCATAGCAAAGTAAAGTGTAGTGAAATAATGAATGGCCTACTGCGCACAGCATAGTAGAACGTAGTAAATGTGTTTATCGTTTCATATGGATTCTGTTTATGCTGACCCCAGTTGTCAGGAGCTGTGTCAACGTAATCATTCTCCTGTTGATATGTTAAAGTGTTTTCGTCATGCCAGAATGTAATAACAATCCATAAATAACACTGAAATACCTGGGTGCAGCTGCATAAGTAAGCAGTTTTCTGATGCTTTTATAGCTACATCAGTACCATGGAGGCTGTTCCAAGTACATCACAGGCTAGAAAACGCTGTAGTGAGAAGGTATTGCTAACAGAAGAGGAAATACTTGCAGCAGTTTACGAGGAATTAGATCGCGAAAGCAGTTCCGATGAATCTTGGTTTAGCAAGTTAGTGGAAGTCAGTGATAAGAAATGAAGTGACAGTGAAAGTGCCGAGGAACAGGTAGCAGACTAGGGGGCTAAAATACATGAAAAACAAACTAAAATTAAAGTAGTACTTGCACAATGAACCTTCAATTTGCCTTTCAATAAGTTAGCAGCATTTTCATCCCCTACAGGTGCCAATCATGCTATTCCTGCAGGAAATCCAGAAATACATTACTTTGAACTTTTTATAGATTTCAATTTTTGCGGCAAAATTGCAGAGGAAACCAATAGGTATGCAACACAGATTCAAGCTAAGAAGTCAGATCCCAAATAGGAAGATACGAATTCAAGGGAGATACAGGCCTATTTAGGTATTTTGATATATATCGGGATGGTGGATTTTCCTGAAATTTAAGATTACTTTTTGAGGGATTTTTGCATTTGTCCAATTGTAAGACAAGCAATGACTTTGCTCCATTTTCAAAAGATATCACAATACCTTCATCTAAATGATGAATCTGCTATGCCAGAGGTAGATTCTTATGATTATCTGTCTAAGGCACGACCTGCTTTAGACATAATCGGAAAGTTTGCAAATGTCTACAAACCAAATTGCAATATTTCTGTTGATGAAGCAATGATAGGCTTCAAAGGACGCTTCTTTCTAAAACCATATATGCCCGCTAAACCAACAAAATGGGGGATAAAGGCATGGGTATTGCAGACAGTAAAAGTGGGTATTTATTGACATGTAAAATCTATCTGGGGAAAAAGAAGGTGAGAAACAGTGGTCTTCTACTTGAGGAACAGGTTGTTTTAGACATGTGCAAAAAATACATGGGATTGTGGCATCAGATCTATTTTGATAATTTTTTTACTTCCACACGGCTAGTAAAATTGCTTCTGGATAAGGAAATATATGCATGTGGTATGACTCGTGCTGGAAGAAATGAGTGGCCAAAACAACTGAAACTGAAAAGGGGCAAATCTTGCAAACTGCAACATAAAGGTGTAACTGCAGTTGTTTGGCAGGATAACAGGGACGTTCGTTTATTATCCATCAACTCTGATCCCAGAACAGATGGAGAGGTAGAAAGGAAGAGTGGCAAGGGTAAAGGAAAAGTTAAAATACTGTGTCCTAATGCAGTGATAAATTACACTCATAATATGGCAGGGATTGACCTCACGGACCAAAGGAGGGAGTATTGAGGTGTTGGCCAGCCTTAAAAACAAATAGTGGAAATATTTTTTCCATTTTGTCATGAATGTTGCTATTGTTAATACTTTTATAATATATGACATTTCAAGACCTGCTTCTACCTCTCGTGGCAATAGACTTCTTTACTACAGGCAGAATTTAGTTCAACAGATAATCGTAGACTTTACATTATGTAAGCAAGTGGGATTTTAGCGTAGCCTACCTTCTGCCACCCCTGTACCTAGTTCTCTTCACACCCTCGTAAACATGCCAGGCTGGGTGAAATCGTGTGTTCAGTGCATTGTGAAGAAAAGGAAAACACAAACAAGTCGCAGCGTGCTGTCTCAATACAAGTGCAGACAGTGTGACATTGCCTTACGTAGAATTGGGTGCTTCCTCAGTTATCACCAAGCGAGGGGGGTGGAAATTCAAAACTAACATAAGGGTGTACATACTAAACCATTAATAACCTTAAGTATATCTAGAACATTTTTATTGTGCAATGGAATGGTGTATATGACATTTTACAGACAAGCTGCAATATGTTTGTTCAATAATGGCAGGGATGGAAACATTATAAGGGTGAATACCACAGAAATGTTGCAGAAATTATTGTAATTTTATCTAGCTGACTTAAGGACATTTTAGTCTGGCTTTTAACATTGCAAAGTAACAAAATGTAAATTGCATTGGTATAAAAATGTGTTAAAAAGGGGTACACATATTTAATTATTTTTTTGTTCCATTTATATCCTGCCTTTAACTCCAATGGCCATATCGGCGGCCGTTCTCCTTTGGAACGTATCGAAGGTGTTAACTCATATTTGTTGGGTTTTAATCATTAGATCACGCACATATTCTCACTCTCATTCATATTTTCAGACTCTGGGGAAGATGAGGAATTTTCTTGGTCAGAGAAATATCCCCACCCCCCACTGCCGGGAATTGAACCCGAGACCCCTAGCACGGCAGGCATATATAAATGTTATCTGCCTACAAAGGGATTGATCTTTTCAGTAATAAAATGTTAAAATTAAATTTATATGTTATTCACTACAAATCAATTTATATAAGCTATTCATTAAGATTTTTTAATTTTGTCAATTAAAAATATAATTATGCAGGTATATAGGCCACTTTTAGTTTGATGTCTGTAGTAGTAGTTCAGAATTTAAATGGACACAGATCTGTGTGGAGAACAACTAGCTAATACTGTGTGTGCAGCAAAGGGTTAATGATGTTTATTTGTGCCTGTAACCAAATTGTATGTTTTGTAATATTTTCTATGTAGAGTAGCCATACTTCCATTAAGTTCCTGGTAATGGCAGCGATTCCAGTAGGCAAGCCTACCAGCCATCACATGTGCAAACCTGTATGCGCAAAAGTCAGTATGTTGTTGGTTACAGACAAGTAAAGTACTGTATGGGGACAAGCTCTGTGTGGTTGTCGGATGCAGGAAAGTCAGGATAAGGGGGAAAGGGGATAAGCTGGTGACATGAGCAATGCTTGCATAAACAGAAATTATCACATGAGATTGTTATTATTTCTTACAAGAGCAAAGCAGGCAATGATTTGGATAACATCACAAAGCTTCCCCAATCTCCTTAGTGTAGTGCACCAACGTCACATCTGAGACCACTCCCACTGAACTGGATGGGACTGGCTTCTTAGCTTAGCTACTTTAAATGCAGGGACTTCATGGAAGTACAGCTACTCTACACTGGACTCATTGGCCACCAGTGAAGTTAATCTAAATCTAAAACTCTGCATTTTTATTTACAAAATAAATCATTTAATAATGTTCAGCTTTTTCTTTTGAACATGAGTTAGTAGTGGATTTTATTTTGATTCCTATAATGATTTTTCCTTTATTGAAAGATTAACCAATTTCAATTTGTATTTTCTGAATACAAGATTCTGTAAAACCTGACCTCTGTTGAAGTGGGAATGCAAAGTAGGATGTTTTAAAATATTCTTCCAACTTTGAATAAATTCATTCCTGCTTCAATAAGTGCAGAAAAATTATAAACACCTGTTAATTAGATTAAATGAATGTAGACATGCAAATATGGAACATGTTTAGCTGAAGCAACTTGAATACTTATTTACTTATGTTGCCCATATGGAGGACTTACAGGTCAGCACCTGGGACATGCCAAGAAGCAGACACTGGATCAGAGAGAATAACCAGGATTGGATAATTAGCCCAAATTTGGATATAAGAATGAGGAAAGAGATAATGTGAAATGATGGTGAAACAAATGAAAGGATTATGGAGCAGTTGGTGGAATGAATGCTGGGGGAAACTGGAAAACTCAGAGAAAACTTGCCCAGGTGGTACTTTGTCTGCCATAAATCCAACACATGGTTCCTGGCTGCCTTTGTGAAATGCAAACTGTCTCATTACTCGTTCATGGTGCTGACTGCAAATCTGATAGTTGTAAGTGAATTTATTGTCATCAAAAGATGCATAAATGTATTAAAGGAACTCTTACCAAAGTAATTTTGATCAAGAATGGAGAAGGAAGAAAAATACATTGGAAATTAAAATGTTTTTTGGAGGCATCTACTAAATTATTAAATTGTTTTGTACCAAATGAATATGTTTAACACAGTTGAATTTTGTATAAAATATTTTAATAAAATACTACAATCCACTGGATCCCATATTATAATTATAAAAAGTTCTAACATTAACAATTCAAGGACAAACACTATTTAAGAAATAATCACCACTTTTTACCTCAGTTTTAGGACCATCAAATAGTATTTTTTTAAGTACAAACTTTTTCTTGATTGCATCATTGCAATCAATTTGTATTAAATCACTGCCAGCTGGATCATATCCTATGATACTTAAACAACCTGCCTGTTCAAAATAAATTTGCAAGAACTTGTAAGGAAACTATTGCTATGTTTACATCTGTATTCACTTGAGAGTTTGATGGCATCATCTCTGCTTTAAGTGGGGCCTATATGATAAAAGTCTGGTATGGAGTATAGCTTGAAGTACCCGAAAATGAGTTCAGAATGTGAGGGCGATGCCGAAAGTTTTTAGCAGTGCTTAGACGGAAAATCTGACAACCATGACATTATTGTAGTTTGAAAAAGCGATTTTTTTTTTTACCTTGGAGCATGCATGTGGTAGTCTCTCCACCACAGGCCATTAGTGGACAGTAAGTGAAGACGCAGTTATTGGTGAGTCAGGCACAGTGCAAGATGGATCTGTCGTGCCCTGATTTCCAAACAATGATTTTATTATGACTACAAAAAGAAGTTAAATGCAAAAGAATACCACTCTTCACTAGTACGTGTTTTTGGTGAATGTGCCCCATCTAGGGCCACTGTTGGAAATTGGTTCCGTGAATTTTCAAAGGGCAGGGAGTCTCTTGAAGATTAACCTCATCCTGGTCGCCCTGCAATGGCAGTGACTCAAGAAAATGCTGATGTTGTGAGGAAAATGATCTAAGAGGATCCTCATCTCACATTTTGTGATATTGAAGGGACCCTAAATATTGGGTTGACTGCAGCACAGACCATTGTTCATGATTATTTAGGCCTAACCAAGAGATGTGAGCGTTGGGTGCCACATTCCCTAACAGAAGCCCAAAAGAATGCAAGAGTGGATTGGTGTAAATTTATGCTTGAAAAATTTGACTGGGGATGGTCCAAAGACACTTACAATATCATCACAGATGATGAAACATGTGTGTACCATTATGACCCCGAAACCAAGAGGCAGTCATCAGTATGGTGCTTTCCAGGTCAGGACCACCCACGAAAACTCTGAAACTAGGAGCTCTATAAAGAAAATGGTGACCACTTTGTTCACCAAGATGGGTCATCTCACCTTTGTGACCTTGGACACATGCCACGCAGTCACTGAAGAGTGGTATGTGACTGAATGTCTGCCGAAAGTCTTTGCAGCATGGAGGTCAAAGCATCCCAAGATGAAGAGTGAGCATCTTCTTCTGCATCATGACAATGCCTCAGCACACATGGCTGCCAGAACCATGCGAGCCTGGAGAAGGAGAAAGTGCGAGTCATACCTCACCCACCCTATTCACCAGTCCTGGCCTCATGTTTCCTTTTCCTGTTCCCAAAGACAAAGGAAAAACTTCCTGGGCAGTTTTTTTCTTCCGATGAAGAGGCTATTGCAGCGTACAACAGTGCTCTAAGTGACATCTCTAAAGAAGCTTGGACTGAGACATTTTCTAAGTTGTTTTAAAGGATGGAAAAATGTATCAGTTCTCATGGAGAGTATTTTGAAAAGTTGTAATAGTTTGTGAATAAAATGTATTTCTGAATCTCTGCTAAAAACTTGTGGCATAACCTTTGTATGTAGAAATATATAGGCACAATAACACAGCAGTGTAAGGGAGGTATTGTTTACCCCTGACAGGCAGTGGTCTACACCTGTCATGCCTAAGGAATGCCATCCCTCACACTCGGCACAGAGCTGATGAGGAATATCCAGCAACTACTTGTAAGTCGTCACAGGCGATACTTTCCAGGCTTCAGTTTTGGGTGTTGCGGTCCTTCTCTGCAGCAGACTTTTGGTACACATGGTTTACATATAGCAGGCATTATACCATCAAATTTTCAGGTGCGTAGCAGTGTGAGTTCAGTGACAGTTCCCTTTTTAGCAGCACTAAATACTAAAATAAAGAGTGCTGTGAAGTTATTTGTACCAAGAACATCTTTGCTATACTTAGAAAGTATTAGAGGGGAGTGCAGTCAGTAAAGTCCTTCCATCATGGTAGTAAATGTATGACTTATTATCACGAGTCTTCATTTTACACTGTATACACAATAGGGAGGTGCAAAAATTGTTAGACTCAAGAACATTTTTGTGGCAAAAATTATTGTTAGTTCGGAGTTTGAAAATAATAAACAGACATGTAAAATCAAATTAACACTTAGTGAGAATATACATCAGCTAAATTAAGGTGAATATTTTATTTTCTACAGTAGCTTCATTGAATTAGTATTTTCCTTTTGGTGAAGCTTTTTTCAACACATGGGCTCAAAAATTGACACAAAACAAAAGGTACACATCATAAAGCTAATATCTAGCCTTTAATTTCCAGATGATGGAAGGATGAACAAAAAAAGTAATCTAAAATCCATTTTTGCAACTTGAAATCTATGTGTGTACACTTATTGGAAAAAAAAAAAACAACTATAGTTTTAGATAAATGGTTGATTCTATAGTTTTATTTTACTTTTTCATTATAGACACTCATTCAGTTTTGATTAGGTGGGAAATTATATGCGTATTTATCAAACTGAGGCTTCAATATTCTCAAAGACCTGAACTTTGAGCAATAAATACCAAAACTTTAAGTATGACCATTTTCGCACTAATGAATGTATTAGATTGCAGTTATAGTTTAGTTCTGTCATTACCTACTTTGTTTTCCACCATAAACTATGATGGAAATGCAAATTTCTTAATAGCTTCCTATGTGTAAGGACTATGAAGCACAAAATTAATGTAATTTTGAGTCGAACTAATACTCAATGCTTCGCTTATTGATAATATTTACCTAGAATGCATTTTGTTAACTTCCTAACATCATCAGCTGTTGTCGACTAATGAACGTTAGTTTGGTGAAGTCATTGGAGGCGATAGGTGCGTCTCTGTCAGTATCTTGATGAACTTGAAGTTTGGGTTTTCTTCAAAGGTAGTGTCGAAATTAAACAATTTTCTTTCATATTTCTTTATGAAGATTTATTCCTCGTGGTTAATGCAGCTGGACCTTGGGCACCTTTTAATAAGTGGATTTCTCGCTCTATATCATGATTCTCCTTCCAAAAATGGTACGCTATCACTGATAAATAGATAAATCGGCGGTAGCATACTATTTTTGGAAGGAAAATCATGATATAAACGAGAAATCCACTTATTAAAAAGTGTCTAAGGTCCAGCTGCATTAACCACGTGGGAAAAAATCTTCATAAAGAAATATGAAAGAAAATTGTTTAATTTCGACACTACCTTTGAAGAAAACCTAAACTTCTAGTTCATCAAGATACTGACAGAGACGCACCTATCGCCTCCAATGAGTTCACCAAACCACTTCCATTAGTTGACAACAGCTGATGTTAGGAAGATCCTAACGAAATGCAGTCTAGAATACTAGCAATAAATGGAGCAACTCAAAATTATATTAATATTCTTAATAGCTATTTGCAATGCTTAGAGCCGTGTTTTGACACTGCAATTTCTCATGCAAAAATTAATGTTGATGGGCAAGCAGTGTAGTACTGTAGTCTACGATCAAGCAACCAATGCATTAAACTGACAAAATATAAACAAATAAGTTAATCAGATGGTAATAAAAGCTTCATTCAGTTGAAATACTCGATGAGAAAAGTGCATGATTAGAACTGGATAAAAAAGGACTTATTTAACAATGCTAGGAACTGTTAGATCTATATGAGCAATTACAACAATGCTGGACACATACAGCCAGTGCTCAATTGGCTCCACCAGCAGTCCAATCTTCAACATGACTAGTCATGTGCAATAATAGCCAACAAATTAATTTGTTCGTACATACTGCAATTTAAGATATATAATACCAACATCTATCACTGGCATTTAGCTACACTTATCCTTTGACTATCCTATGACTTGTCAATTGCAGCTGCATATATGACAACAACTGCTTCACTCCTCTTATAAGAAATACTTTGTTCTAAAAGTGCAATGCTACAGCTGACTTGTCCTGTTTCAATTTGATGTTTCTAAAATATTCTTTGACTCTTTTGGTTTGCCTATGTAGAACTTTCACATCATTACAATTTATTTAGTATATTCTGGATCTATTGATTGGTGGGATTTCATCTTTTTTCTTAATATTATTTAACAATTTTATTAATGAGTATTTATTAGTGCCAAGATGATATTTTGTCCTCTAAAAATGTTTTTGGATGTTACATAAATCCCCTGAATATGCTGTTGCTTTCTTTTCCCGAGCGGTTGCTTCCTTAATTGTTTTCTTCAGCTAAGCTTTTCTAATCTTGAAGACTACACTTTTGTTGTATCAATTTTCTCCTGCTATGTGAAATATGGCTGTTTGTTCCTTGAAGTGCTCGTATTCTATTTTACTCATGGATATGTTGACTATTCTGTGTGTAACAGTGTGTATTATCGCATATTTATGTGCAACCAGACTATAGCTGTGAAATTTTATGTAATTTTCAGACTGGTTTGACTTCTTGTAAATTCCAAATTTTATTTTTGCATCATTGCTGATGTTGTAAAGGTCCAAGAAACAGAGTTGTCTATTGAGTTCCTTTTCTGTTGTGAATTGGATAATTATTTTCTGCAGATTGAATAGTTTTAATATATAATCTAAATGTCTGTTTGGAATTACTGCAAAGATGTCCTCAATATATCAGTACCAAACCTTGAAGATCCATGGGAAGGCCATTTTTATATGTATTTCAAATGAAATCAGAAATAAATGTGCCAATAAAGTTGAAATGGATTACCCATAGATAACCCTGATTTGTGACTGCAGTATTTACTGGAGCTCGTCCACACCATATTTTGTTTACACTGTGATGTAGTTTTGGCAGTAGGTGTAATCACAGGATTTTTCATTGAAATTACAGAGTATTCAGTTTCTAATGATATGGTTCTAAACTTCAAGAATTGAATGATTAAGAATTACTTTTGTGTAACAAACCTATCACAAAAGATGCTTGCGATCTATAAAAGGGTCTAGTTATGTTATAAACTGATATAATGTTATCACAATTAATATGTTTTCTATTTACACTGCACACCACTGCTTATTACTAAAATGTTTTCTAACTTCCATGCTATATTACATATATGTACAAAATTTAAACTTACAGAAGATCCTTATGATATGTTAAATACTTTCTAATTGTTTAGAAATTATTGTGCTGTAATGTGATAAAAGCATAGTTACCTTGTTTAAAATAAATATTCTATAGTATATATATATATTTATGAACAAGATGACCTGCAAGTTCATGGCAATGTTTGAGCCAAACTGGCTACACAATACTGAGTACACAATCACACACCATAATATCAGTGCGTTACGTACACAATGAACTTATATAGCAGGTCCATTAGATATAGAGGCATTGAGACATAAGGATCATTCTCTGTTAGGGGTAATGAATCCCAGAAGTCCATGCGCTCCTTATAGAGATGCTGCTTCATCTGGAACGTCGGTCCAGGGCCAATGTTAAGATATGTGAGATCATCACCTGCTGTGTTCCACTCTGGCACTTTAGCATGTCCTTCCAACGGCAGTCTGTTGTCATTTAGAGAAGTTGATGTGGGTTGCCTGGAAAGCAATAGATGTGTTAAACTTATTTACTTCTAAGGTTAAAAGAATGACAGTTGGTATTTCAGCATCTTAGATATACTTATGCCTGATTTCACCAACAGATGTTAAGACTTAACACTGGTTTAATATTAGTTATAACAAGTGTTAGCTTAACTCTAGTGTTAAATCTCTTGTTAAACTAACAAGTCATATTTCTGATGTTAAGTCCTTAACAATTGTAAATAGCCAAGATGGCGGGCGTGAACGCAGCTGTTGTTGTTGATTTGCTATATATAAGATTGTCTAAATGACATTCGTAATAGAGAACGGCGTATGAGGAGAAATTATTTTGAGGAGCTATCAGAAGAAAATTTTCTACAGAGGTATAGACTGTCCAAACAAGTTGCTATGAAGATTACTGTGGAAGTACAGGAGAGGTTAGAACGTGCATCGAGAGGAATATGCCGATCTCGCCTTTGCTTCAAGTATTAATAACTTTGTGATTTTATAATTCACTGAATTATTTGGATAATACACTGTCCACTTCCCATCTTGAAATGTTCAAGTCACTTGTACTTCTTTGCACCTCGTTTTAAATTTACGTAATACTGAAGAAGATGTTTCATGTTTCTAATAATGACATACATTTGGTTTAAATTTGTTTCCAATTTTTTCCCACGTACATCTTTCTCTTTTACATTCACCGCATTTGTCCTCCTATTTTCCAGGATATCCTTATACTTGGTCACCAATTCAATTAAAAGTTTTTTCTCCATTGATGAGAAATTTGTTTCATGGCTTTTGTTTACAATTTTGTTTATCTGCAATTTTTTTTTAGCTGTGTGCAGACGAAAATGAAAACAAAAGCTCATTGCAGTACGTTCAGAAAATAATATGACTCATCCATAGCCTTCTATAGCTGTAATGTTTACAAGTTTCTTGGCATTAACACGTGTTTGTTAACATTTTCAGAAAACAGATTGGTGAAATGCAAGAAATTTAACAGTTTTGTTAGTGCTGTTACAATTGTTACGTTACATTTGTTAACGTCAATTTTAACATCTTTTGGTGAAATCAGGCATTAGTGTAGTGATTTAGAACTGGAACTGGATTATTTCGGAGGGAACTTGACATGGAGGTGCAAACAAGGTCTATTGTACCTATGCCCCCAAATGGGGCATCCCCGGGGAGAAGGATGAGATAAAAGGAGAGAGAGGGGGCCATCCCAAGGAGCCACAACAATACATAGGGCAGGGCCCCTACACTTTACTTTGATGGAAACTTTCCCCTGCAGGCCAGGACAACGAACATCCCACTCTACTTTAATTTAGAAACTGTCCCAACGGAAGACCTGGGTTCTGAGACTGGCAACCATCTTACCAGAGGAGTATTTGGTTTTACTAAGAGTATATCATCCTGCCATGCACTGCCGAGACACCCACTGATACTTGTACCCTGAAAGAGACCACCAGATGAGAAATGATGTGAAATAATAATGGAGATAAAATGGAAGAACAGGAAATTTGGGAAATGTAATTAATCTACCCAGCATTTGCCTAGTGACTCAGGAAAATCCCCAAAAAGCCCTGGGTCAGGTAGGTTGGCCACGGGAATCAAACCTGGGCCTCCTGAATGTGGGCCACAGACAGAACTGCCTGAGCCATCCTGCTGAGTAGGTGGTAGATTTAACAGAAGACACACTTTAAGCAGTAACCATTATGCTTTTGATAATTGTTTATATTTTTGATGAGTGAATAATGTAGTGCATCTGTTAAAATCCAAAAATCCAAATTTTCTTCTACCTATAATTGCTTTAACTTTAAGTGTGACTAAATTGACTGCAATAGTTTTATGAATTTTTTCTAACATTTATTCCAAGCATAAAACACATGGTCCACACATAATTTTAATCAATTCTGTCCAACAGTTGTTCAAATATTAATCTTTTTATTCATAATTTATTACTTTTTGATATGTTAATAAGCAATGCTTGACAAATAATACGTAAAAACTGAAGCTACTGACAGAGAAACAATATAAATATTACACTAACATAATAATTTGTGACCACCTTCACTTAACTTTTGAATTAATTATAATTTTATAATTTTTTAAAAAGATAAGTGAAGTTGGTCACAAATTATTGTATTTTATTGTAATGCTTCCTGGACTCTTAAAAGTTTATATCACTCTGAGTTTTTAATTTGTCAGTATGAACTTAAAGAAATTTTGCACATGCACCTGTTATTTTAATTAATTTAAGAAAAAAAATCTGATGTTTTCACTCACTTATTTTTCTCTACTCATTTATGTACAAAATATTCTTTAAAATGTTTAATCTTTTTTCACTTTTTTAATTCAGATAGTCTCTGTAGAAATGGTCTTATTACTAGTGCTGCGTGATTTAATCGACTAACCAAAACAATTAATCAATTAATTCTTTATTTTAGATTAAAGATTAAAAAATTTTAATTGATTGAGTCAATTTCAATAAACATTAATGAAAACTCTTTTAGCCAAATTTGGCCCTCTTTGTTTTGATGCATTACTTCCAACCTAAGCAGCCTTTCCAACAAATCAAGCTTTCACTAGACACGTAATGTTCTTTGAACTTTGAGATAATATAACTCCTGATAGCTAAAAGAAATCACTCTGAACCCCTAGAGAGTCTAAATAACACTTCTGTTGTGAAATATTCTAAGAGATTCATAACTACATACAAATGCTGACAGAGGTTTATTTCCTTACAGCATGTGTGTGACAACATGTTGTATACAACTGACTTTTTTATAACGTGCTAGCATAAACTGAGCTGTACAACCCTGAACCGAACACTTCGCTTATGCAGTTATGGAAACAATAGCTGATCACTCTTCTCAGGGCTGGTGGTGGTGTAACTGTGCTGTTAACTGCAGTAAGCCAGTAACATTTCTGAGTTCATGTCAGTGAGTGAAAGTTTTGTGTTAAAAAAGTTAAAATAAGAAAAAATGTTATAAAAAACAACTGCATGTCAGTCTCACAAATCTTAATAGATATTGATATAGTACGTTACTAAATAATTACTTACAAAAATATTGAACTTCTAATTCAGTACATATATAAAGCATGTGCACTTGATGCAAACAAAAATTTTGAATCTAAATATTTAAAAGTTTCATAAATAATAAAATATACAGAGTATTAAAGTACTTTATATAATAAATACGTAAAATAAGAAGCTATTAACAGTGAAGCAAACAAATATATACAAATATAACAATTTGTAACTTAAAACTTCACTTATCTTATAAGAAATGATGATAATTCTTTTAAATTCTCCAGGATCATGATTCCATGTATATTCATACACATCTTTAGTTGGAAATTGGCGACAGCTTTGTTTTATCCAGCTGAAGATGTGTATGAATATACATGGAATCGCGATCCTGGAGAATTTATAAGAATTATCATCATTTCTTATGAGATAAGTGAAGTTTTAAGTTACAAATTATTATATTTGTATATACTTTATATAATCCTTACACCTAATTTTTGAACAGATAATATCTCGATTAATCAATAGATTAATCGATTAAAGTAACACAGTTACTCGAATACAAATTTTGATCTATCTACAGCACTACTTATTACACGTTTTCTGGTAGGTACAATGGGAATATGAGAATACAGAGGCTTAAGCTATAGTCAAATCTTTTATGAGTTCATCACTTAGTAATGACTTTCATACTCTTTTTATATGTCCAGAATTTAAAAAACATGGATGTGTTGCACTCACATGACTTTCTCTATTCTCTATTCTTATGCAAACAGTTCTTACAAATGCTTATTGTTCTACTTCAAGTTGTAGATTAACATTTGCAGAAAACTGAGTCGGAGGCTCAGGTGGTTTCATCTACAGCAGGCACTTTGGAGGTCGGGTTCAGTTCCTGTGGCCGACCTACCTGACCCATGGGGTTTTTGTTTTTTTTTCCCAGATCACTAGGCGAATGCTGGTTAGGTTAATTATATCCCCCGAATTTGTTGTCCCTCCATTTCATTTCACATCATCTCTCATCTGGTGGTCTCTTTGTAAGTTCTGTTGCCTTTTTCTTCATTACAGGAAAAAGGCAGCAAAACTTACAAAACCACCAGGAAAATAACACCAGCTTCAACTCCGATGGGTGGACAGGCAGCCAACCAAGAACAATGGGGCAGAGCCACCGGAGATCATCTGGGATGTAAACCTAAACTACAATGCAAAGATCGGACAAGAGCTCAAAAGAAGCTCACGACATGATGCGCGAAACATTGGCAAGTATGGCCAATATGACGTGGCCTTCACCAGAAGCTAAGGATAGTCATTAGCTGAGGATGTTAGGAAGGCCCTAACAAAATGTGTTCTAGTAATATATGGAGAATTGAGCACTAGTTCAACTCAAAATTATATTAAGAGATTTTAAGTTGATTTCTTAGTAATTTTTGGTAAGCTGTGTTTGTTTCACTTTGTCAGGTTTCACATTTGTTAAAATTAATCTTACTGAAGAGATAAAGGCAGGTTTCTTGGAAAATTATTGCAACAGCTTTATATTTATTAATTTATAGATAAGTCGTATTTATTACAAATCGGCTTCACTTACGTCTATTTTAATAAATACGACTCATCTATAAATTAATAATTATTTCACTTCACTGTGGTGTTCCAATACAGTTAAATCTCGATATAGCTTTATATTTACTTACCCATACTTGGCAAAGTTTGTCCAGAGTTCTATGAGTGCAAGGCTCACTTGAAGGTCACTTTCAGACCACCCTGCAGAAGGAAATAATGGAATCTGGAATAGGTAGATGAGATCATCACAATGGCTCACACCTGCAACATGAAACAGTCTGCGTGATTATCTTTCAACTCCGTATATGACCACTTATTAGGATTTCTAATATTGCCAACTTACCATAGTCTTCAGTAGTGTTAGCAAAATATTGAGTGAAACTGTTCTTGCCTCTGTAGTCAATATGATAGAGATAAACATTCTCATGCTGCATTCTCTGATGTAGTATTGCTGCTTTATGGAAGCCATGAATAAAAGCTCTGTCTGAGTACATCTGCAACAAATTTTCTCAAGTCATTTCCATAGCTGAAGAATATTAAGATATTATAACTGTTTACATTATTGATGTTTGTCAAGAAGTGAAGCAGAAGATAACAGTAAGAAAGGTCCCATTGAGGCAATGCACTAGAACACTTTGTTAACTGTTATTCCATCTCATGAAACACGTACTAGTGTTGTCTCAGATAGACCTAGTAATTTGTATAATTCATGAGAAAAGCTTTGTTCCACCTCAAGATGTACTGAAGAAATAAAAAGAATTGAATCACATTTTAATGTAACAATATGTCTAGCTGCACATTTACTTACTTGAATGTATTCCATATAAATGCCACTGCAAAGCATGACTTTCATTACTAAAGGCCGGAGGCTTATAAGTGCATGATAGGCAGTGACAAAGCATGACGTGATGCTTACGGAAAGAGCTCCTGTGTATCTGCAACTTGTGAACTTGGGTTTGAAACTAATTCCCTATATACAATTAGCACTTCCATAAACTTCATACCATGCTTCGCCCCTGATGATAGCATTAGGATTAGAATCACTTAGAAGGAGGAGACTCCTTATAGGCCATTGTAGGCCCTTTGTGATCTTATGTGATTGGAATTAGTTGAAGTAAACCCTGGCCACTGGAACTGTACCTAGACCACTTTTGATTTATGTGACCTCTGAAAGAAAGGGATGAGGGAAGCTTCAAAAGGTTACCAGATTGAGACAACTGTGCATACTAAAGGCACTGTCACTAACAAGGAAGGTATGATGATTGTAGAGACAGCAGAAATAATTTTTAGAAAAATAAAAAGAGAAAAATTATGATTGTAAACAAGATATTGGATAAATATCAAACTTGGTATACCAGTGCAAAATATTTTCTAGTTTCAAATATCTGAGGAACTCTTTGTTGTCTGCCACAGGACAGAAAATATTTGAGAATCTGGTGTTTAGATGCATAAGAACAAGTCTGAATGCATATTTTCCTTCCAAAATGTTCTTTCCCAATTACCATTTCATTTCACATATCACCTGTGGTATCTGCCTGTGGTATCATACAAAATAAGAACGGACAGGCAATGCTATTTAGTGAGAGTTTGGTGCACAAGAAGAGCAAAAGAAATAAGATTATCATGTCGAATACACAAATTTATAGGACTGTTACCAAGCTAAGATTTTATACTCACATTGAGGAACCCCCGCTCATTGTGCTTGCCTATTGTAACAGGGTTATCATTGCCTAGGAAATGGGATACAATCCTGGACCACACATAAGTCTCTTGCTGCTTAGTAGTAGTGCTTTTGAACAGCTCTGTAAGCCAGGGACCAAGCACATTCAGGTGATTGTTCAGGTCTTGAAGTAGACTCACATTCTTCATTATTGCTGCAATATAATGTACTCTATTAATTTTCTGCACAAACTCTCCTTAGTCTCATTAATAAAAACAATCCTTGATGTAAGTTTAAGCTTTCTAATGTGTCAGTTCCTATCAGGTTGGAAATGAATGAACCAGACTACCAGACTACTATTTTATTACAATAAAATATAATTATTTGTCGCAAACTTCACTTATCTTTTAAGAAAATTGATGATCTTTTCATAGAATTTAGTTTAATGTATCTCCAAGTCTCATCTACTCCCCATACCTCTGATCCATGTAACATTCTATTTTCTACTACTGCCATATAAATCCTCTGCAACCATTTGACATTTATATCTGGCAGTTTACTGTAGCATGATCTTACCACCCTCATGGCCATTGTACCTTTTGCCACAGACATCATTTTTGTTCTTTCCAGCTACCATCTGAACTCAACCTTGTCCACAAAAAATCAAATCTCCTTAGTACCTGTATTTCCCTTCTATTAACCTCCCATTTCTCATCCTTATGCAACTTGTATCTTTTTTTGAAGACCATAATCTTAGTTTTGTTTTCATTCACTTTCAGACCCCATTTATTTGGCTGCCTTGATTGCTCTTTCCAGCCTTCCACTTGATATGGACCCAACTACTAGGTCGTCTGCAAACAGTAGCGCCGGGATTTCTTTATTATTAATAACTGGTGAATGTAGCCTACAACTTGATATCTCCTCTAAAATACCATCGATATAAAGGTTAAATAGTACTGGGCTAAGTTTACATCCCTGCCTTACTCGATACAGATTTAGTTACTTTGTTGCTTGGTGGTTTTATATATAACTCGTTCTTCTGATATATCTTCTTAATTACTTCTATAAATGCATAACTTATCCCCTTAATGCTTAATTTGATCCAGAATGCTTCTCTGTTAATAAATCAAATGCCTTCTCTAGATCAATAAATATCATATATATCCTTCCCCTTTTATTGCCCAGATATTTATCTACAATTGTTTTAATAATAAAGATGTCCGTTGTTCTCCTGCCCAGTCTAAAACCTGCTTGGAACTCCGATAGTTTATTCTCCTTCTCTACCCAATTTTACAACCTATTTGCTCGAGGATATCTACCAGGGCAATCCACACGAAGTGAAGCCTGACTTCCCCTCTGACGACCAGGGAGTTACCGAGCTGTCCCGAAAGGGCGCCCGGCACCTCTGGGGCTTTCCATAGGGCAAGATCTAGAGAGGAACGAGCCGCCCCCCCCACCCCCCATCTAGTCCTAGGGACTCAAGACAGGATGGAAGTGGATATGCCACTTACGTGCGCCAACCCTAAAGGGGAAGGCTACCAATTTGACCTCGGTGGGGCCGCCTGATGATCTAGCACACCTTCCCAAGCTATGCTGGCTAGTACGCTGGAATATGTGACTTCCCTCAACTCTGTCCGGAGACATACCCGATCTTCCACTGGTATCGGGAACCACTGCCCCCCCCCCCCCCCGAGTGTAACCCAATTCGAACAACTCCCATTCAGGGAAGGGCTCGAATGTTCGGCCCGAGGTTCCTCTAGTAATGTCAGAGGTACCACGAGTGCTAGGTGTTTGCAGCGCCCGCACCACGGCAGCTGAAGGGGACAGATCCCCTCCCCAACGGGGTACCTATTTGCTAAATTCCAGTAAAGATCTTATCTAGAATGGACAGTAAACTAATCCCTCTGAAGTTAGCTGGGTTATTTTTATCTCTCTTTCACTTGTAAATTGGCAGTACCATACTTGTTCTCCATTTCCTAGGAATTTACTTTTCTTGCATTATTTTATTGAATAATTTTATTCACTATTTTCCTCCTAGTTTGGTCGAGTGCCCAAGCCTTGCGAAATTCTCCTGGTATACCATCAATACCTCTAACTTTGTTAGCTTTTAATCTCCTTATTTGTTCACAGAATTCAACATCCGAGATATATTTATCTAATTCATTAATTATTTGTGGACCCGCTAACAAACTTATTTCCATACTGGTATAATTATCTTGTTCTAACAGTGATTTGAAGTATGCACACCATTGATCTGCACCTACATCCTTGTCTCTCCCATCTTTATACAGTCCTCTTACTATTGAACAAATTTTCTTAGTATTATGCTTCAGTTAGCATTCTGCCTATTTTCTCACCCCATTCCCTCTTTGAGAATGATAGTAAGCAACATGATATTATGCAGTTATTGCTAGCCCTAAAATTGATGCATTTAGAGTTTGCAAATGCAGTATTAAAATCTATTTGGATTCCTTGTTCATCAATTGACACAGAGAAATTTAAGTATAAGGATAATTTAATTGTTAATGATCGGAGGTGATTGATGAAAGAATGTGCTATGTTATCGTTTAGAAAGTAAATAAGTGGGTAAGGCATGTTAAAAGTAACAAGTAAAATTAAAATTAAAGTAACACTTTACTATATTGTACTTATTGTAATTTATTGAACACATTCATCTTCCATTATTACATCGGGTAACTTTTACTTATATTTAATAATTGTAATGAAAACAACAAATAAATATAGCAAAATTAAAGTGATAATACCAGCCATATAGTGTGAAAAAATACGAAAATTAAAACTAAATTCACGAAATTATAAAACAACGCGAAAAAAAAACTGCCTCTACTTATCACATTCTCATAAGAGAAACACAGTAAATGTTGCAGGCATTCTAGCACTGGACTGGCATTCATAGGCTGTATGTTGTTTATACCGTTTGCCTGAGGGAACATAGGAGTCCAGTACTACACAAAAAGTTACCACTAGTGAATTATGTCCTGCACCGTGGCGTAGCGGGCTAAGGCAGCATGCCTTGCTCCCTGGGTACGGAAAGCGGCCCGGGTTCGATCCTACCCATGGTGATGCGGATTTCAAGTCCCGGGTATAGGACCATTACCCACTCAGCAAATGAGGACAGTGAGGAGTTTATGCTAGGTAAGCGGCCCTGGTCACAAAAACCAACATTCTGGTAGGGGGATACCGAGATGCTGACCACATCTGCTCCTGTCTCGGTTGGATGATCGCCAACCTCTGCCGTGCATAAGTGGGCGTGAGGCCGGCAGTCGGGTTGGTAGGCCTTGGTCTTCTTAGGGCTGTCGCGTAATGGTTTCATTTTATTTTAAGTTGTGGATTATGGTGCATTATCACTCAGTATTTCAATTTCTAGAATTAATTTTAATGTACAAGTAATACTAAAAAAAAAATGGTGAAATTGTACTATTTTCTGTTCAATGAGGCCTTGGTCCTCTTAGGGCTGTCGTGCAAGGGTTTCATTTTATTTTAAGTTGTGGATTATGGTGCATTAACACTCAGTATCTCAATTTTTAAAATTAATTTTAACGCACAAGTAATACTCGAAAAAATTGGGGAAAATTACTATTTTCTGTGCAATAAGTTAGACAGATTATCTACATTAGTTATGATGAATCAGTTTTAAAGAAACAAAATGAAGCAAAGGATAAAACATGCCAAAATTCTGCAGATAGCATTTCCTCTAGTGATACTGTAGGAGGATGTAAATAAAACTGTCCATTTCAGGTTATAGAATAAGTATACAGAACACGTAGGGGATTCGGCACTGAGACCACATCAGTCATGTGATAAAAAATACAAGTTTATAAAATTAGACTAAATATTGATAATGTAAATCTGTGCATACTATATAAAAAAACTCAACTATGCTTAAAATGGTATTCATTTCCATTATGGATAAGAAACTGATCTTCATTATAAAAACAAATACATTTTGAGCTCTTTTTTAAAAGTATTTCTGTCTATCGCTGACTTCAGTCTGTTTAGTAATATGTTGAAGTATTTTGACCCAGCATAAATAATATTTTTATTTCCAAACTGGGCCCTATATGATGGAAGGAAAAAGTAATTTAATCTGCGAGTGTGGTGTTTGTGTATATCTTTATTTAGGCAAGGGGATATTGTTGAGTTTCTTTTTTACATACCAAAACAACATAATTTACGTATATACAAAAGAGGGGTAAGATTTTGAATTTCTTAAAGTATGGACTACATAACTTATATTGTGGCAACTGAGCTAAAACTCTAATAGCCCTCTTTTGGACTGAAAGTAGGTGTGCAAAAAGTCTTACCAGCAGAACCCCATAACAAAGCCCCATATTCCAAATGTGAATGAAATAAAGAAAAATATGCATTATGAATTGTTTGAAGAGGTAAAATATTAACTAGTTGACGTAACAAAAACACAGTCTTATTACGTTTAGAGTAAACAGTTGAAATGTGATTTTTCCAGGAGAGATTATCATCAATGTTAATGCCTAAGAATTACAGCTGTTAAGTATATTTTAGTACCATTAGCAATAGTATTTTGCGTAGATTGGTACTTAGTGATGACAAATAGGAATTCTTATGAAATTTTATTATCAAAAGTGTGAATTGCATACTTTCTCCATTTTAGGCTAACAATTCACACGATGCGGGCCAGCTTTAAGGAATATTGGAACCTCTAATGGAGAGGGGAAGCAGAAATATGTATTAAATTTAAAGGGAGTCGATTAATGACACTAAACAACACTTACTTGAAGTCATTATTCTCTCTTATTTTAATGAAAATATTATTTGGAACTTCCTTCTCTTTGAAAGTCACCCCTCGCCACTGTTCTGTCATGCCACATTGGCTTTGATGTATAAACGGATATAATATGCTTCACGAAAGAAAATTAATTTAATGAGGAGAGGAATACACTTATAAACTACAAGGAAATGCTAAGGAAAACAGGGATATGACGTTAGGCGCAGTAGCAGGGAATGATAATAAACGGCAGAGTTTGAGAAAGTTCATTGAAATAAGTATGATACTTACGTAGGGCTCGTATGATTCCTTCATCAGAAACTACTCCTTGGATCCAAGGCACTCGATGAAACCGTCCAGTCTTCACTAGGTAGTAAGGATCTGCTCTCAGAAAGCCGTCAGGAGCATATTCAATGGCGGGTGTAAACACCACCAAAGGATCAATGGACCATGGCTGTAAACAACGAGACACTTTCTCTACATCGTGACATCATACAACTTAAAATGCTAAATACAGGTGATTAAAAGAGATGGGCATACTTTCAAACTGCTGTATTTTCTGCACATGTTATACTTGAATTCAGTCAGGTATATTTGTAAGGAGATGTAAAGTTTTGAATACTACCACAAGACTGTTCAAACCATGGAATAGATCGCATGGGGAATGAACTCAGCACTTCAGTTCTGGTCACCAAGGTTCCCTGATCTCACATCCTGCGATGTTCTTTTCTGTTGGGAGTTCATGAAAGAGGCTGTTTATGTACTATCTTGTCCCTCAGATTTGAATGACCTACGAAACTGTATCACAGCAGCGGTGAACTCAGTGATTCAAGACATTCCTCATCGAGTGTGGGAAGTGTGTCCATATTTTTTAATCATCTTGTATATTACAAATCTGATGACTTCCTATCCATTCTTTAACGGACTGTTCTTACAGAGTCTATTCTGCTCGTCAATTCGAGGTAGTCCAGATAAACATTTGCAGAATTGATTTGATTACATATTTCCTTGTAAGCTAGGACAGGAGTTATAATAGAAGGGATATTAGGTTTAAGCAGCCCTCCAGTTTTATTCTTCGTCTTGCCAACATCCAAGTAAGAGCTCTTTTAGCAGTGTATCGCCGTGAAGTCCGACCACCCACAACAGGTGGGAAGTCCCGTAGGGGAGGGTTCCGACCCCCCTCAGCTGCTGTGGTACGATCGCTGCAACCCCCAAGCTCTCGTGGTGTTTCTGACGTTAATAGAAGTAAGTCAGGCTGAACATTCGAGGCTCTCCCGAATGGGAGTTGTTCGGATTGGGTTGGACTCGACGGTGAGTTAGAACACCAGCGGCTCCAGCGAGTCTTCCCGGGGGCACTGACGCGCGTACGTGGTGTATCCACTTCCACCCTGGAATGGGGGGATGTTTGAAGTTATAAAGTATTGCCCTACTGGAAACACCCACTTCTGGTAGACCTCGCACTGAACTGAACCGAACAGGTAGGAAAGTAGCAGAATGACATCGTAAATTGGGGTACAAAATTTAAGGAAAATTCAGTACATAGTCAACCTGTCAAAGAGGGTTGTTAGGTATCTGATGGTTTCGAAGTGCCATAGTCTTTCCAGGACCACTAGAAAAATAAGTCTGAGATCTTCTACATTTTTTATGTAATTAGACATCTATTTCTTGGGTTTACAGTTGTACAAAAGTCTTTCAGAATGAAATGGACTTCAGAGATGTTCACAGAAAATTCAAGATATACGTTCCATTTTTTATGCCAATATCTTAAACAGGTGTCATATTTAATCGAAATCCTTGGGCCATTTTGGAGGAACTTCAAATTATTTCATTGTTTTCCATGTAAGGGTAGTTTAGAGACCGTGCACTATTTTGAAAATTTTCGTGCCGCATCCTTAAAAGATGCCAAACTTAAACCGACGTCTTGGTTTTGAGGAATGCTGTTCACACAAACACACACACTCGAATCTTTTATCTAAAAAACTTCCTTTTGGTAGGAGTTCAGCTGGCTTCAAGACATATTTTTTTTCGGTGAAATTGTATAATGAATTTTCAGAGGAATAAAATACTTCCTCTACTTTAAGTACTGAGGGACCCAAACACATCCGAACCTGCTGCACGATGTTTTGCATTTCCGCGCCCTTGACGCTCGTTGCCGTCTACCTCTAATAAAATAGAAAGGCACAGGTGAAACCATGCAACATTTTAAACATTACTTTTAAAGACTTTACTTAACCATGCTATTAAAGAAGTTATTGAAATCGACCACTGTCGTTGTCCATACATGTTTGGCATCTCTTTAGGAAACTATCCACCACTCTGTCGTTCACATTGAGAAATGATAACAATATTTTCCAATAGCGGAGAAAGTTATAGGCCCAATTTTTCTCAAACCAAACAGTTCACGTCCATGCATACGTGAATACAATTTTACCCCCGCTCCCCTTTTTGTAGAAAATTAACAAACAGGGAGCGTGATTTTGTGTTTTTTTCAACAATACCCTGCAATCGTGTATAAAGCGAATTTTCGATGAGAATAATTAAAAATGTGTTTCAGGACAGAATTAATAGTAGATATTTGTGGCCCCTCGGTCTCCCAAGTTAACCCCCTGCGATTTCTATCTCTGGGTTAACTTAAAGCATAAACTTTATAAGACAAACCTACACACGCTAGAAGAATTAAAACAAAATATCTAACAGGAAATTGCCAGCATTTCTGAACGTGAACTATGGCGAGTGATGGATACATTCTTAAAGAGATACCAAACATGTATGGTCAGCATCTCCTTTAATAACAGGGGTAAGTAAAGTCTTTAAAGACAATCTTTTAAAATGTTGCATGGTTTCATCCGCGTCTTTCTGTAATAGAGGTAGACGGCAATGAGCGCCGAGGTCGCGGACAGGCAAAATACCGCGCAGCGGTTCGGTTGTTTTTAGATCTTTCGGTACATACGTAGCAGCGAAAGTAAATAACAGTAATAAATTAAAAATGAACTGACTTCATAGGCTAGTCAAGAAAAATATTTTCTTCATAATATGGGTACTTTAAATATATTGTATTTTAATCATAATCATTAATTATTTTTGAAAATAAAAATGTTCCAAGTTAAGGGGTAGTTTAGGCTGAGGACCTCTTTTTTAAAATCTTCATATGGTATTCTTGGAGGATGCGCACGCACACACTTAAGTGTGGACCTCAAAACGCTAATTTTTGGGTCGGAATGCAATTCTTCCTCTATTTACTGTGGGTCATCAGAAGTGAACATTTTATGTAGCCTATATAATGGTGAGAAATTTATTGAAATCTACGGAACACATTAAGCGTGCTTACTTCTAGCCTCTCATCTACTTCACGTTAATGGGGTGAGGAATGCCGCTTTATTACATAATCTCTTCTCATTATGTAAGTTCTCATAACACAATTACCAGTGTTCAATGTACATAGCGTGTTAGGTATAAGTGATTCCTCCTGCATGCGACGGTGGCTCCCACATCCGCTGATCTCACTTTCTCCACGCTCTCATCTGACACGTGTCAGGCATGCAATGATCTTTACATTGAAAGAACAAATGAAACATCGAATACACAATGGAATTACGTAAAATAACATTAATGATGATCCTCAGTAAGTGTATTGTCATCCCATTTTACATGTCCGCCGCCGAAAGTTGGGTGACTGCCTTATTTTAAGTGATTCCCTCAGCGCACTCCAGAGCCTTCGTGAGCTGTACAACCACCGTATCCAGGACGCCCTCCACGTTCTGCACGCCTCTGGCGTTAGCGTGGGTTGTGCATGGGTTCCTGGTCACGTGGGCTTGCGGGGGAATGAAATGGCGGATTCGGCAGCCAAGGTGACAACCATAGACCCCAGTGTAACAATTTCATCTGTGACTGCGGAAGACTTTCGGCTTGTTGTGCGTGGGGTGGCGCTCTCGTGCTGGCGCGATGAGGTCTGCTCTCCGTTACAACAATTCCGATCGGTAAAGGAGCTTCCAAATCACTGGGTGACCTGTCGTTTATCGCGGCGAGAGGAAGTTTTATTGTCTCGGTTGCACATCGGACACTGTCATTTTAGCCACAGTGTTTTATTAAACAGGACCCCGGCTCCAGTTTGCCCGCTCTGCGGTGCCGAACTGTCGGTGCGTCATATACTTTTAGATTGTTTTAGACTAGCACGTCTCCGCAGGTCTCTCCAGCTGCCGGCCAGCTTGGCGGAGATACTCGCGGATGACGAGACGGCGGTGGGTAAGGTTTTAGCGTTTATTTTATCTGTAAATTTTAGGATTTAGGCCCTAGCAGTTTGGGTATTTTAACCATTTTAACCTTTCTAGTTTTAATGGTTTTAGTTCCTTTTTTAGTCTTTGCCACCGTCGTGCGGGTGTTTTATCTTGCTTTTATTTGATTGATTACCGTTTAGTGTTTTAGCCCTTCAATTGGTTTTTAAATCCGCTGGTTTTTTATGGGTGCTGATGACCCAGTAGTTGAGCGCCCTTAAACACCATAATCATCTGTATCGTCATCTCATCTGGGGCTGGCTGTTTTCCATTATACCTCCAGAGGAACGATATTTGTCTTCTAGTTGTGCAACATGGTGTAAGTAATTAGACCAATTATTCTTGTTTTCGATGTGCTATATAGTACTGTCGCATTGTTGAACGCGAAGCAGCTATTTTAGAGGAGCCAACGCGAAGAAGTGGGAATAGGGGCACTGCCTTGCCTTGTTGCTTATTGGCTGGCGGGACGGGTATGGCACTCCTTCAATAGCACGCCTGACGACAAGAGGCCGCGGGGGAATTGCATTGTTACTACGTAAAAGACCTTTCGAGATTGTTTCGAGAAGTTCCCAATTCTAGAACGATCTACCGCACCCGGCAGGATTATATAAAATCCGATGCAATGCCGATAGTCATTGAGTAATGCGACAATAGTACAAGAGTTGTAGCGAGAGCGGTGTGGTTCTTCCAGTTGAGTGTGACTCCATGTACTACGCACTCCGACGTGCGTAGTTCATACGTTAGTAAGTGCGTCTCCGTAGATAGGAATCGGCGGGCTGTGGAACCCGGAGTGAAGCTGTTTTTGTTTGATATTGGAGTGTAGCTATCGGCATGTACATTCGTGTTAGAGGTAAATCTCTGTGTTTGTCAAAAAGTTTATTACGAGCGCTGTTCAATAAACAATGATCATTATTTTTTACGGTCATAATTTTTCGCACTAAAATCCAATCTTATTATATTCTGTTAGTTTAATGTGAAACAAACACGCCGTAGTAGTTTCATTATTGGTACTCCAGGTTCCTGCCTCTGAGAACCAGGCAAGTTCAGACATGTTCAGTATCGCCTACCGCTACAATGGAGGTAACATGCAGTTAAAGTTGACGTTAGAGGAAGATCCGGAGTTTCTTTCAAACGTAATCACTGCTGATGAAACTTGACTACATCATTTTGATCCTGAGAGCAAACACCAAAGCTGAGTGTGGAAATCTCCTTCCTCACCAACCCCCAAAAAGCAAAAGTGGTTGCTTCTGCTGGGAAAGTTATGGTCATCTCATTCTTTGATATTCATGGAATGGTTTATCAGCATGTTGTACCTGCACACACATCAGTAACTGAACAATACTACAGGGACGTCCTGAAAACATTGGAAATCCATATCAGGTGCAAAAGACCACATTTCCGTGAAGCAGGCTGGATGCTGCACCACGATAATGTGCGGCCGCATATTACCAATGTTGTTGCTGAATATCTTGCAAAAAATCAACGTGAAGTGCATCCCTCACCCTCCTTATAGTCCGGATTTAGCCCCATGTGACTTCTATTCCCTAACTTGAAGAAACGCCTTCGTGGAAGGCATTATCCATAATCAGAAGCAGTGCTGAAGGCTGCGGAGGCAATTTTGAAGGATCTCTCAAAAATGGTTTCCAGCATGTCTATGAAGATTGGCAGAAACGCTGGGACAAGTGCATCGCATTCAGGGGAGACTATTTTGAGGAAAGACCATCAAAATTATGAGGATGAGTAAAGGTATGTTGTCAAAAAAAAAAATGTGATCATTATTTATTGAACAGCGCTCGTACATACGACACCGCAGGCGGTGACACTGATGATACATGAGATGAAGATGGAGCACCGGTGGAATGAGATGGCAGGGGAAACAGGAGATCCCGGGGAAAACCCACCCCGGCGCCGTGTTGTCCACCACAAATCTACTTTGCAGAGGCTTTTCCCCGGCCTGAGAGTGAAAATTATTTGCGAAGAGCAATTGCTGCTCTGTACACATACGTATTATTAGTATAAGGTTTCTAAAGTTTTATTACTTGCAGAAAGCTCCTCTTTAGGACGCCACTTGTATGGTTGATACCAATTTTTCAAGGCGGATTCTTTACTATTCACTTGTAATAGAGATTAGGTGCTGAACGTCGCCACGTGCATGTTGTCGCTTGCTACATGGACCTGACCTTCCCTCCCCTATCACATCTGCTGGCCGAAAAAAATGCATATAGATTACACGTCATGATTTCCTGGAACACATAGTGTAACTTAATCATTTTTGAGTAAAAATGTTATCGAACGTGCGGCACATACTTCGAACATGAGTCATAAATTCCATACCACATATGCATTTCTCATAATGCTAGAGGAAATTTTTATTTACTTTTCTTTCTAAAATGCTTATAAATATGTACATTTCTGCCTACAAGCACTTCACAGTTGCCTTTTAACACTGTTGGCTAACGTTTATTTATAACCTAAAAGAGCGTTGGGGCACAACCTGACTATACTACCAACTTTAAAACCCTAGAAGATACCAGTTCTGTGTATTTGTCACTACTGAGACAGAGAAATGCACACAAAACCTTAAATACTTATAAACTTTTTGAAAAAAAAAGATGATTAAGTAGTCACTCACACTGTATACTTATAAAAAAGTAAGTAATCCACGGTGTAATAGTCCCAATCGAGTTTGAGTCTGCCAACCCGACTGTCGGCCTCACACCCATATACAAGGTAAAAGTGGGCGATCATCTAACCCAGGAGTGTGAAGGAAGACACTGTAAGTGTGAATTTACCTTCCCCCTTGTCCCTACTACTCTCTAGACACAGATAGAACCAACTAAACCGGTTGTAGTCGCGTGGCGTCTTTTCAGTTCAGTGGTAGATTCCATTTGCAACATTAGCAAATGAGGCAAGTTTGAACGGGACTGGATCATGGTTCTTCATGGTCGTAAAGCACGGTGTCTGATATAACCTACTAATATTGAATATATTAGAAGTTTCTTCCCAAAAAGACAATTTTTGCGGCCCACACTGAAGCTCATAGCGAAGGAAACTTGCCAGAGTATTATTCAGTCAGAAGCACTCTGTGTGAAATCAGCCACTTTGAATAAAATTATGCCTTTGTACTGTTAAACATGCATTACGACATAGCCAGTTTCAAAATCTTTTTGGCAACCTGAGACTTGGAATATTTGAATTTACCTACTACTGCCAGCTAATAGAGATGGCCAAGATGGCCAACAGAAGCAAAATGTTATGAGGAACGTTGGAGCTGAGGAAAGAAATTCACATTTTCCTATGGCTAAAATACTGCAATTCCGGAACCTGTTACTTTTTATTTTGTGATTTGGCTTTTCTAAGCGATTTAAGTTTTCACTTCAACGATCTTAGCTTAGTTTACAAGGTAAATACATATTTATATAGTTAGCAGATTGTGCGAATGCATCTATGGATAAATTAAAGATGTGGCAAGGCCAAATAGAACAGAGTAAACTATAACATCTTTAAAATCGGTTATGAAAAATATTACTGCATAATACAAAACAAAAATATATTATTATATTAGAGGAGTCATTAGAAGTGTTCTGAGCGTAATTTCTAGACACTAATATTGAAATACCACTGCCCAATTTCATCATCAGATGTTAAAATCGACGTTAACAAATGTAACATACGAGATCTGTTCAATAAAGAATAATCATAATTTTTTACGGTCATAATTTTTCGCACTAAAATTCAATCTTATTATATTCTGTTAGCCTAAAGTGAAACAAACACGCCGTAGTAGTTTCATTGTTGGTACTCCTGGTTCCCGTCTGTGCGAACCAGCCAATCAGACATGTTCAGTATCGCCTACCGCTGCAATGGGGGTAACATGCAGTTAAAGTTGATGTTAGAGGAAGTTCCGGAGTTTCTTTCAAACGTAATCACTGATGATGAAACTTGGTTACATCATTTTGATCCTGAGAGCAAATAGCAAAGCTCAGTGTGGATATCTCCTTCATCACCAACCCCCCAAAAAAGCAAAAGTGGTTGATTCTGCTGGGAAAGTTGTGTTCATCTCATTCTTTGATATTCATGGAATGGTTTATCAGCATGTTGTACCTGCACACACATCAGTAACTGGACAATACTACAGGGATGTCCTGAACACATTGCAAGTCCATATCAGGTGCAAAAGACCACATTTCCGTGAAGCAGGCTGGATGCTGCACCATTGTAAAGCGGGGCCACATATTGCCAATGTTGTTGCTGAATATTTTGCAAAAATCAACGTGAAGTGCATCCCTCACCCTCCCTGTAGTCCGGATTTAGCCCCATGTGACTTTTTTCTATTCCCTAACTTGAAGAAACGTCTTCGTGGGAGGCATTATCCATCATCAGAAGCAGTGGTGAAGGCTGCGGAGGCGATTTTGAAGGATCTCTCAAAAATGGTTTCCAGGATGTCTTTGAAGACTGGCAGAAACGCTGGGACAAGTGCATCGCATTCAGGGGAGACTATTTTGAGGACTATCAAAATTATGAGGATGAGTAAAGGTACGTTGTCAAAAAAGCTTGTGATCATTGTTTATTGAACAGCCTTCGTAGCAATTGTCACAGCGTTAACAAAAGTGTTAAAATTCTTGCATTTCACCAACTTGTCTTTTGAAAATGTTAACAAACAGGTGTTAACGCCGAGAGACTTGTAAATATTACAGCTATAGAAAGCTATGGATGCGTCTTATTATTTTCTGAACGTACTGCGTTGTGCTTTTGTTTTTGTTGTCGTTGACACACGGCTGAAAAAATGGCAGGTTAACAAAATTAGAAGAGAAGACGTGGGAGACAGTTTCTCATCATTCGAGAAAGAATTGTTAGTTCAATTGCTACTTTTTTTTTTCTAGCACCACAGGGAAACAAAATAACTCGTTCATGGTGCCACATAATGCAGCTTGCTCGCATAAGACCATAGCTCGGATGGCGAGCGAGATATGGATTAAGGCAGATGCTTGGCCTGTCTTACAGTGAGTACAAAGAATGGTGCTCTGTATATCCTGTATATGTCCGCTTAACAATGTAACTTCTGCAAGAAACCTACACTCACATATGGACATATGTGTGGTGTTCCAAGCAATTATTGTTTGATCTCTATAAGAGCACCCTTTATTGGACCATCGCATATCGCGGCTAAAACGCCAGGATACTCCCAGAAGCTTTCTCTGAAGCAATAACGTCAATCCTACCAACAGTGTTCAGCTGGCAATGTAGTAATTTCCAAATTTGGTTCTTTAGATAAAAATTTAGCAACATTTTTAGTTCAATTTTGCAATGGAGTCTGCTTTCTGAAATGTCTGCAGCACCTATGTTTGATCCTAGAATTAATATAGTCAGCGGTAAACTTCCACATGTTCTGGACCGCGTCGAATGAGATAAGTTTGCGGGCTTAGTGCCGCCAACACGTTACCCCCACTCTTTTCATGTTTCTCTCTCTCTCGCACACTATCCTAGACCATGGGTTAGTTACAAATGGTTATATAGCTTAATACAAATGTATTTTTGTCACTGTTAGTTTGATGAAACAATAAATGCAGAGCGACATCAGAGGCTATCAATCGCTTGACAGAAGAAGAGATCGTATGGTTGGTTCCAACAAGATTATGCAATTTCACATACAGCTGCCAAATCATAAAATACACTAAGAGACGTGTTTGATAACAGAATAATTAGTATTGATTTGGGGCCCCATCGTTCTCCTGACCTAACGAGTTGTGAAATTTTATTTATGGGTTTCTTTAAAAGACAAACTGTATCGTTCCAGTCCTCATACACTACAGGGACTTAGGGAAAATATTGTACAAGAAATCACAAGAATATCTGTTGCTCAGCTTCGGAGAATATTTACATGAGATATGCTGCCTGGTTAAAGCAGAAGCTCAATATAAGGTAAGGATTCTAAACCGCCTCTGCCGACGTAAGTTCCCCGGTGACTGCCAGCCGTCTCACACAGTAGAGAGAGGCCATGAATGGGTTCGATTATAATTTAATAACTCGGTATAAATATGTAACAACCAATAATTGTGTTCATTACAGTGCTTTCGTCACGAAGCATCGTTATATTATATTGGTATTTTATTTATTTGGATTATGAGTATGTTTAGAAATCCTTCCAGAACCTTCCTCTCTGAGGACTTCTTTTTTAGGTTTTTTCTTGTTCCTCATAATCGGAAAACACTTGAGAATTTTACTAAAATTGGGCATAAAAGGTATGCTTCCAGAATTATTATTTATTTAACCTTATCACATCGATATTTCTTGTGGTGCCGGAAGAAATTAAAGCCTATTAAAGTATTTTAAAAACGACAACATAATACATACCTTGAATTTATCTACCGAGTTGGTGAGCACTTTGGGGTCGATTTTCCTGAGGCACGATATCATGCTTAATGTGTCACACTCTGCATCACAGCCCACCATCTCCGCCTGACGTTTCGCTATGGATAAGGAGTCCGAGGGCCAGGCGAAAGGGGCCAGCGCTGTCCCACTCTGAGATATTGCCTTGTGAAAGAGGCCCTTACTAAGTGGTGACATCATATGAAAATGTACCGATGTTGCCCCAGCACTTTGTCCGAAAATGGTCACGCTTTTAGGATTTCCTCCCAGAGCTGCGATGTTCTCCTGTACCCATCTCAGAGCGGCTACTTGGTCTTTCAAACCGAAGTTTCCAGGACAGGCATCATCGTTCGTACTCAGGAAACCTGAAACGTAAAATATATAAATGTTGGATACCTGACTACGGTGATAAGAGAAGATTGTGGAGTTGTCAACGAAAATTAACAACAGTACTCAAATAAGTACATAGAAACTTTGTAAACTACCATGCCGTACAGAATTAAAAAAAGACTGAAAACCTGGAAAGAATGCAGCTTTAAACGCTTGGTAGGCACGAAGGTACTCCTTATAGAGATAGAAAGCAAATAACGAACGAGAATCCAACCTCTCGAATGAATGTATAGGAGTTATTTATGGGACTTTCGAGGTGTTAGCGCCGAGGGCTTAAATTTCAAGAGCATGATGAACATCAAACCTCGCTGTCCCATATGTCACCACTTTTTCAGCAACGTTATGCTAATTTGAAGCAATGTGCGGTCTAGCTTCAGTCTCTAGCAAGATTTATCTCAAGGTATGTGTGAGTATATATAGGAGTAAGGGTGACACTGGAGTCCAACTTTAAGTTTTGTTTAATGGCTGCTTCTTTCTATAGTCACATAAATGCGAAGTTGCCGACCAATGTACACCAATCCTTATTAATGTGTGGAGTTACGTATGTGAAACGCAGATTATGCGATAACACGTAATTCGTTATTTATGCAGGAACAGATACTTCCTTCTCGTGTCACGTCTTCCCTCCTGGACGGTCAGTCTAGCTGTGTCTCCGATTCCACACAACAAAATGCATAATTTACAACAGAATTACCCTACCCAAGTGGTCCTTTTTTACATTTGTTTAGGTCAGCAGCTACTAAGAAGGGGTCCTAGCCTCTTCTCAAGTGTCGACCATATGGATCTCCTAGGAGCCAGCTACCTCATAATAAACTTCTAAACTAACAAACATCCTGTTCACATTTAAGGATACCCATCTGTGAAAATTGGTCAATAGAGTACAGTAATCCGCGTACTTCGATTTCCTATTATTTTTATGCCATACAACCCTTTAACATTGTGGCATATGACTAAGTAAGTCACTATAAGTGGGCACAGTGCTTTATATTACCTATTTGGGTGTTTTTATCGTGTTTTTTATTTTCAGCGCTTTTCAGAACATAAATTGCTCCACACGATGCAACTTTCATACCAGAAGCCTGAAATTTTTTGTGCTTGGATAAAATAGGTACTAAAGGAAATTAATGAGATGATTTTTTATGTCACCACTGTTAGTGCAATTAAATAACACAGTACATATTTCACAAGCAAATATTAAAAATTAATAAAAGGAGAATTGAATAATTTTTAATCCTAAACCAAGGGTCACATTAAAATTTCATCTCATTAATTTACTAATACGATATTTATGAGTATAACCACGAAGTATTATTTTTCTGAAACTAAAATTGCATCATGTGGAACAGTTTAATTAAATGATAATAAAATACTATAAATATATTAATATCACAAGAACTATTTTGGACAAAGGTCTGAAATTGGTCTTTGAACTATTGTTAATTTTAATAATACAATAATTGTGTTAAAGTTGCAGCTCAATCCAAGCAAAATTGTAGATTTTAGGATTTTCACAAATGGGCATCCTTAACAAATATACCAAATGTTCATGTGTAATCTATTAAGATTCTTTATTTATTGAATCCCTTATTTCGGTATCATATACGTAATTTTATCCGTTACTTAAGAAAAAATCGACTTGAATTGTGGATTATAAAAATATTAACAATTTTTTTTACAAAGGATTTAGAATCTATATTTTTACTAGGTGTACGATGATATTGGAGGCTTTGAATAGTGAAGAATCGTAGCTATGATGATACAAAGGCAAAAAATGTTCTGTATCCAAAGTGAGTGATTCAGGCGACGAAACTTTTATACCTGAAGAAATTCGAGAAGAAGCTTGAATTGCTAATCTTAGTTAGCTGCCGCAGGTCATTCTGCATTTTACGACAAAGAATAGCTATATTTGAAGAAATGGTGGAATCCAAAAAGTGTTACGAATATTTGCCAGGGAATGATTTTAGCTTATTTTTTCAGAGAAATCAAGGATACTAGAATAATGTAGTCTGTGGTCGAAGTATTCTGTACATTGCAGATGTCGTATGTTTGTGTTTTGTTTTTCAGATAACTAAAGGAAAATTGAACATCGGACTATGCCATCTACGAGGTAATCCATAGTCAAAGAGATTATAATACCTACAATCTCTGACACTATTAAAGTGAGCGTTCCTGAAGATAAAATGTGTTTTTGTCTCGCAAATACTGTACAAACTTCAAATACTTCAGAACCGATGCCTTCGAATAGCAACAGCTGCTGAATGGTACTGTGGCTTTAAGGGTTCGTTGACTTAAAAGTCTTGTTTGCAGAAATTTAAACATTATTTATTGCAGTAAATAGTAGTTTTGTACACTCCTTGCAGCAGTAAAATGACGTGACATACATAACAACGCTCTTCAAGGTCGTCTCGTTCAAAGTTTGACTAGCAACTCACTTTGCGGGTTTTTATACCTCCAGTCATTGTTATACTGTCTGATTTTTAAAAGAAGATACGTGAAGATCATCTGTTTCTCCACGTGGGTAGTGCAATGTTGCCCACCAGTTCGATTTCTTTATCCTCTCAACACTCGAAACATAAACAAGGGTTCGAGTTATCTCACCTCAACAAAAATATGTACAGTTAATCTGTATTAGCCTACTTTAAGACATAAATAAGTTGTTCACACATTCACTGAGTTGTAGAGTCTTCACATGTGTGAGTTCTTTTAAATAATTGCTTGCACTATGTAACTAATATTACATACATACCGTTATTGTTGCTATGCATCGGTAAGTTGACATTTCCGCAATAGTGTGGTTTTTCTCCATAACACATATACGCGATGCACGTTCTAAAATCTAACATTTATCTTCAATTATATTTATTAATATTTCAGCTAATATCTTAACTACTAAAGTTCAGATTCATATAAATACACATAGTGCAAAAAATAATGTGCAACACACACGTGGTAAGCACATAAGGGAATCTCGAGAATTGAAAAAACTCGGTGCAAGCGTCTCCTTTTTTCAAATCTTTCCTCGTTCCGTATACATTAGTATCGCAATATACTATTATTGTTAATTGACATGTTCATATCAACGTCGCCGATATGCCGGAATTTTGAGCCACAGGAATTCTTTTACGTGCAAGCATGGGTTTGTCGCTTTTGGATTGATAAGGAGCAAACTCTGGTCTTCCTGTTGGAAGAATTCTCTAAGAGAACAGACAAATTCTCTCACTTGACTATGCAATGTAACAACCCGACCGTAAGCTGATCTTTGCTTCGGGCCATGATTCCTCGGTCCACCTCTGATCCCCCCGCTACCACGTCTTGCTTCAATAAAAACGTATTTTGATTGTGTTTTAACAAAGTAGGTTAACAATACACAGCGCAACTAGGCAAACTCTGTTTCCCGCATACAACTAGCGGTACCTGAGCTGAGGAGTATGTGATTCACCCACTTCACCAGTGTATCCAATCTGGTAACCTTTGTTTACGTTGCCATAGCAACGACCTTCCCTTCTTACCCTTTGCGTCCCTTGCCTGATGACCTTCACGTATCTTCTTTTAAAAATCAGACTGTAGAATACAATTGATCATTCGATAACAATTGTGATGGAGTGAGAAAGACGGAACTATCTCTGTCTCTTTCTCTCTTTCGGCAAGCGTCTAGCTCTGCGCCCACGCGCCGACTGCGGCGTGCGGCAGCGGCACAACAATGCCTCGGTGACAGTACATTCCTGATGAAAACACCCATTCAGACCTATCATTTCCCAAATTAAATGACTATATTTTCAACCTCTCTCACAAATTCTATTCCCGTCTTCCTGCAGACCAGCAGAAGATGCCAGTGGCACAGGTGTACTTGGGCGAGGTGTTAGCTGCTCAGCACCTAGCCGCTTAGTGCGGCTTTATCTGGGCACTATAAAGGAATTGTCTATTGTCATCATGCGGTTGTTTTGGGCAGTAGTATATCTAGCCATATGTGGGCGCAAATAACTCCAGTGCTGACTGCGCTCGTCCGCCTGCCTGTGAGGCATTTGAGCACAGCCCGCTTGACAGACTAGAGGGAAAGGAACAAGGGTAAGGTATAGTTTATACCAAGCCCATTTCTGGTATCAGAGGAAAGTGGCCCTGCTCAGGCTAGGTCGCCCAAAGCTACTTTGGGCAGCCGGTATGCAGTCTACGGCGAGGAACCCTATGATCGTAACGGCCAAGGGTATTCACCAGGTTATTGGGATGGGAGTCTAGCTTATTGTAGATGGTACGGGATCTCTCCCGCACCACGTCTATACTCCTCCACAGGAGAGAAAGTCTCCGAGGGACGAGACGCAGGGGAATTGGCGAAGGTTCCTACACCCTCCCTGGACAGGTTAATGACACCCCATGTCAGTACAGTTACAGACCGTTCTAAAACATTCTGACGGCTTCTACTTTTGTGAATGAATCTTCTTGGTTTTAGTGTACAAAGTGAACAGGGCGCATGTTATTTTAACGGTCTGCTCCTTGTATAGCAAGCGTTCTCTGCCACAAACATTCGCTGTCCTTGTCCCACAGCACATTCCTTACAGGGATTTTCTTTGCGTAGCTAATACTATACAATATATGGGACTCCGGAGTAGATGTGAATCCCGTGGTGAATTCCCGTCTTCCCTACAACTTTAATCAACTTATCCGAGGCCTCGGGGAATATGATATTGACTCCAGGGTAACCCACACTCACCTTAGGTCCATTATAAACTCAATAGTCTCCTATAATAAACAACATATTCTCTCTATCATCCTACAACTTGTGATAGTTCATAAAAAAGAAAGCAGCACCATCTATTGTCTATTATTATAAATCCAGTAAGGGACAGAGTCGCGGAATGGCAAAATGTCGAAGGCTCCTTGTCGTCGGAGAAGGATGACTCTTCATGCTGATGTCAGTTTTTTTCCTTCTTCCATTTAACTACTGTGGTCATATCGGCGGCCGTTCTCCTTTTGGATCATATCGAAGGTGTTAACTCGTTATCTTTGGTTTTTAATCACTAGATCACGCACACATTCACACTCTCATTCATACTTCCAGACTCTGGTGAAGATGGGAATTATCTTGGTTGGAGAAAAATCACCACCCCCACCGCGGGGAATGGAACCCGGGACCCCTAGCACGGCAGGCAGGTGCTCTACCGACTGAGCTATGGGGTTAGCCGATGTCAGTTGTTTGTCTCGCAAATTTTAACTTTATTCTTCCGCTGGACCTGCTTTATTGAGTCTGGTAGACATAATTCGACTATTTGCAGAGATTATTCATGTCCAACAGTAAAAGGCTTACTTTTCAGTAATTTTTTTAAAAAATGTATCGCGTAATGAAGTGTTCTTTCCTGATGGTGGCGGATAAATAAATACATCCTGGGATCAGTTATACGGTTACAAAATGACAGTTTTCCGAATTTGTACTAAAACGATCGTTATAGTATCTTTATAATCAGTTCTCTGATTGTAGAGATTATGTTGTGTTACAATACAACAGTCACAAGTATACAAGGAATGTTTCTTGCTTCAAAGTTCCGATTGAGGATAATGTCACCTTAGTGTTCTGCAAGGATCCGTATGCAATATTAAATGCCTTAGATAAGATTTTGGACCACGTGTAACTATTAAAGTGCTTTCACAAGAGCACACAAATATACGAGGCATGTTTTTTAAGTCAGTACCGTTTTGCGATTCCGCTGCCGCAGCGCTACGGTCGGCGTTCTCCGCATGCGCGCTGGTTACCTAAATCTCTTGTCTACGCACTGACGCCATTACAGTCTGATTCATCATTGTATACGTTGGTTACTGAGTGTTTAAGATGCCTCCGACAATTGTGAGTCTCGCCGATTGTGAAGTACGGGCTGTTATACGATTTCTTAGTGCTAAAGGCGTAAAACCGATCGATATTCATCGTGAGATCTGTGAAGTTTACGGACAAAACATTACGAGTGATGGTATGGTAAGAAAATGGGTGAGAGCATTTAAAGATGGCCGCACAAATGTGCATGATGAAGAACGGAGTGGGCGTCCTTCGGTCGTTACTGAAGTTTTGGTGCAGAAAGTGGACGAAAAGGTGAGAGAAAACAGACGCTTTACAATTTCATCATTTTGCGACTATTTTCCTCAATATTCTCGTAGTGTTTTGTATCGCATTGTGACCGAGAACTTGAAGTACCGGAAATTGTATTCACGTTGGGTTCCGAAAATGTTGACGGATTTACACAAAATTCAACGTTTAGGCAGTGCATTGACTTTCCTTGAGTGGTACCACAATGAAGGTGAAGATTTTTTAGACCAAATTGTTACTGGTGACGAAACATGGGTGGCCTACGTCACACCAGAATCGAAACAACAATCCATGGAATGGCGACATTCGTCATCACCAACAAAAGTGAAGTTTAAGCAAAGAATTTCTGCCCGGAAAATCATGTGCCCAGTTTTTTTTTGGGACAGAAAAGGATTATTGCTAGTGGAGTTTCTGCCTCGTAATGAGACAATCAATGCAGCGTCTTACTGTGAGACATTGAACAAACTGCGCCATGCAATCCAGAACAAAAGACGTGGCAAGTTGAGTAAGGTTACCGGTTTGCTGCATGACAATGCCCGTCCACATGTGGCTAATCGGACCAAAGATCTCATCAAATCTTTTCATTGGGAAGCACTAGATCATCCTTCATACAGCCCTGATCTGGCGCCCAGCGACTACCATTTGTTCCTGCACTTGAAGAAACATCTGGGCGGTCAACGTCTTCAAGACGGTAACGAAGTCAAAACAGTTGTGATACAGTGGTTGACACGTCAGGCGGCAGAATTTTATGAGGAGGGTATTCAAAAACTGGTGCCACGTAATGACAAGTGCTTCAATATTCACGGAAATTATGTAGAAAAGTAGATTAAGGTACAGGCTTTCATGTAAAAGTAAAACTATTGCGATATCATCTATGCACGTATTTTTTAATTCCAAAACGGTACTGACTTAAAAAACATACCTCGTATTTTTATAATCAGTTCTCTGATTGTAGAGATTATGTTGTGTTATAATACAACAGTCGGAAGTATACAAGGAATGTTTCTTGCTTCCAAGTTCCGATTGAGGATAATGTCATCTTAGTGTTCTGCAAGGATCCGTATGCAATATTAAATGCCGTAGATAAGATTTTGGACCATGTATAATTATTAAAGTATTTTTACAAGAACACACAAATATAGAATGGGAAGGAGAGGGTAGGAGGAGTATATATATATACTCTTTCTTCTTTTCTAGAGTTTCGGAGATGTGTGTATAAAATATTACCTAGTGCTCCCAAGCGATAGTTGAACGTAACCAGCACAATGTCCTGGTCCAGGAGAAACTGTGGTCCCCACAAGAAGCTGGCTCCTGTCCCAGAGAAGAAGCCGCCCCCATGGATGTAGACCATCACGTCCAGAGCTGCTTCCTTCACCTGTATCACACACACTTACATTTGAATGTGAAAGTGTAAAATACAGAAATACACTGTAAGTGTTTGCTTGATGCTCGAGATTATTGGCTGTGACAAAGCCACTCTCGCTGTTATATCCGTGCAAATGATACGACCTGTATTGTCTACCCACCACAAAAAGGCAAGCGGGGCCTGAAGAAGGAGTGGTGTTTAAACTGTGGATGTGTATACTATTATGTGTTTCAGATGGAAAGGTGTTTGTCCTTGAGCGCTACTAGCTGATCAACCAATCGGAGTCGTGCGGTGTTGTCGTATCGCTTCCCCCTAAGTGGTGTGTGACGAGCGGCAAAATAATCAATCTCTAATAAAGATTATTCGCGCTAAGACAAAATTCAGATTTTGCAGAAACCGATCCATGAGGAACGAGAGAGTAATGTATTAAACAAAACCTTGAAGAGTTCATATTTTTAGCTCAAATAGTTTTCCTAATACAAATAAATAAAGTAGATAGAATTATATTATAACAATGAATTGTGACGTAAGCATTGTAATGAATATCATTATTGGTTGGCATGTATGCATGAACGTATATTTGAAATTACTCAGAACTGAAACGTAAACATTTGACATGACGTGATAAAAGAAATATGTAATTTGAATAAGCCAAGGTGTTTGTCAATTTCGATGAGAGGAAACGATATACTTCTTGCTAGTCTGGCAGAACGTGTCTGGTCACGTTATATCTTTGTTTATGAATAGTTCGTAATCTCTATTTACTCTAGATAATTCTAAGCAGCATTATTCAGTTACTCTTCCATGAAAAGGTATATCAGCTGGATCAGTGAGAAGTGATACACCTTCCCCCGCTTACTACTGCTAGAACAATCCAATAGAGTTAATGTGGTCTCAAATTATGTTGCAAACAGAAATAATATTTTTAAACTGACTGACGTTGAACGACTTATTCACGAAGAAATTGACAAGGAACACAACAAGACTGGGAGAACTGCGTGAGACATCAAATAAACTACAAGAAGACTTTTGGGAAGAAATAGCACGTAACGAGATTTTGGAACCTATCATCATAAATTTGCAGAACTCAGACGATGAAGACAATGACTATGACGAATTATCTCTTAGCACAAGTAACATTCACAGCTATACGGATGTACCGCTGGTATTTGAGTTGGATTAGAAAAATAAGTAATTCATAAACTATAATTAACTTTAAACGAAATATCTAGTTGCGTAATATAAGAATATTCCTGTTGAAATTGTGATTTCGTCAACTGCGTTATTATAAAACTGGAAAATTCAGTTTTGCGTTCCCTTACGTCTAGCGCCACGAACACTCGCAAGTGTGCGAGAGAGAGGGAAATATAAAAAGAGTGGGGATAACGAGGTGGCAACGTTGAAGGCTCTAACGCATGTGATTCGCTACAGACCAGAACGCTTCCCATTTGAAACACATAATAGGAAATAAGTGTATGAGAGTGGATATGAGTCACCCATATTGCCAGGTCTAATGCTCGTTACAGTAACTGCACATTGTATTTTCGTGAACCTAACATCCTTACCATATCTGGAAGGCGAGCATAAACATTATGTGGACAGCAAAAGTGATACGTTACACTCCTCTGCCTTGCTTTCTGTGTTGGGTGGACAGTAATTACACATACATAATAACCAAGTGTCTTATGACTAGAGATCGAAAAAATATAAGAAATATTTGCAAAAATGTGAAATGTTGTTACTAAAATAAGAAGGAAAAGTCCTGAAACATGTATTTTAAACCAAGACCATTTATACCATAAGAGTTTGAAGCAGATCTAATCTTTAGTTTAGCAGAAATCTGAGGTAGTATAAATATTAAATTCGGATCAATATACATCAGAAGTACACTTTGACAAAACAAAATATATAAATACCAAGTAACCATATGGTTACTATATATTAAATTTAGTAAGTTCCATTATTCTTTTACTGAAATGCAAGCTGTAAACATCACTTTTATAAATTTATTGAGTACGTTTGACACTTATGTATTACTAAATGGCTGTTGTATTTGCAATAAAATATATGGTAGGCCAACATTGTGTTTGGCCTAAGTGGAAAGTATTAAACAATGGTATTGTAGAAATAAAAAAGCGACGATCAGATTTGTGAGCTGATCAGTTACTGTATAGCTACTTTATTGTGCTAAGTAAGAACTATTTTACAATTCAACTGCTGACTTAGTAGGTTTAGGGTTATATCACTTAGGGGAACACCTCGCTCACATAGACCTACATAGATCCATTGTGGATACCACAGCAGTTCTGTCGAATTTTGAAAAATATTTACAACTTTCCTCTAAGTTAGATTTTTAAGGACTCAATATTAATTCTTGTTTATCATAGTTTTGTGATATTCGTAAAACCGCCCTAACCTACAAATACACATATTCTCCAGTTTCTGCTTCCCTCAATAATTCATAGCAGAAAACAACAAATCCTGAATGGCAAAGACATTATACAATCTCGTGCTTAGACACCTGATTTAAAGTCTTACACGTGTAATTATCTTGTCAGATTTGTTCTTATTTTTTATACTTATTTCTGCATCTTCTGTTGTCATTTCTGACTAACATAAAATACTATAATTCGGTGTGCACCATGACTCCATTTTTAAAAATTGATTTTATATATGTGGGATATCCCGATTGGTGATTTTAAGTACAGATGTATTATTTTATCTTGACAGGAATCCTGCAGGGTAGGGATGAGTAGCAACTGTAGTGGGGATAGTGCACCTATCGCCACGCGCAAGATTACGAGAGGGGAGGGCGGTGCATAAGGTATCTAAGAACAAATTTCATTCTCGAAGCCAGTTTTGCAGCTCTTATAAACTAAGTTGTAATTTTTACTATGGCAGCAATCTCCATGATTTTGTTGGATCTTAAATAGTACAAAGGCATTTGGAACAAAACCCTGTTCTCCTCCAGCAGGCATGATAAACAACTGTCGGCCTTTCAATATCGCTGCAGAGTCCCTGTAACGTATTTCACTCCAGGCATATGGTCCAGTATGTGCTGTATTTATATAAGTTTCATCCATATAAACTATATAAACTTCACTTCGATATCTCCGAATATTTCGTAAATACTTAAGCAATTTTGCACGTATGGTGCGATGTTCGATTAAAATTTCTCTGTCACGCTTAATGTTTTTTTTTTTTTTCAAATAATCCTAGCTTCAAAAGAACTCTTCTTAATGTTCAGAGACTGCCTTGGAAGTCAGTAGAATTTTTCGCTTCATAAGCACTTTCTTCAAAGTTGGTCTTTGTTTTTCTGTGCTTTAAAAATTATTCATAGTTCGCCTAACTACTTCTGAATTAAAACTTCCAAATTAGATTTGTGCATGTTCTTAATCTTTGTTTACTGGGCATAGAGAAGGACGTTGTTGCACTAGCACCAATGACTTTTCTTTCCTTAATAACTCTCCTAAACTGCTTTCAGCCAACTGTTGCCTCAGATACCCTTCCCCATATTTTTATAGCTGACCCAGACCATTGTTCCTTTTTTTATAAATGTAATTGGTTATTACTTCTCGTGTTTTTAAATGTAGCACTTTATTTCCTAATGTGTTGCTAGGAGGCGTCATTTATAAATGCTCTCTTGGAACCAGGAGACAAGCACATTTTGAAACAAGCTGTAGTGTTACCGAGTAGCTCTGCACGTGTTTACTTGCTCGCAACTGATACACAACTGACCTGCCCTCTCCTCCAGTTGCAACCGTTCTGAGGCGGACTCGTCCAGATACCACTGCGCATCGCTCTGCACTTTTCAAGACAAAAAATACATCTGTATTATGAATGATTAACACATCATGACACTTTTAAATCAGTTTCAGAGCTACATGAATACGTGTGTCCTATTATTGGTTCAAAAGTTATGACCTATTGTAACGGTTCAGGTTTATATGGATCGGATTATAGAAGGGAACTCCGTTGCGTAATGTAAACACAGCCGCTACACTGCAGTGGTAAAGTCTCTCTTATGACAGAGACGAAGAAGTGGACGTAAATACACTCGTTACACTACAGTAATAAGGCTCCTATCTTGTTCTATGAAATGTTTGTTGTTGATGAAGAAGGCTGACAGATATTTAGTTACCAAAGAGGGAGCTCTGCTGTATAATTTAAATATTAGTAATCTGTTCTGTAGGTGAGCATGTCAGTAATGTGAACAACCTACCTTGGGTGTATACACGTTGAGGTAGAGACAATCCTCTTGACCTTGTACAACAGGGTTGGCATCCAAGTAGTTCTTCTGAATGCACATTGGGCCATCACTTGTTGCATCGTAAACTCCTCCCGGAAATGGTCCCGGAGGTTCCGGAGCCTGTGAATCAAGAACTAATATTAAGAACGAAAGTGAAAGCGGCCTTATGCGTAATAATGCAGAACAATTGACAACCTGAGCTTTGTCACTCTTACTTGTGCGTTTTGATAATTGTATTGTTGCTGTTTCACACTGCTGGTCTGTTGGCTATAGCTTGACTCAGAGATGGAGAATTTCTATACCACATATATTCATCCAATATTGCACTATTTATATACAAGTTTATTGCGGTCCTTCATAAACTACGATTTAGTTTTATTTTTAGGAATTGTTTCAAATTAAGTGGAAACAACATTCAAACATTTCGTGACAGCAAGTTCTTGTAATAGAAATATGGAAAAGGGCAAAAATAAAAAGAATCGCAAACTATCAAGCAAGTTCATTAAGCTTAGCTGAGGTATAAACTTGCAACGTGGGATGTTTTGTAAACGCTTAAAGCCTACAAGAAAATTTATTTGTTATATTTGTATATTTTAATGAGCTCTATACTTGTTCTGCAGAACATTATTACGCATCTTTAAGATTTATTACGAGGCATGTTTTTTAAGTCAGTACCATTTTGGAATTAAAAAAAGAAGTGCATAGATATCGTAATAGTTTTACTTTTACATGAAAGCCTGTACCTTAATCTACTTTTCTACATAATTTCCGTGAATATTGAGGCACTTGTCATTACGTGGCACCAGTGTTTGAATACCCTCCTCATAAAATTCTGCCGCCTGACGTGTTAACCACTGTATCACAACTGTTTTGACTTCGTTATCGTCTTGACCACCCAGATGTTTCTTCAAGTGCAGGAACAAATGGTAGTCGCTGGGCGCCAGATCAGGGCTGTATGGAGAATGATCTAGAGTTTCCCTTTGAAAAGATTTGATGAGATCTTTGGTCCGATTAGCCACATGTGGACGGGCATTGTCATGCAGCAAAACGATACCTTTACTCAACTTGCCACACCTTTTGTTCTGGATTGCACGGCGCAGATTGTTCAATGTCCCACAATAAGACGCTGCATTGATTGTCTCATTACGAGGCAGAAACTCCACTAGCAATACTCCTTTTCTGTCCCAAAAAACTGTGCACATGATTTTCCGGCAGAAATTGTTTGCTTAAACTTCACTTTTGTGGGTGATGATGAATGTCGCCACTCCATGGATTGTTGTTTGGATTCTGGTGTGACGTAGGCCATCTATGTTTCGTCACCAGTAACAGTTTGGTCTAAAAAATCTTCACCTTCATTGTGGTACCGCTCAAGGAAACTCAATGCACTGCCTAAACGTTGGGTTTTGTGCAAATCCGTCAACATTTTCGGAACCCAACGTGAACACAATTTCCAGTATTTCAAGTTCTCGGTCACAATGCGATACAAAACACTACGAGAATATTGAGGAAAATAGTCGCACAATGATGAAATTGTAAAGCGTCTGTTTTCTCTCACCTTTTCGTCCACTTTCTGCACCAAATCTTCAGTAACGACCGAAGGATGCCCACTCCGTTCTTCATCATGCACATTTGTGCGGCCATCTTTAAATGCTCTCACCCATTTCCTTACCATTCCATCACTCATAATGTTTTGTCCGTAAACTTCACAGATCTCACGATGAATATCGATCGGTTTTACGCCTTTAGCACTAAGAAATCGTATAACAGCCCGTACTTCACAATCGGCGGGACTCACGATTGTCGGAGGCATCTTAAACACTCAGTAACCAACGTATACAATGAAGAATCAGACTGTAATGACGTCAGTGTAGACAAGAGATGTAGGTAACCAGCACGCATGAGCTGAACGCCGACCGTAGTGCTACGGCGGCGGAATCGCAAAACGGTACTGACTTAAAAAACACGCCTCGTATATAAACTTACAAAATTGAGTCAAATAAACGAAACTTGAAGGGATACTCATACAAAATTCAATATATAGATTCTATTTTTAATGTCATATATACATTAAATATGTGTAATTTAATCAAACTTGCTACAAGGACTTTTAAAAGATAAAAGATAATGAAAATGTTTCTGTGTAAAACGTTTTTGGAAATGGGGCGATATTCTTGAAAATATTTGTGGCGTATTCATGAACCAATGGTAGAATATAGAATTTAGTAAAGACAATAATTTTTATGCATGTTTACGTTTAATTTATTGTTTTGCTTTTGCCTAACTGCGTATGTTTATTTTACCTTTGATTTTATTCTGAGTCTTTACATTTTATATACTGGTTTTGCCCTGATTAGTTTTTAAAGGGTGGTGATGACCATCAGCTTAGTGCCTTAAATATACATCTATCGTATTCATGCAATGCTGAATGGATCTTGTAATAAATATCTCTTTTGGGGAAGCGATAAAATCGAAATTTTGGTGAAATCTTGATGTCAAATATTTGGTTAGATTACAGTACTTCCTCTACCACAGTGATGTCCAATAAGTCGATGACATCAACTTGTCGCTCTCCTGCACGATCTTTGTTGCGTGAATGAAGCATTTCCCCTTCACTTATTCAGGCAACAAAGCATTAGAGAGTTTTTAGTGTCATGAATGCGTCATAGCTTGGCAAACAGTAGGTGGAGGCAAATCCGTTTTCCTCTCTTTCACTGATCTGTCTATTAAAAGTAGCTCGATGTTAACGAATTCTAAAGATCCCGGTTTGTTTTGTATGCAACCAAGCGTATATTGCTTAATTCAGCATTATGTTTGGACAGAAAGCCTGAAATGAGGAGCAGCTCCATCTTGCTGGAACTGAGCACCGGTGCCTAACAAGTAGACTATGTACTGTACTGCAACACAATAACAACGGTGAAATGCATCACCTCCACCCAATTTAATCAGATGTAAAAGTGAATGTTTGTTACTTTTAACAACTGTAATTGTAACAGTTGTAATTTCGGAACAGTATGACTAAAATTGCTTGCGTACCTTGAAGCGACGATCTCCGATGGGCGGTGCTGCGTACGGTATACCCAGGAAGGCGCTGAAGCTGCGACCGCTCCGTGACGTCATATACACACCCCGTAATTCTCCTTGTGCTACCTTAGCGGTCGGCTGTGGTGCATTGGTAAACACCGTTCTTGTGTTCACCACCAAACATACGAGCATTGGTAATAACAGCAAACTGTCCATGGTCCCTGAAACAAATACGAGTTATAGCCTTTACGTACTGGTCGACTGTAGGTAAAAAATACAAGGTTTCGTCATACTTGACAAAAATAGGATACCTCATTATTGTTTATTAGTATCTTTACAAACTATTCTTATGAATTTATTTTTATAATCACTTCCTTTTAATTCAGATAAACCTTTGCTGAAATAGCTAAATCATTACACATTTCGTTATAGATTCAATCTATAACAAGAGCTACTATGGCCAATGTGCCGATATGACATTAAATTCTCCAACTGACGTGTTTTTCCCGGTAAACCGCTGGGAGTTCTCATAAACACATGAGACAACTACTTTAATGGCGACTTACTATGCTGTAAGTAGCTCAAGGGTTAGAGCGGCTGGACGGCAACCAGAAGATCCGTGGTTCAAATCCCGGCTATGGAATTGAATTTTTCAGTCTGGCTCTACCCTTTCACAGTGCGTCCTACACACGGCTAGTGTGAAAGAACAATTAATTTCCATTATTTGTAGATAATTCAATATTATTATTAGTTTTGTAAAAGTTGCTGAAACGTTAAAACATTTGTTTTATTAGAAATTTTGAAGCAATTTTTGGGAATATCAAAGACCACTTCTGTGTTCAGGTGGGGCCACCTTGGTAGCGTAGGTGTCTGCCTCACGTTGAAGAGTTCCTGAGTTCAATTCTAGGATGAGCTATCTGGATAAGGCATTTTCTTTTCCGGGGGTTTCCTGGAAGATGAATGTCGGATAACTTTGAACTCTATGAGTCCTGTGCTTATTAGAGCATCATTTCACCTATTTCATTCATCATCCGATATGACTTAACGTTGGAGGATATAAATTAAAGAAAATGGTCAGGTGGTTAGCATGTTAGACTTGAAATCCAGAAGTTCTCAGTTCGAAAACTGGCTCCAGAGTGTGAATTTGTCTTTATTCTCCATTCCTCTTTGAGTCTCGAAGTGTGAATGAATACGAAGTCTGTTCAAAAAGTATTGGGAATTTTGTATTCTTTCGAAAAGTATTTATTTATTCATGAATATTTATTTTGTCCCTTTCAAGGTAATCCACACCAGATATTATACACTTGTGCCAATGTTTTTTTTTTTTCCAATTCTCGGAGCACTTTAAAAATATTTTTTTTATGATTTTGTTCAGCTCCTCCTTCGATGCTGTCTTTATCTCTCCAATTGTGGTGGAACGTCTTACTTTCATGGGCCTTTCAGTTTTAGGAACAAAAATGGTCACAGGGGTCAAATCTGGGGATTACGGTGGCTGTGGAATCATAACTGTGCAATAGTTTGCGCACAAAATTCGCCAAAAATTCACGCACAAGCAACGATATGTGAGCAGGGGCGTTATCATGGTGCAAAAGCCAAATTTTTGTTCTTTCACAAATCCGGGCGTTTCTGGCAGATTGCTTCCCGCAAATTGCGCATAACTTGCAGGTAAGTACTCCTTAGTGACTGTTCTACCCTGTGGCAAGAACTCATGATGCATTACGCCCCTACAATCGTAGAAAACTGTAAGCAGAACCTTCACATTCAACAGAACTTCGTCCGCTTTTTCGGTCTTGGCTCTGTGGTAGCTCCATTGGGATGATTGAGCTATACTTTTCGCGTCATAACCATAAACCCATCATTCGTCACCAGTTATGACCCTCTGCAGTAAATTTGGGTCGTCGAGGACAGAGTTCAACTGCTTCTTAGCAACGTGAATGCGATGGTGTTTTTGGTCGAAATTGAGCAACTTTGGTAGGAATTTTGCGACCCGTCTGGTGCCCAAATTATTAGTCAAAATCGAATGACACAAGCCAATCAATATGTTTACGTCCTCATCAACTTTTCTAACGGTGATTCGACGATCGGCCAATGTTATTTTCTCACTTGTTTTTATCTGTTGTTGACGAGCTCTGAGGTCCGGGACGCCCTTCGTCGTTCACATCTTCTGGACCCTCTGAGAACCTTTTGTATCACCAATAAACGTTGCTTTGGTCCTACGTAGCTTCACCACATTCCACAGTCAACATTCGAAATACATCCGCACATTTTCACACAATAGTTATTACGAATTCTTTTGTTCCATTTCTTGGAATAGGCAAAAATCAGAGACAAACCAAAACACGTCCAAGCAAAATAGCTGTCAACAATTACCTGAACATTCAAGATCGCCAAACTTGTCAACACAAGAGAGGGACATGAGTACCAACATAAAACCACAAAACAATCGAAAATCGAATATATGTTGCCAGTGAAAATTCAAAATTCGTGATACTTTTTGAACAGGCCTCGTATGTTGTGTAAGTGTAATGTAATTACCTAACTGTCTGCTCTTGACCCCAGGCGCACACTTGTAAGTCCTGAGAATGTAGTACTATGTTCTCTATAACAGGGGGGTGATCACAGGAAGATGATCTGAGATATTAAAAACTACGTATAAATGTAGTGTACAAAAACTGAAGAAAAATAATTCTGTGAAGACTAGTTTGAGGTGAAAGAGGTTTATTGAAAAACCTCGTGTTGCATCAACTGCAATTTAAAATATTATACATATAAAACCTTTTCTTTTTCAGTGACAAAGAGACAAATGTTTACTAAAAATACGTTTTCTTGGGGGAGGATTCAGTGAACTGCAAAACATATTTGCGACGACATTTCGATATGGAAGTTTTGTTCAGAGTACAGAATTCCTATGTACTTTGGTAGAAAGTAGAAGGAATAAAAATAGAACCTGAAGAACAACACATTGGTGGCACATACATAACCCTATGACCAGAAGCGAAAGGGGGACTTAATCTTTAAGAAAATGTTTTGTGCCTATACTCCTGATGGACCCACTCGGAATGGAGGGGGAGGTGAGACGTTGGGCCTAAAGAGAGTTGTAATTCGTGGGATGTAATTATCCATCCTCTAAGATGGGTCTAAAAATAAATGAAGGGAAAACAAAGTATATGGTGACTAATGTCAAGAAGAAAATTAAAGATCCAGAAAAATATATCCATATTCTTAACTATAAATTTGAAACCGTGAATAGATTCACATGCCTAGGGTCTCTTGTGAATGAAAGTAATGACATGAAAGAGGAAATTAACCAAACAATACGAAATGCAAATGGGGCATATTTTAATCTAATAAAACACTTTAAATCAAAACTCTTAACATATAAAACCTAAATTAGAATTTATAAAACATTAATAAAACCGGTGCTGATGCATGGGTGTGAAACATGGGTCACCACAAAAGAGGATATGGAAAGACTGAACATTTTTGAAAGGAAGATACTGAGAAGAAATTATGGCCCAGTTAAGGAGAAAGGGGAATGGCGAATCAGATATAACGATGAATTATATAAAATATATAAAGACCCCAATATTGTAAAATAAATTAAAATAGCAAGGTTAAGATGGGCAGGGCGTGTCCAAAGACTGGATGGAGAGGACATAAATAGAAGGGTATTGGAGTGTAAACTGTATGGTGCAAGGAGAGTAGGGAGACCAAACTTGAGATAGAGGGATGGAGTATTGGAGGATGTGAAAAGGCTGGAAAATAAAAAATTGGTGGATGGTAGCCAGAAGAAGGGATGTCTGGAGGAGGATCCTGAGGGAAGCCGAGGCCCACTCTGGGCTGTAGTGCTAGAAATGATGATAAATTATTCATCCTACAATTCGCCTACCGACCCGGAGAAACGCTTAAAAACTTGGGTCAGGAAGGTGGCCACGGGAGTTGAAATGACGACTTCCCAAATGCTGGCCACAGAGGCTGACCACGTCGGTTAGCAAATACGTAGTTAAAGAAGGTCGATGAAGCCGGCCATCAGTCTTTTAGATGCTGCACTTACGTCATACAAGAGATGTGCAATGCAAATAAGGGTCAGCAAATGTTCATTAGTGTTTGCTAACTAAGCGTCTGGCTTAAATGCATTCATTCATCGCTGTGGATTTACTGCGTTAAGCAAGAAATCTGCAGCGTAATGGTAGCTGACCTTTGCACTTCTTCAGACATGATAGTGGCCTTCATATACAGGATGTTAATATATTTAGTTTTTCTATCCATCTCTAACATTTTCCCCCACAAACACATCACGTAATGTTTTCAGCACGCTCGTTTCTGCGCAAACAAAAGAACAACGCCTGTTAGTATAGAGCATCCGCTTACCTTCCACTCGTTCACACTTCAGTGCCTGACTCATTATCCAAGTAATCTGGTGTCATTAGCCTTCTAGAAAACATTTGAAGTGTTGCACATTAAATTAATAAATGGCTGCATTTCAAGGTTAAACATTTAGTCCATAGTTGAACGAATCTAAACTTTCTTTCTCGTTCTTCGTTCATATAACTGTATGATGTAGATAACAGAATAAATGAAACTTTGGGAACGTAAGAATCGCGACAGATTCCTGATTCCTCTGTTCGTTTTTAGTTCCTGGCCTCGATATCCATTAACGCAGAGCCTGCCCGGTCTGTTTTACTCTTCACAATAGCCGGTCCCGCATTCTCAGGGTAAATAAACACGTACGCTTTGTGGCGTACTATTATTAACTAAAGCTATATAAATAAAGTAAATATTGCTATCTTCTGAGTTACATATAGAAACATCTGCAGATATACACTTAAAATTCTGTAGATATGAGGGTTGTTCAGTAAAGAATGATCACAATTTTTTTGACAACGTACCTTTACTCATCCTCATAATTTTGATGGTCCTTCTCAAAATAGTCTCCCCTGAATGCGATGCACTTATTCCAGCGTTTCTGCCAGTCTTCAAAGACATGCTGGAAACCATTTTTGGAGCTGTTCTTCAAATTAGCCTCCGCAGCCTTCACCACTGCTTCTGGTGATGGATAATGTCTCCCACGAAGGCGTTTCTTCAAGTTAGGGAATAGGAAAAGTCACATGGGGCTAAATCCGGGCTATAGGGAGGGTGAGGGATACACATCACGTTGATTTTTGCAAGATATTCAGCAACAACATTGGCAATATGCGGCCGCGCATTATCGTGGTGCAGCATCCAGCCTGTTTCATGGAAATGTGGTCTTTTGCGCTTGATATGGACTCGCAATGTTTTCAGGACATCCCTGTAGTATTGTCCAGTTACTGATGTGTGTGCAGGTACAACATACTGATAAACCATTCCATGAATATCAAAGAATGAGATGATCATAACTTTCCCAGCAGAAGCAACCACTTTTGCTTTTTTGGGAGTTGGTGATGAAGGAGATTTCCACACTGAGCTTTGCTGTTTGCTCTCAGGATCAAAATGATGTAGCCAAGTTTCATCTGCAGTGATTACGTTTGATAGAAATTCCGGATCTTCCTCTAACATCAACTTTAACTGCATGTTACCTCCATTGCAGCAGTAGGCGATACTGAACATGTCTGGTTTCACAGGCGGGAACCAGGAGTACCAACAATGAAACTACTAACATTAAGCTAACATAATATAATAAAATTGAATTTTAGGGCAAAAAATTATGACCGTAAAAAATTATGATCGTTTTTTATTGAACAGCCTTGTATATTCAAATTCAATCCTGATTTAGATATCAGTGCTGTCCAATATTGATAGAAACACGTATATTACCTCCAAAGCCTGAATTAGATATTGAAATGCTGGGAAATTTTGGTTCTTTATAAACGTAAAATCTTTTAAAAACGTATCCAATAATCCAGTAATCCTTAAATATGGGGTAATTTTTTCTGTAATTTACGTCCTCCAATGTTAAGTCATATCGATGAATGGAATGGGTGAAATGATGCTCAAATGAGCCCAGGGTCCACAGAGCCTAGAGTTTCCCAACATTCGTCTTTCAGGATTAGGGAACCCCGGAAAAACCTTATCTAGGTAGCTCACCTCGAACTCGGGACCTCTTGAACGTGAGGCAGACACGCTACCGAGGCGGGCAATATGGGATAGGCGATTATATTTGAGTAACTGAATTCTTAGACCAAGTTTAATGTTGATGAAAATTTTTCTTTAGCTAGAATCACTTTTTATCCTCCATGGAGTCTGAAAGTGCGTGTGCGTGTGTGCATGTGTGCGTGCTAATATGCTCTTAATATATTATATAGTAGAGAAAATGAATAGCTTTTTGTGTTTTCTGGATATTTTGCATTTATGTAGTGACTAACTTATTTATTTTCAGGAAGCCTCAATGTTAGGAGCACAGTTCACGTGAGATAACTTCACAACCAGCACGTAAACTGGCACTCAGGCCGTGCGTAACACATTCGTAAGTACGATATAGTAGCACTAAACATTTCCATGCCGGTATTAATGTAAAAATTACATTCTAATCGGTGCTCTGAGAACCATAAGGGCCCAAACTGCAGAAACATAGTTTTGAGAGAAATAGATGTTTGTTAAAATCAAAATTTGTATGCAAGAAATTCCATTTACGAAGTACTACTTTCGAACGTGATGTATAGAGTAAATTATTTTGGCAGCACTAGATAACAATTGAACAGAGCGGAGCAAACTAAATGCTTTGTGCCCTTATGTAACTGAATATCAGGAAAACTGGCGAGACAGTTTCTTATGAATGTTTCATTAAGTCAAAGAGGTCTTAAAGGACAGCTAAAGTTGCTTGACCACAAGGTTGGCAAATGTCAGGAACATGCATGCATGATAAAATCTCAAAGTCGACGATGTTGTGCTTTAAGTCCTTATGGTTCTAAACGCCTCAATTCATATGAAAAGTTTTTCTACAACACCCTTTAACTCATATTGGAGGCTTTGACTAAAATACGAGCGCTGTTCAATAAAAAAAGATCATAATCTTTTACGATCATAATATTTCGCACTAAAATTTAATCTTATTATATTCTGTTAGCTTAATGTGAAACAAACACACCGTAGTAGTTTCATTGTTGGTACTCCTGGATCCCGCTTGTGAGAACCAGGCAAGTTCAGATATGTTCAGTATCGCCTACCGCTGCAATGGAGGTAACATGCAGTTAAAGTTGATGTTAGAGGAAAATCCGGAGTTTCTATCAAACATAATCACTGCTGATGAAACTTGACTACATCATTTTGATCCTGAGAGCAAGCAGCAAAGCTCAGTGTGGAAATCTCCTTCATCACCAACCCCCAAAAAAGCAAAAGTGGTTGCTTCTGCTGGGAAAGTTATGGTCATCTCATTCTTTGATATTCATGGAATGGTGTATCAGCATGTTGTACTTGCACACACATCAGTAACTGAACAATACTTCAGGGATGTCCTGAAAACATTGCAACTCCATATAAGGTGCAAAAGACCACATTTCCGTGAAGCAGTTCCACGATAATGCGCGGCCGCATATTCCAAATGTTGTTGCTGAATATCTTGCAAAAATCAACGTGAAGTGCATCCCTCACTCTCCCTATAGTCCGGATTTAGCCCCATGACTTTTTTTCTATTCCCTAACTTGAAGAAACGCCTTCGTGGGAGGCATTATCCATCATCAGAAGCAGTGGTGAAGGCTGCGGAGGCGATTTTGAAGGATCTCTCAAAAATGGTTTCCAGCATGTCTTTGAAGACTGACAGAAACGCTGGGACAAGTGCATCGCATTCAGGGGAGACTATTTTGAGAAGGACAATCAAAATTATGAGGATGAGTAAAGGTACATTGTCAAAAAAAATTGTGATCTTTCTTTATTGAACAGTCCTAGTATTTACTGATGCTTTTACTCCTCAAACTTTTGTATAGGTGCTGTAGGTTTTCTCGTTTTTAATTTATTTTCAACTCTCACATCCAGTCTTTCAGACTTTATGGAGCATGGGTAAAAATTTTAATTAAAGACAAATTTTAAACTGGCCAAGAATCCAACTCCAGACTGCACTCCTCTTGATAAAAAATGAACTCGTTGGCCACTGGATCAGTAGTCAGTCAATTCATCAGAAGGGGGGCTTGTTAGTCTCTAGGTTTTACCCTATATAAAACCCCACGGAGGCGCCGGCCGCCCTTTCGGGACATCTCAGTAACTCCCTGGTTGATGGAGACCAAGGTCTTTGTACCTACGGGTCCTGGACTAATTGAGTGGAACATCTCCACTCAACAACTGTATGGACTCCCGTGGGGGAAGGGATCCGTCCCCTTCAGCTGCTGTGGTGAGAGCGCTGAGGACCCTTAGCACTCGTGGTACCTCTGATGTTACTAGAGGAACCTCGGGCTGAACATTCGAGCCTCTCCTTGAATGGGAGTTGTTCTGATTGGGTTGGACTCGAGGGGGCAGTGGTTCCTGATACACGCGGGAGATCGGGTACTCCGGCCAGGCTTCGGCCGCCCGGAGGCGGCAGATGGTTGCCTAAAAGTCGCGGGTACTAGCCTGCATAGCTAGTAGAAGGTGTGTTAGATCACCAGGCGGCCCCACCGAGGTTACTCGGTAGTCTTCCCTGCGGGGTTGACGCGCGTAAGTGGAAAGACCCCCGGAGTTTTTCATCGCTCCCGGGTTGACAGAGGCCGAACTTTCGAGTAGACCTAGCGACAACATGCACGAACAAAGACTAGAATAAAATAACAATGCCGAAGCGTGCAATGAACTCCTGGAAGTGCCGCTTTTCCAAGCATTTCAGGAGAAAAACAAGAAAATTCATGCCAAAAAAGTATTTCATTTGCTCTAGATACATTTTCAAAATTTATTCGTTATATCCGCGGTGCAAATTTGACAGCTACTTAAATTCAAGTGGCCAGTTCCGCGAGGTCATTCAAAACTGTATTTACGCATTCATAACCGTAAATACAGTGCTTTTTTTTCTTTTTTAAAATGATTTATTCTCCCTTAATAGATTAAGAATCAGTTACTTCAATCTAATTGTGACAAGATTTGAATTAAATGACATTATTCAAATTATCTTAATAAGTAAACAATAGGACATAAATGCCCGATTTCACCAACAAATGTTAAAATCGACGTTAACAAATGTAACGTAACAATTGTCACAGCGCTAAAACTAATGTTAAATTTCGTGCATTTCACCAACCTTTTTTCTGAAAATGTTAACAAACCTGTGTTAACCCCAAGAAGTTTGTAAATATCACAGCTATAGAAGGCTATGGATGAGCTGCGATGCGCTTTTGTTTTCATTTTCGTCTGTACAAATGGCGGATGAACAAAATCCTAAATAAAACCGTGAGACAAATTTCTCATCGACGGAGAAAGAATTGTTAATTGAAATGGTGACGAAGTGTAGGGATATCGTGGAAAATAAGAGGACGGATGCAGTGAATGTAAAAGAGAAAGATGTCGCGGGGAAAATATTGGAAACGAATTTAATTCAAATGCACGTGTCACTACTACAAGCACCAAACAACTTGTCAGTATTACGTAAATTTAAAACGAGGAGCGAAGGACAAGTGCCTTAAACGTTTCAAGACGGGAGGTAGACAATGTATTATCCACATAATTCAGTGAATTATAAAATCGCAAAGTTATTAATACTTGAGGCAAAGGCGAGATCGGCATATTCCTTTCGATGCGTTTTCCAACTCAGTATTACGTAAATTTAAAACGAGGAGCGAAGAAGGGCAAGTGACTTGAACGTTTCGAGACGGGAGGTGGACAATGCATTATCCACATAATTCAGTGAATTATAAAATCGCAAAGTTATTGATACTTGAGGCAAAGGCGAGATCGGCATATTCCTTTCGATGCAAGTTCTAACTCAGTAATTTAAAACGAGAAGCGAAGAAGGGCAAGTGACTTGAACGTTTCAAGACGGGAGGTGAACAATGTATTATCCATATAATTCAGTGAATTATAAAAGTGCAAGGTTATTAATACTTGAAGCAAAGGCGAGATCGGCATATTCATTTCGATGCATGTTCTAACCTCTCTTGTACTTCCGCAGTAACCTTCATAGCAACTTGTTTCGACAGTCTATACCTCCGTAAAACAATTTTCTTCTGATAGCTCCTCAAAATCATTTCTCCTCATAGGCCGTGCTCTATTATGAATGCCATTTAGACGGTCTTAAATATAGAAAATCGACATCAACAGCTGAGTTCATGCTCGCCATCTTGACTATTTACAATTGTTAAGGACTGAACATTAGAAATTCGGCTTGTTAGTTTAACATGAGATTTAACACGAGTGTTACGCTAACACTTGTTGGTGAAATGCAATTTTTGTTTTAACTATTGCTAAAATCGTATTAATTCTTAACATTGTTGGTGAAATAGGGCAAAAATGTTATTGTATACTGGATGTGTATAAGCTAAATTAGAAAACTTGAAAAAACATTTTTTTTTAAAATATGTCATAAATTAAAGTCCAAATGCTCATGCAGGTTGTGCCATATATGAAGGTGTCTTCTCACCCGGTATCGTTCTGCCTTTAGCCACGATTTAAACTCTATTAAAGTCGGTTGCTCGAAACTAAGACAGTAGTGGTAGAAGCCAAAAGTGAACTATATCTGGGGTGCTCTGTTCCTCCCTTCTGGAAGTTCCAAGATAACAAAACTGAGTTTACAGAATTTTCTGACGTTACCCAAATCATGTGTCCCGTCTGTTGCTTTGTCCATTTACAGATGTCTTTTTGTAGGTGTACGGAAACAATCGCGAATCTTTGATAGCACTGACAAATTTTGTCACTTGAAGTTATAGCAGGGGCGGCTTCTCAATGGGGTAGCATGTTTGCGCTACAACCAAAATGCTGGGTCTCCCTTTAATGCAAGGGCCTGTTCCATTTGGAGTTAAGTTCGACCTTCTCTAGTGCAGTGGCCCTCTACGCGCTGTATTGTTTGCAGGTGCCAAGTAGTTCACTCTCAGTTGCAAACCACTGGTATACAATGGGGAGGTATAGGGCAGGATGAACCTAGGGCGTGCCGAGGCAAGCAGGGGGGAAGGGCGGGGCTTACGGCTGCATAAGGTTGGTTAACCTAGCAGCCAGAGAATAGTGAATGCCAAGCCTTCTCCTTCTGTTTTCAACGCCACCTATTATTATCATATTAAATGTTCGCATCGGTCAACTATTACCACAGATTACTATTACCTACCAGAGCATAGCCACATGTTTTGTGCCGTGTTTTGTTAGCTGTGTCGTGCTTTGAGTAGTGAATAAGAGTGATTTATTTAAATACAAGTATATTGTGTTATATAAGGAGAAACAATGAATTCCATAAAGTGTCTATTAGCACATCCTTTTTAAAAATGAGCTTAGAAGAAAAAACCGAAAATAAGCGACTTGGAAGTCCCACGCCAAATATGAAAATCACATAGGTAGTCAAAACAATGACAAGCTATTTGAACAGGAACTTTAACAACAATGTATATGAGAAATATAATTTGATGTGTGGTTATAATATTAAAAATAGCCTGTTTTGCTTTCCTTGCGTTCTCTTTGGCGGTGAAGATCCGTGGACAAAACATGGCGTGAATGCTTTGCAGCATCTTCATGATCGTGCTAAAAACACGTAACTTAAAAACTGCACATGAAAAACACAGTTTTGCTATGCTTGGCAATGTAAATATAGCAAAGCAGATGGACAGTGCATATAGGAGAACAATTGAAGAACACAACCAGAAAGTGGCTCAAAATAGGTATGTTTTAAACATTACTGTTAACTGCATTAGGTTTTGTGGAGCCTTTGAGTTAGCTCTACGAGGACACAATGATTCAGCTACGTCAAGCAATCCTGGTATTTTTCGAGGACTGATAAACTTCAGTGCGGAGCTAGACTCTGTTCTGAAAAACCTATCTGGAGAATGCTGCAGTGTTTAAGGGGACCTCCAACACAATCCAGAAAGAAATCTTGCAATGTACACTTGAAGTCTGCCATGAAGAGATATCAAGTCCATTTTTAGCTGCATAAATAGAAGAGTGTTATGCTCTAGAGTGTTTCTGAAATACGCATGTTGTGTCATACGCTGTGAATTACCGTTAACTTGTGTATACAGCAGTCTATAGTGGCAGGCTTAAACAACCGTTTGTTACCTACTGTAAAAAAATTAAATTGCATGGATAAATTTGTGAACCACCGACTTTCAGAGCCACCAGCCGCCCCTGAGTTATAGGGTGTAATGAGAAGTTGAGGTGCTTTTGAAGTAAGTATATTTCAATAACATCAGGAATAGTATTTTTCGTAGATTGGTATTTAGTGCTGAAAAACTAGAAATACTAGTTGTAAGTTATTAGCAAAAGCTTAGGCGGTGTGGGCCAACTCTAATAAAAAAGTTGAAACATTTAAATGCAGAGGGGAAGCAAGAATATGTCTGCTTGTAGTGTGACCTGTCTTGCAATGCAAGAAGAACCTACGTATCACTGTATAGTAGAAAGAGTACCGAAGAGTAGCTTTAGTTCTTTAAGTCATCAATCTTTCTTATTTTAATGAAAATTATTATTTGCAGCTTCCCTCGCTTTAAAAGTCACACCTCCCTATTGTAAAATATGAAAACACTCCTTTAATTTCATTTCGGTGGCACTGTGGATGCCCTCACCACTCCCCCCTTCTTGCCACGTCCCTGATTATCATCATCGTCCATGCCATCGCCAGCGTCCCACGTCGCCACTGCACTTGCTGCAGATTTTTATGGCTTCGGCAATTCAGTATCTCAAGGACTGAACCCTGACCCTGATTGTCTGCAAGTCATTATCGGGATGTTGCACTGCCTTGAGGGAAATGCACAAAAGTACAATAATAAGCCTTCTTGTTACGTCTAGACTGCTTCCTCTACCCAAGTGATCATTATATCCTACCTTGAGGAGAGACAAACAATGTATTTTATGTAACGCTGTGGGGTGAATGCACCGTATCATTGCACATGATTGCATAGTGTCGCGACTGACTGCTTACGTAAGAAGGTTTTTACAATGTCATCACCAGAAGCAGATAGTAAATAACACCTCTTCAGCTGATCACGTTCTTCGTTGCATGGGTAAGTTTCGAAACTCTACGGCAGTCAAAACCGTTTGCACATTTCTGACGTAAGCACATTTATGTTTAAGCCAGCTGTTATAGGCCCCTGCTCTGGACCCTGCACTGAAATTTTAGTATCGTTATTAAGTGCAGGTCCATCCGCCATCCATCCCTCCGTCAGTCCAATGTGTATTATACCCACATCCTTTACCCTTTAGCGATCTGGTATTCACATTCTTCAGAACAAGAGCAAATATAAACCACCCCGAACGCAGAAGTATGGGAGGGAGACAGTTATTTGAATTCTCAACTTGAGTTGACCTTTTTTCTGAAAACACTGTTTGCCAAGAGGTTCTTAGGAGCAATTTCAGCACCTATGGGACTTCCTACTCGTTCAGCTGTTATCGTGTGGACGCTGTGTAGTTCAAGTATTCATCATGGCACTTAGACGTTACTAGAATCACGTTAGGCCGAATATCTCGAGCTTCTCACTTAGGGGAGTTGCTCGAATTGGGTTGGTCTCGACGGGAAGCAGTTTTCGACACTCATGACAGATAGGGTACGTCTAGGTTAAGCCAAGCGGATTGTGAGACACCTTAATGTACTCCAATACAAATCCAAAAAGCAGTGCTGGGGGTCCCGGGTTCGATTCCCGGCGGTGGAGTGGGGATTTTTCTCCAACCAAGATAATTCCTCATCTTCCCCACAGTCTGGAAGTATGAATGAGAGTGTGAATGTGTGCGTGATCTAATGATTAAAATCCAACGAATACGAGTTAACACCTTCGATATGTTCCAAGAACAGTCGCTGATATGACCATTGGAGGTAAAGGCGGGGTATAAATGGAACAAATAAAGAAATAATAATCCAACAATAATAATCCAATACAGCGCGTATCGGAAGGGATTCAGCACTTCGACCAGACTTGTCTTTCGTACCTAAGCCCCAAGTGGGGCACTGCGAGAGAAAGGATGAGGTGAGAGGACACAGAGTGTGGCCGGCCCCAAGAAGCCGGGATAGGGCAAAGGGGAGGATCCCATTTACTAGTTTGGAAACTCCCGACTCTCACCTGACGTGGTCTGGAACAGCCGCCTAAGCCGCTCGGAGACCGAAGACCGACCTGCCAGAGGATGAAGTGCGTACCAAGAGTACATCATCCTGCCATGCAACGCCGAGACTTCCGCCTAGGCTTTCTACCCCGAAAGAGACCACCAGAGGAGAGAGAATGTGAAATGACAATGGAAGCGAAATGGAAAACACATGGATCAGTTAGGTCAGGCACGTGAATCGAACCCGGACCTGCCCGCCTCGGTAGCGTGGTGGTAGCATGTCTGGCTTCCCGAGTTCGAATCTCGGTCAGGGAGAGTTACCTGGATAAGGTTTTTTCCAGGGTTTTCCCTTATCCTGAAAGACGAATGTCGCGTAACTCTAAGTTCTATGTACCCTGGACTCATTTGAGAATCATTTCACCCATTCCATTCATCGTCCGATATGACTTAACATTGGAGGACGTAAATTACAAAAAAAAAAAAAAAAAAAAAAAAAAAAAAAATCGGACCTCCCGAGGCTGCGCCGTGGCTCAGTGGTTAGACCGCTTGGCTCTCACCAAGGCGGCACGGGTTCGATCCCAGGTGACCGCAAAGTGAAATTTGTGATGGACAACACGGTGCTGGGGCGAGTTTTCTCCGGGATCTCCGGTTTCCCCTGCCATCTCATTCCACCGATGCTCCATCTTCATCTCATGTATCATCAGTGTCATCGCCTGCGGTGCCGTATGTAGTAAAAGCAGGCGTTAAACACTACACACATTTAGACCTCCCGAATGGGGCCACAAACGAAAGCGCCTGAGTCACTCCTCTCGGTTAGTAAGGTTTATGATTGTAATAACATGTATTTAGGATATTTGAGTGACAAATAAAATAAATTTGCTGAGAATAATCTATGAGGTCCTCATTCTGAATGAATTGTTTACAGTTTCTGAAACGCAAAAGATAAACAAAAGCACATTTTACCTCACACCTCAAAAATTGCACAATTTACATCAACTGATTTATATTGGTATTAAAGACTTCCAAAATGCTCTTCATTTTTTGTTTAAAATCTGTTTTTTAAACTGCTAAGCCGCCATTCATGGTAGTCCAAAGAGATCAGAATTCCAAGGCCAGCACGTGACTGTCGGTTAAGTGTACTCCATTCTCTTTGTATCTGCAACGAAATATGTAATAAAAAGATTTCCGCAAAAGTGTAACTGAATTATAGCGTAGAGGACTGAAGAACAATCTGTAGAAGAGTGACTAATGAAAATCTTAATAAAATGTAACCATGATCTGTATTTACTTCTTGGATGGAATATAGACAAATCGCAAAGTATCATTTTACTCGTAGAAGGGACGGCAACCCTCTGTCTCTCCTCGCCTCATCCTTCCTCCGGGAGTGCCCCACAAGGGGGCATAGGTACATCAAACCGAGTATAGACCTGCGTGCTGAATCCCCTCAGTAGCGTAGTCCAGTCTATGGATTTTGTCCTGTTATGCCCGATTTCACCAACATATGTTAAAATCGACGTTAACAAATTTTCACCTAGCAATTGTCACAGCGCTAACACTTCTGTTAAACACTTCACCAAGCAACCACGATTTAAAATTTGGACCAAATTAAAAAATATTTTAAACTTTAAAATATTTAACAAAATTAAGTAAAACGAGCAAAAAACCCTTATTACTTAACAAAACCTTTAAAAGAAAATCTTTAAAACCAAATAAAAAATTTAATGATAAATGCAAAAATATTTTTTTTTTCTGAAATTGTTAACAAACACGTGTTAACGCCAAAAGACTTGCACATACTACAACTACAGAAGGCTATGGATGATCGTATTATTATCTGAACGTACTGCGATGCGCTTTTGTTTTCATTTTCGTCTTCACACAGCTGAAAAAAATGGCGGGTGAACAAAATCGTAAACAAAAGCCGTGAGACAAATTTCTCATCGATGGAGAAAGAATTGTTAAATGAATTGGTGACAAGTGTGAGGATATTGTAGAAAATAAGAGGACGGTTGCGGTGAATGTAAAAGAGAAAGGTATCAGTGTGAAAAAATTGGAAACGAATTTAATTCAAATGCATGTGTCACCATGTAGAAGCACGAAAAAACTTCGTCAGTATTACGTAAATTTAAAACGAGGAGCGAAGAAAGACGAGTGTCGAGTGACTTGAATGTTTCAAGACGGGAGGTGGACACTGTATTATCCACATAATTCAGTGAATTATAAAATCGCAAAATTATTAATACTTGAAGCAAAGGCGAGATTGCCATATTCCCTTCGATGCATGTTCTAACTCAGTATTACGTAAATTTAAAACGAGGAGCGAAGAAGGACAAGTGACGAGTGACTTGAACGTTTCAAGATGGGAGGTGGACAGTGTATTATCCATATAATTCAGTGAATTATAAAATCGCAAAGTTATTAATACTTGAAGCAAAGGCGAGATCGGCATATTCCTTTCGATACATGTTATAACTCAATATTACGTAAATTTAAAACGTGGTACGAAGAAGGACAAGTTACTTGAACGTTTTAAGACGGGAGGTAGACAGTGTATTATCCACATAATTCAGTGAATTATAAAATCGCAAGGTTATTAATACTTGAAGCAAAGGCGAGATCGGCATATTCCTTTCGATACACGTTCTAACTCAGTATTACGTAAATTTAAAACGAGGAGCGAAGAAGGACAAGTGACGAGTGACTTGAACGTTTCAAGACGGGAGGTAGACAGTGTATTATCCACATAATTCAGTGAATTATAAAATCGCGAAGTTATTAATACTTGAAGCAAAGGCGAGATCGGCATATTCCCTTCGATGCATGTTCTAACTTCTCTTGTACTTCCGCAGTAACCTTCATAGCAACTTGTTTTGACAGCCTATACCTCTGTAGAAAATTTTCTTCTGATAGCTCCTTAAAATAATTTCTCCTCATAGGCCGTTCTCTATTACGAATGCCATTTAGACGGTCTTAAATATAGCAAAGCGACATCAACAGCTGAGTTCACGACCGCCATCTTGACTGTTTACAATTGTTAAGGACTTAACCACAGAAATTTGGCTTGTTAGTTTAAGAAGAGATTTAACACGAGTGTTAAGCTAACACTTGTTGATGAAATGCAATTTTTGTTTTAACTATTGCTAAACTCGTGTTAAGTATTAACATCTGTTGGTGAAATCAGGCATTTGAGTTTGTAGTCCAAACGACGTGTTGCGGCTGGGCGGTGTAAAGGTTTCATTTATACGTTCCATTACTTTTCCCCTCTCATCTCGATTGATAACCAAGGAAAGAGACCTTGTTGTATACGGCCTTCAACTGTTCATCCATCCGCCAAGGGTGAGAGCAGCGGTGTACGAGACTTTCTAACTCAAGTCGCACTTAAGTGGTGCTTAACAAATTGCTTTCCTCACTTCTTGAGCAACGAACGACAAAAAGGGGACCGTCACACTCACTATAGAGGTCAAAAGCGAAATCCTTGACACGAGTAAAGTCTGCAATTTGGGAGAGCTGTATGCTGTAAACATAACGTTGCTGATAACAGACTCGCACGCTCCGTGCTTTATATTGACCAATAGCATTGGGATATCCATTACTCAAGGTGATGTTTCGTGTACGTACAAGGATGCTATTTTATCAAATAAAACTTCACCTTGCTACTGAACCGTGATATTTCCAGCGTACACTACTTCAACCAATTGAATTTTTATCAATACACATTCAATTAAAGTCAATTTTTAAATACATTTTGAAAAATGGGTCTTTATTGCGTCATGACTTAAGCTTATTTTATGCTGAACTACTTTCTCATCCTAATTTGATTGTTCATTTAGAGTGTAGCATATACAGTAGAGGGGGATACCTCGTGCACTTCGAGCTACGTGAGATTTACTGAGGCTACCACCCGTAGGAGAAAGGGACAAGCTGAAGAAACCGCAGGAGGTTACAGACCATAGGTACACACACTCGTAATACTTCTTGACTCCAAGACCGAAGGAATGGCTCAGACGGTTTCGCCTGTAGCCCGCATTCTGGAGGTCCGGGTTCGATTCCCAGGCTGACGTAAAGTCTGTTTAGTTAACGCAGTTCGGCCGCCTCCTTTGACGAATCCTTATAATCGTTTTAAAACCCCGGCCCTCCTTCTCCCAGTCCTTTCTGCAAGGTTGCCACCTTTCTCCATACGTCATGGCTATCGTAAGAGGTTTCGTCTAAATAAATTATATTATGTCCATTACTGCGAAACTTCCTTAGTTTTGACACACATACACACAAACACACACACACACACACACACACACACACACACACACACACACACACACACACACACACACACACACACACACACACACACACACATAGGCTACAATTCTACTGGATTCCATAATAACCCTTATCTTATTCAAAGTGCGGTATTTGAAGCCCAGCTCCTTTAGGAGACCGCGCAAAGTGCAGTGTCCATAAAGAAAATCACAAATTTCTTGCAAATGTGCAACCAATTCGTCTAAGGTGGGCGCTCTCCCTTTTGTATAGAATCTATAAACTTCTCGACGAATTAAATCGCATGTGAAATTATCCACCTTAGAGAAACGTTTCCTTTTGTTTTCACACTTGATCGGCGTCTTTGGTATTCCTTTCGTCACAATATTTCTTACTGTATTTCTGTGAATACCCAGAATTTATCATCAGATTCATTCCATGACCCCTTGCCAAGATTATTTTTCAGCACATATTTATTTGTGTTCAAAACAAGCGGTTGGATTTGTTTAGAAACAGTTCCCGTTATAACTTTGTTTTTTGAGGCTTCTCCAGTAACATAACTCGGCCCAGCAACACTTACCAATTCATTCACACTATTGTCTTCACTTTGATTATTTTCACTTGACTGAAAGTCATCTACTACTTCATTTGTATTTACCATTGCATTTGCCTCCCACGGTCTCCACATCGTAACACACAACGAATTTCTGCACGTAAGGAAACAGCTCAACTGGAAGTTGGAACTTTGACAACTGAGACTCCACGTGGAGTAAACATGCGACTGTCATTTCCGGAAAATCAGGGTTGCTAATTGTCCTCAACAACAGTGTTCCATTTCTGAAGTGTGGAGAAAGATTTAAGGCGGTCATTACTGGGCGGGAGGGTCGGGTTCCTTTGTGAAGCAATTGCACTCGCGTTGACTAGACAGACTTTACATAATTCATAGTTTTTTGGCGGGAATGCTGGGTAGGTTAATGTCACCCCTGGATTTCCTGTCCCTACATTATCGTTTCATATCATCACTCATTTGGAGGTATCTTTCAGGGTAGAAGTGTCGGCAGGTGTCTTGGCGCTGCATGACAGGATGATATGTTCCTAGTAAACACTTCCTCCTGTGGTAGAACGGTTTCCGGTCTCCGGGCCGAACTTGTCAGCCATTTCCGGACTATGCCGGGGATTACCGGTGGGATGCCTGGGGAGTTTCCAACTGGTACATAATGGGGGCCTTGACCTTTACACTGTCGTTACTCCTTGGATCCGCCGTCGTCTGTATCCTTCGGGTGCCCCATTTCGGACTTAGGTACAATAAATCAGAGGTTTCGGTGCCAAATCCCCTCTATAGTAATGCTAATCCTTAATCAAAATTATTAGACTCCTTTTTTTAATTGCTAAATCAAAATCAGACATTTTCTATGTAGTTGGTAGTCTTGAGTTGGAGAATTTTCTTCAAAACCTTCCTGAACTTAAACATCAAGTACCTTGCCCGCCTCGGTAGCTTAGATGTCTGCCTTACGTTCTAGAGGTCCCGAGTTCGAATCTCGGTCAGGGCGAGCTACCTGGATAAGGTTTTTTTCGGGGGTTTCCCTTATCCTGGAAGACGAATGTCGGGTAGCTCTGAGCTCCATGGACCCCGGACTCATATGAGCATCATTTCACCCATTTCATTCATCGTACGACATGACTTAACGTTGGAGGAGTAAATTACACACACACACACACACACACACACACACACACACACACACACACACACACACACACACAAATTCAGGTGCCTTAGGTATTCATCTGTCTTAAGCACAATAAAAGATACAGTCAAAAACATTTTTAAAATCTGGAAATTAATTCTTCTTTCACCTTGGCCGTGTGTAGGCTAAATTGTGGAAACGTAGAGTCAGGCTGAAAAATTCAATGCCATAGCCGGGATTTGAACCACGGATCTTCTGGTTTCCGTCCAGCCGCTCTACCATTGAGCTACTATGACCAACGTGCCGATATGACATTAAATTCTCCAACTGACTCGTATTTTCCCGGTAAACCACTTAGGAGTTCTCATAAACACACGAGACAACTACCTTAATGGCGACTTACAACGTGTAAGTACTTTAAGGCGCGGGCTTTATAGTTAACCATTAGGTCAATTAATGGAAATTAATTCTTCTTTCACACTGGCCGTGTGTAGGCTAAATTGTTGAATTTTTCAGTCTGACTCTACGTTTCCACAATTTAGCCTACACACGGCCAGTGTGAAAGAAGAATTAATTTCCATTAATTGACCTAATAGTGATTAACTATAAAGCCCGGGTCTTAAAGTACTTACATGTAGTAAGTCGCCATTAAGGTAGTTGTCTCATATGTTTAATGAGAACTCCTAAGTGGTTTACCGGGAAAATACGAGTCAGTTGGAGAATTTAATGTCATATCGGCACGTTGGCCATAGTAGCTCAATGATAGAGCGGCTGGACGGAAACCAGAAGATCCGTGGTTCAAATCCCGGCTATGGCATTGATTTTTTCAGTCTGACTCTACGTTTCCACATTTTTAAAATCTGTTTTAATTCCAAAGCCTCAAAAGATATGATGAACTTTCGCTTTCATATTTTGAGTGGAATACAAAACGTTTTTACCTCTGTTACAACTAAAATAAAGTTACAAGTAGAGAATGAGATGATCATGTGAGCAAATGAACGAAAAATACCGCCTCATATACATAATTCTAAATTATAATCCACAAGGACATAGAAGCCGAGGACAACCAGATTATATATAGAGCCAGCATCCATAACAAATAGCCGGAAGAGATCATAAATTGCATTATAATGGATGATTATATAATTAGTCTTATATACTGGCATGGACGTGCAAAGAAAACACCTAAAACGATCTAATGGATGGGTTGTTTTGGTACACGTATTGCATATATATTCTTTGTTGTAAATCTATTTTGTTTCGTTATACGATGTTCTGTTTTCTCAATTGCTAAATCATAACCATTTATGTAATATCTCTATACGAATGGTACGCAGGTGAAGTATTTAGATTCTACAGGAAGCCAAAAAGGAAATTTGTTTGTATTTGTATTTATATTTATTCATCCTTTTGATCATAGTACATGATATAGGACACGTCAAGTACTTATAACTAAAAATTATACAATAAACATATACACAACACAAGTTTAGAAATGAAAATTCAGAAACTGTATGTACAATATAATAACAATTTATCTGTAGTTGACATATTCAAAAAATTCACCTATACTATAAAAACAATGTTCTAACAGGAACTTTTTCACACAGCATTTAAATTTAGGAAGTGCAGATATGCTCTTTAGGTGTTCAGGTAGGCCGTTATAAAGGCAAAGTCCAGTATACAGGATGTTACAAAAAGGTACGGCCAAACTTTCAGGAAACATTCCTCACACACAAAGAAAGAAAATATGTTATATGGACATGTGACCGGAAACGCTAAATTTCCATGTTAGAGCTCATTTTAGTACCTCTCTTAAAATGTAAATTGAAATCATTCGTGTAGACAATTGTCAAAATACCCCATTGTGGTTCATGCACGATGGAGCTCCTGCACATTTCAGTCGAAGTGTTCGTACGCTTCTCAACAACAGATTCGGTGACCAATAGATTGGTAGAGGCGGACCAATTCCATGGCCTCCACGCTCTCCTGACCTCAACCCTCTTGACTTTCATTTATGGGGGCATTTGAAAGCTCTTGTCTACACAACCCAGGTACCAAATGCAGAGACTTTCGTGCTCGTATTGTGGACGGCTGTGATACAATACGCCATTCTCCAGGGCTGCATCAGCGCATCAGGGATTCCATGCGACGGAGGATGGATGCATGTAACCTCGCTAACGGAGGACATTTTGAACATTTCCTGTAATAAAGTGTTTGAAGTCACGCTGGTACGTTCTGTTGTCGTGTGTTTCCATTCCATGATTAATGTGATTTGAAGAGAAGTAATAAAATGAGCTCTAACTTGGAAATTAAGCGTTTCCGGACACATGTCCGCATAACATATTTTCTTTCTTTGTGTGTGAGGAATGTTTCCTGAAAGTTTGGCCGTACCTTTTTGTAACATCCTGTATATAGAGCTTCTACCAAACAAACTGGTGTTATGGGGGATTATACTTATTTGCTCTTTTCTTCGAGTATCATGATTATGTGTTTGTGTATTAGTGGAGTATAAACGGATATTTAATTTAACAAAGGTTACTATTTCTTGGATATACAAGCAAGGTAGAGGCAACATTTTTAATTCTTGAAAAAGTGTTCTGCAACTAGTTCTTTTGTTTACCTTTAGTATGGTACGTATAGCTCTCTTTTGTAATCTAAATATGGTAATCGCTTTTTCGCAGTTCCCCCATAGTATTATACCATAAGAAATTATACAGTGAAAGTATGCACAGTACAGGGATAAAAGTGCTTCTCTATTCATTACCTTAGTATAAACAGGGGAAAAGACAATTTGCTATGTTTTTTTTTTTTTAGAAATTTCGTTATTGTGAATATTCCACTTCAAGTTTTTATCTAGATGTAGACCAAGGAGATTTGTGATTTCAGAGAAGGCAATATATTTATCAGTTAGTATTATATTAGGGCCTCTACTTTGGATACCATGTATATTTTGAAAAGAAATAGCCACTGTCTTTTCTACATTTATTACTAATCTGTTTGCTTCAAACCACTTGATTAGTTGATTTGTTACCAGTTTTATATTATCATCTAGAGAAAAGAAATTTCAGCAAGAGGGCTGTGTGTACATTTATGACTAGCACAACTACAAAACAAAAGTCGTTTAAAAACCAAATTTGGAATTTAATTTCATCATCATCAAAGATGAGTTGCGAAGATTTTAAAGGAAAAATCCCATCTTTAACTACCATAGACTTATTCTGAAACTTTTAGTAGTTCAAATTAGGAGTTATTTTACAATGATTACGTAGAAAATGAAGCTAGCTACAGCGAAGCAATGAATATTACACAAATATAACAATTTGTAACAAAAACTTCACTTATCTTAAGAAAATGTTGTTAATTTTTCTTTTTAATTCGATTTTACAAACAAAATGCTTGCATCGTCAGTCCATCAACACACTTCATTGTCAAGGATTCCGATTACCATGTTATTGTGTTTTTTCAGTATTACCAAAATCTGAAAACGAAACAAACCTAAAAACAGAATCAACTGCTGATATTTCATAATTCATCACGCGATGTTTATTTTTTAAAATGAATATCTTTTCCCAAAGCATTAAATCTATCGGATTATTTAATTGTTTTAATGGTTGTTTTAACTAAATTCCATTTGCAGTATGATCAATGCAGTTTCAGAATTACCCTATTGTAGCCTCTCTGGTTCATACGAAATATTGACTACTTTTGACAGTTATTTCCCCTCTTTGAGGCCTCCCTCGATCAACAGTGAGAACACGTCTGTAAATATAAGCATGCTTAAGAATGTGTCCACTTTACTAAGCCCCTCTCTCAAAGGTCCTCTCTCAAAGGTCCTCCAAACAAGCAGAGAAAAGTTTTGAACACTAATGTTTGCATGATGCCATTGAGTTGAAGTGGTGTTCGGTGAAAATCTATGGCAATCGACAGTCTATGCCATACTAAAATGTCGCACACATATATCTGTTTTTGTTTACAAATTCTGTAATGCTGACTTTACTTGTTCTCACGTGTGCACTGGATTCATACACACGTTCAAGCAGTTTGCAGTTTCAAAATTGCTTCCAGTAAGTGCTGTTTCTAATCACAAAACATTTACAATTCCGGTTTAGAAATGAAAATTACCAACACGCATTCCATTAGAAACATCCGCCACATCACGTAATATTAAACTGCTATCATTATTTATAAATAAAATAATAAACTGACTGTATTTTCTTTCCTAACCTCCAATCTGTATTAGAGGAGGTAATAAGCCAAAAATGCCTTATGTGTGGACAGTTATATTTTCCTTAGTTGGTAAAGTGATGTTCAATTGTCAGAACAATATTGTAGTTGGTTGTTATTAACAGTTGAATTTGAATACATAAAGTAAAACTTAACATAATCACGAATAAAGTGATGAACCCAACGTGATATTCATTGCTCTTTATTGGAAGTGCTAACGTTTTCTTCATTAGCGTCCATGATTTCTTTTCAAACATCACGTCGGGGTCACCACTTTATTGATGACTGTTGATGTACTTTATTTATTCAAATTCAAGTAAATTTTGAACTGAAGGAACGGATGAATTGCTTGAAGCCTACAGATTATTCCAACAAGGTCAAAGAAACTGCTTTTGTTCAAAAGTAAACGTTATGTGTTTATCAGAATCGATAGGATAAAGAGTGGACTAACATAACCATACGAAGGACCTTATGAAGTACTTCAACTATCACCAAAATGTTTCACTTAGAGGATTAAAGATAAAAGCATCAACGTTTCTATTCATCGACCTAAACCAGCTTATTTAATTCCTGACGACAGTGCATGCAAGGACCCAGCTGCCAGTTGAGGACGATATGATATGATTCCAAGTTCCTCACAACACCACAAAATCAGGACGTATCGTGAGATTTCCAGAAAAATTTGCAGACATTATTAAGTGAATCTATGTTATCACATGTATCTAAAGTCACAGTGTGAGTTAACTCTAGATGTTTTCTCAAATACTTCTTAATTTTACGGGGCCCCCCATTGAGAGGGGAGTGATGTGGGGACAGTTATATTTTCCTTAATTGGTAATGTGATGTTCAGTTGTCAAACAATATTGTGGTTAGTTGGTTGTTATTAACAGCGAGTTGAATTTGAATAAATAAAGTGAATTAACATAATCACCAATACCTTACATTCACAAACCGAGATTATATCGACAGTATATCTACAGTTACTCCAAAACGTATTCGTCTAATGCATGAGTTTATGTTTAAGGATGTATGGATAGTGGAAAATCATCAGAATAAAGTACAGCAGGGACACTTCTTATTTATTGATTAGTTAAAAGAGAATACAATAAAGAAGCATATAGTATCTATTCATATAAACCTAGTTAAACATTCAAAAGTAAAGATATGTAATACAGAATACAAAATAAGTATTCGTCTACATACTGAAAATGGTGTAGAATGTAACGGTTTGTACTTAGTAGGCCCTCCATTCATCTTTATAATCTCTTGTATTCTCCTTGGCATGGATTTCACCAAAGATTGTGTTGTTTCCACTGTAATTTTACGTCATTCCTCCAGTATAGCGTTCTTTATATCCTTTATATTATATATCTGATGATTCCTAATATTTTTGTCCAGTATACTCCACAAATTCTGTATTGGATTCATGTCTGGGGATTGTGGTGGTGTCGGCATCCATCGTGGAGTATTATACAACAACCATAGCCTTGCATCTAGAAATGTGTAGTGTTTAACGTCCGCTTTTATTACATACGGCACCGCAGGCGGTGACACTGATGATGCATGAGATGAAGATGGAGCACCGGTGGATGAGATGGCGGGGGAAACCGGAGGTCCCGGAGAAAACCCGCCCCAACGCCGTGTTGTCCACCACAAATCTTACTTTGCGGTCGCCTGGGATCGAACCCGGGCCGCCTTGGTGAGAGCCAAGCGGTCTAACCACTGAGCCACGGCGTAGCCTCCTTGCATCTAGAGCTGTGTGTTTTGGATCATTATCTTGTGTGAAAATATAATCGTCAGAAATACCCATATTATACACACCTCTGGACAGATGTGTTTTTAGGATGTTTATAGAAATCTTATGGTTTATAATTCCATCAATAAAACACATATCCCCCACACCATTTACAAATATGCAGCTCCAGACAAGTACTGAACTGCCTCCATGTTTAACTGAAGCTGTTATATTTTTCCCCTCAAGCTCACAATTCTTTTTTCTCCAAGCTATTTACTCGCGCTTTTGACTTAAAGAGCTCAAATTGACTCTCGTCGGTAAATACAACCTTCTACCAGAAATCAAACCCATCGTATTTATGTCCTTTTGCAAAAGCAGCTCGCTCCTTTCTGTTGATTTTAGTGATGTATGGGCTCCATACTCAGCTTCATAAAGCACATTTCTTATCCTCTTCCCTCCCCAGGTCCACATACGTGGATCTAAGTTCAATAATTTTTCATAATTTTTATCTTTCTCTCCAAATGGGAAAATAGTAATTCAAACCCACGGGTCAACAGCTGAGTACCTCTAGTTCGTGGTTCTAACACTGAAGCGCTGCCACAAGCAACCATCTGTTCCCTGTTAGTCATTCTTTGTTGATGTGAGTCAAGATGGCAGCTACTAAGAAGCAAGCTCAAAGTAAGTGTGTTTATTTTCCGTATACTGCAAAGTACTTTAGTCATAATTTTTTTACCAGTAAAACAAACATTAGTAATCACCTTAATATATGTGTTTTTAACATTATTATTATTTTTATGGTTAATATTTGTAATTAACTACAGGTCCACATGTGTGGACCCTGATTTTCTAGCTGACTTTGGTGGGTTGCTAGATTCATCAAAAATAGGTTATGTGAATGTGTTTTCGTAGGCTATTAAACATGATTTATGCATTGCATCTTAGTGCAGCAGCATTCAGGAATTAGTTAAACAAAATAATTACCATTTGCAATAAGTATTTTTGCATTACAGGTGTGCTAATTATTAGTAGTTATAAAAAGTATATGAATAACATTGCAAATTTTGTCCTGTAGGAATAATTGTATTTGATGAGGAGTTACTACTTCAGATATTTAACAACAGTGATGCTGAGCTGTTAGACTGTGATGACGACTTGGAAAAAGAACTTAAGGAACTATAGCAATCTCCAAGTTTAATTAATGCTGAGCCTGAAGAGGATGATCCAGAGCCTTATGTGGGAGAACCTGCTGTTGTGTTTCATTCACTGTAATTGACAGTTCCATCTTTGTTTTCAAAGCCATTGACTGTTATTTAAGTAATATGGGTCGAAAACGTCGGGAAACTACAAAAAAAGAGAGAGAAATTTGCATCAAGTTATTTAAAAAAGGAAAATATTTTCCAGAAATTGTAGAAACCATTGGAACAGCTGCCAGTACAGTGAAGACATATACAGGTTTGTTCAGAACAAAGCTTCCGAAAATCAATCAAGAAGTGGTCGTCCTGCAGTTCTATTCGAGATTGAGAAACGACATTTACTTAGAGAAGTCAAGAAAAATCCTAAACTAAGTGCTCCTAAACTTGCTATTGCAGTTCAAACAGACACAGGAAAGTCCGTTTCAGCACAAACTTTATGAAGAGGGAAGGAGTGTGTGTCAGCGAGGCACCATACCTGGGATCTTGCTTACTAGACGAATATTTGTTTGACATCAAATGGGACATGATTTTAAATAACCTAGAGCTGTTCACTAATCAATATACGAACCCAAATTGTGTTTTATTTTTAAACCTAGATATCAAGCGATGTAAGGAAATATTTATTGTTCGTTTTTTTATCTATATTTTCCTGATTGTGCTTGTTACATTCTATGTGCAATGATTAGACGAATACCTTTTGGAGTATCTGTAAATATCGATCATCATGCCATCTGTAGAAGCTCCAGAAAATTATTTGAAAAAGAATATCTTCTTTACAAATTCCCCAAGGTTGTTTGGCAATTGTCTCGCAAAGGATTTTACTGGTTTAACTAATAAGATGGTAGTGGTGGTGGTAATTTTATCTGTAATAAAAGTGTGTAATAGTAAATTACATATATGGTAATTATTATCTATATCTCGTCTATGCCTTCTTAATCTAGTATTATGAAAATATAAACTCTTGTTTTCTTTCCATTTTATCCAGGCTTATTTCTAGCTCTTGATGTAGTTTCTCTCTGAAATTCTTTTAAAATGTTAATACATTCGTAGACTTTCGGATGAGCGGTGTAACAATTCTTGGTACAACTTGAATAGAAAGATTCATGTGTTGGTTGTTTGGCAAACGCTTTTGGAATTAACCAATGTGTATGGAAGGAATGTAGCATCTTCTAAACAGTTTCATTAGCCGTTCATCTACTGCACGTTCACATCCTGAGGTTACAAAACCAAAGCAATATCCTGATAATTTCCCTGTGTCAGTCTGATTATTCTATTCTACGGATGAAGGAATATTTCTGCACCATGTTTGTGAAATGTGAAATCGACAAACTGTTGAGTTTGTTATGCAACCGTACGAGCTTAATTGCAAAATGCATTGCTATTTCAATCATAGTTTATTACACTCAAGTTGAACGATCCGTAAAGACTTTTTGTAAATCAGGAAGATATTTTCGGAATACAGTGCATGAAACCGCTCTTCAGGATGATTAAAATGAAATCTGTAATTGGGCTGCGGCTAACAAAATGTCAATTAATGCCAAGAAAAGTAAGTCCATTGTTTTTAGTAGAACTAAGGGCAAAATTATTGTTAACCATCACATGGGAGGGGTGCAAATTCCACAGGTGGACAGCTGCAAATACTTGGGAGTGTACCTGGCAAGTAATGCTGGATGGGACGAACAAGTAAATTCCACATCTAGGAATGCATGGAAGGCATTACATTTCGTAATGAGAATATTGAAAAAGGGGAGCGCTAGGTCCAGGGAAATTGCCTACAAGGCCTTAGTGCGGCCGGTTATGGAATATGGAGTAGCATGCTGGGACCCGTATAGAGCTAACCAAATCGATCCGTTAGAAAAAATACAGAAAAGGGCAATAAAATTCATAAAAAGAGGCAAGTATTTTGGGCCTATAAAAGGAGATGAGGCTAAATGGGAGGAATTAAAAATTAGGCGTAAAAACATAGGTTGGTAGCATTATTCAAAGCTAATGCTGGTGTAAAGGCATGGGTGGACGTTAGTGTAAGGTTAAATAATCCGGATTATTATGGACAAAACGACATAGGTATAAAATTAAGGGTAGAAGATACAGAACCGACGTAGGAAAATTTTCTTTTGTTAATAGAACCATTGAAGAATGGAATGAATTGCCTGTAGCAGTCTTTCAGGGCTGTCCCCTGTCGCTGAAGAAATTTACAAAAAATCTAGTTTTAAATTATAATGGTATATAATATGTAAATAGAGAAGTAATTAGATATGTTTTAAGTGACTGAAGTTAAAATAATATCATGTTTGTATTGTTTATTGTGTTATTGTTGTAAATCTAGTACTGTAATTTGACCTGTATTCTTAACTCTGCCACCGGGTAGTACCCAATTGCAGTGAATAAATACATACATACATAAAACACGAGAGATTACCTAGTACCCATTGAAAAGTGCATGAACTATAAAGAATTTGGCAGAAACATGCTACAGTATTTAAATGGGTCATTTATAAATAATGCACCTGATTGACAGAGATGTACCTACTAAATAAGCTTTATATGGAAGTATCAAAAGATTTGATGCTTTATTAACCAAGTTCCTGAGTTTTAATTTGAACATATTCTTATGTTTTAGGAATGATTAGAAAGGAAGCATTCTCCTATTTCGTTTAACACACGATATACCTTGATTGGGTAGTTCTTCCACTGGTACACTTTTTAATTCTGTTCGTGACATTTTCGACGACCTAACAAATATGTATCCATTTCTTTCCGTTACAAATTTGTCTGTAAAGCATTCCGTTGTAAGTCAGGGTATGGGTGATTTATGCACAACATTACATAAATATTTCAATTTTTTATTACTGTATTTTACGTCCTCCAACGTTGTGATATGGGACGATGAGTGGAATGGATGAAATGATGCTCAAATGAGATAGAGCTTAGAATTACCCGACATTCATCTTTCAGGATAAGGGAAAAACCCGGAAAAAGCCGTATCCAGGGAACTCACCCTGTTCGAGATTAGAACTTGGGACCTCTTGAACGTGAGGCAGACACGCTACCGAGGCAGGTTAAAAAGCAAATAAATATTTCAATTAAGCACAAATGTGAACATAACAAAATAAAAAAGGATTACTTTTACAAAATATAAATATTTTGTTTGTTAACGACGCTGTCAATTACCAAAATTGTATCAGCGCCGCCGGTGTGAGGGAATTTCGTCCCGCAGGAGTTCCTTTAGATGCCAGTAAATCTATTGACATGTAACTGTCACTTTTAAACACATTAAGAACTTTAGTTAACTGATGGAAATTAATCATTTCTTCAGACTAGCCGTTTATAGGCTAAGGTTTTTGATGGAGAGAGTCAACATGAAAAATTCAATGCCATGGCCGGGATTTGAACCACGGATCTCCTGGTTTCCGTCCAGTCGCTATAAGCCATTGAGCTACTACGGTCAACGTGCCGTCCTGACATTAAATTCTCCATTTGACTCATATATTTCCCCGGTAGACCACTAGGGGCTCTCTCATCCGAGATACACCGTTTGTGACGACTTACTATGTTAAGTACTTGAGTCCCAGACTTCATCATTTAACTTTATATTTTGTATCTCGGATGCGAAAGCCCCTAGTGGTCTACCGGGGAAATATATGATTCAAATGGAGAATTAAATGTCAGGATGGCACGTTGACCATGGCAGCTCAATGGGTTAGAGTGACTGGACGGAAACCAGGAGTTCCGTGATTCAAATCCCGGCCATGACATTGAATTTTTCATGTTGACTCTATCCACATTAAGAACTATCGATCTGGGCTGGCTTAAACCGGCGATCAGTAGGTAAGGGTAAACGCAATCAGCCACTCAGACCTAACTTTCTTTTTGACTTTCTCCCTGTGTTACTGGGTCATCATTTGGAATTAACCCTAATTTCCATTTTTTTTTTCACTAGACAACTTCAAATAAAAAGCATATTTTTAGCCACTTTCTATCATTTGTTACCACAGAAACTGACATGCCTCTTCCATACATCCAACATTGGCCTACAACTCTCCATTATAAACATTTACCTTATGTAATGCCAACGATCACGTTCTCAAGTTGCTGCTAGGGTCGAGTTTACATACTTGACTAAAATGTCTCACGTTTCAAATGCGAGTGTTCGCGATTTCCAGACGAGTTTATATTTCTCTTGATGACGATGATGGTAATAATAATAATAATAATAATAATAATAATAATAATAATAATAATAATAATAATAATAATAATAATAATAATAATAATAATAATAATAATAATAATAATAATAATAATAATAATAATAATAATAATAATAATAATAATAATAATAATAATAATAATAATAATAATAATAATAATAATAATAATAATAATAATAATAATAATAATAATAATAATAATAATAATAATAATAATAATAATAATAATAATAATAATAATAATAATAATAATAATAATAATAATAATAATAATAATAATAATAATAATAATAATAATAATAATAATAATAATAATAATAATAATAATAATAATTAATAATAATAATAACAATAACAATAACAATAACAATAACAATAACAATAACAATAACAATAACAATAACAATAATAATAACAATAATAATAATAATAATAATAATAATAATAATAATAATAATAATAATAATAATAATAATAATAATAATAATAATAATAATAATAATAATAATAATAATAATAATAATAATAATAATAATAATAATAATAATAATAATAATTAATTAATGATGATAAATAGTACCCATTGTTAAATTTCATACCTGATTTTGCACGAATTAATTTTCACATTAGTTTCACATATTAATTTTAATTTCAGAAGCCCTGTTGTACCTTTCTGATCTGAAGCTTTGTAAACAAGCCCTGGATATCTTTTGGCAAAAAGGGCGCGAAAGAGAAGTCGGAACAGGTCTCACTGTTGGTACCCGTATCGACAGTTTGGTCTGACGGAGAAAGGATATAAAAGTGCAAACAAACAGAGAGTGAGTGAGAGAGAGAGAGAGAGAGAGAGAGAGAGAGAGAGAGAGAGAGAGAGAGAGAGAGAGAGAGAGTATGGCAATATTGGAACCTTCTAGGATAGAAAGCTCTAAAGAAACTAGGAATATTTGCATGTATGAAGAGAGAGTTGAAGTGTGGAGGTCGTCGACCATCTAGTACGAAAGGGAAAAAAAAGGGGGAAAAAAAAGGAAAGAAAAAGGGAGATAGAGAAAGAAAGAACCATCATTGCTTTCTCTAACAGTAAGTTAAGTGTATATTTTATTCTACTCAAAAATTAATATTCAACTGAAAAACATGTTTTGAGGTTCGGTGATCTATGAAAGATATTTCTTAGAAAAATATAATCGCATGAACGGCATAATTAAAAAAGTGGATAAATATCAAACTTGATATTATAAGCTCAGCATCTTTAAAAATTCGATGTGGAGATTCAAGAAAGTATCTACTTTAAAGTGCACTTTACGTAGAATATTTTACTATTTTTAACACTCAAGAATGCTTTGAATGTTATTTTTATAATATATTAGATGTTTAATATATACATATATACTTCAGAAAATTCGCTCGATACTTTTTCGACACCGGTGGTGATTCTGCAATTTTTTTTTTTTTCATTCTAAAATCACAAAGTATTGTTTTCACAAGTAGAACATTACAAATCCCGAGAGATTGTCAGGAATGTGGTATAAAAGAAAATAGTCGTGTGTCAACTGTCAGTTAACAGTCCCCAAGAAGAAATCACTACATATCTAAAAAAAGAATAAGGTGCTAAATATTTGTGTATTCCACCTGCAACAGTTTTCTCTGAAAGACTATTTAGTACAGCAGTACTCATATGTGACAGAAAAAGAAGTAGATTTTACCCCGAAAAAGTGAAAATGCTAGTATTTTTGAACATAAACTTATAAAAGTAAATTGTTGTGCTTTTAAATGTATAATGTAGAGTTTAAAATTAGAAATACTGATGGTTTTAAGTATGAATAAGCCATTACCAAGATATTCGCCGTTATTGGTTTGAATTTTCCGAGAGTGAGTAATGTTTTAAGTACAGATGTATTATTTTATCCTGACAGGAATCCTGCGCGGTAGGGATGAGTAGCAACTGTGGTGGAGATAGTGCACCTATCGCCACAATGCGTCACACGCGTAAGATTACGAGAGGGGAGGGCGGTGCATAAGGTATCTAAAAACAAATTTCATTCTCGAAGACAGTTTTTGCAGCTCTTATAAACTAAGTTGTAATTCTTACTATGGTAGTAATCTCCACGCTTTTGTTGGATCTTAAACAGTACATAGACATTTGGAACAAAACCCTGTTCTCCTCCAGCAGGCATGATAAACAACTGCCGGCCTTTCAATATCGCTGCAGTGTCCCTGTAACGTATTTCACTCCAGGCATATGGCCCAGTATGTGCTGTATTTATATAAGCTTCATCCATATAAACTATATAAACTTCACTTTGATATCTCCGAATATTTCGTAAATACTTAAGCCTTTTTGCACGTATGGTGCGATGTTCGATTAAAATTTGTCTGTCACGCCTAGTGTTTCTTTTTCTTCTAATAATCCTAGCTTCAAAAGAACTCTTCTTAATGTTCAGACACTGCCTTGGAAGTCTGTAGAATTTTTAGCTTCATAAGCAGTTTCTTCAAAGTTGGTCTTTGTTTTTCTGTGCTTTCAAAATTATTCATAATTCGCTTAACTACTTCTGAATTAAAACATCCAAATGAGATTTTGTGCATGTTCTTAATCTTTGTTTACTGGGCATAGAGAAGGACGTTGTCGCACCAGCACCAATGGCTTTTCTTTCCTTAATAACTCTCCCAAACTGCTTTCAGACACAACTGTTGCCTCAGATACCCTTCCCCAGATTTTTATAGCTGACCCAGACCACTGTTCCTTTTTTTTTATAAATCTAAGGATATTGGTTATTACTTCTCGTGTTTTTAAATGTAGCACTTTATTTCCTAATGTGCTCCTAGGAGGCGTCATTTATAACTGCTCTCTTGGAACCAGGAGACAAGCACATTTTGAAACAAGCTGTAGTGTTACCGAGTAGCTCTGCACGTGTTTAGTTGCTCGCAACTGGTACGCAACTGACCTGCCCTCACCTCCAGTTGCAACCGTTCTGAGGTGGACTCGTCCAGATACCACTGCGCATCGCTCTGCAATTTTCAAGATAAAAAATACGTCTGTACTATATGCGCACGATAAGAAGAGCGATCGGGTTCCAAGTCCTCATTCGGTAAGTTTCGTTTAACTCCGTAAGCATAGATGACAACTTTGAAATTTGAAATGCGCTATACACTGACATCTAGTGGCTAATACGCTAAGCTTTATCATGTACACCATATTTTGTTTTGATCAACTTCGAGGTTAATTAACTAACCAGTTTACAACAATCGTATGTTAGAATTAGGATTTTAGTTTGTCCTTGGCAACATATACATGTTATGAGACACGTCAAAATGTATAAATACGGTATATACATAAAGTCAAATTGATTACTTGCAATATACACAGTAAACAGATTTTCTATGGTTTCATGTGGTATTGGCATAGACTAATTTACTACAAGAAATGTCATAATATAAATATTACATGTTTGCGTATGTACTATGCTTCCAGTGCTCATTTACATGGTATTAGTTTAAAAATTCATTAACCGTATAAAAACAGTGTACATGCAAAAATTTCTTAACCTTATTCTTAAAGTGTTTCAATGATGCAGTTTGTTTAAATGAATTTGGAAGTTTATTATATAACATTATCACTTTGTAGTTAAAGCTTCCTTCATAAAGGCTCGTTTGGTGCGCTCGAATTGCCAGTTTATCCTTGTTACGAGTGTGGTACATCAGCATTTACTTGAAAATGATTTATATTTGTATGAGCATTTGTGGATGTTATGGCTCTCGAAAGGGGACACATTATTATTCGTCTACCTCCGTAAACTGTGATCTCAATGCAATTAAGCTGACGTGGGCAAAACTAAGGAATTTTTCAGAGGATGCAGCGTTAACTGTGATATCTTCGCTTATCTTACACGCTATTTTGCTGAACTGTATTTTTCAAGGTTGAACACACTGCAGAAACAAACGAGCGTTACCTCTCGCTTCTTCCCCTCTGCTCGCACCACACCGTAAATCCAGCGCTCTTGTCATCTTGCATGTACCGTATTCACCCTTCAGTTGTTTCTCGTGAAGTCATGGAATCAATGTGAAAAAGATGACTGTCACTTCAGCGCCCTATATCATCCTTTATCCACAACAAAACGTGTAATGACGTTAGTTCTGTATCTATTTAAGTAACTAGCGTTTGTAAGAATATTGTTTTAGAAAGACAAAACTAAACCGCAGTGGGCTAAGAAAATCGTTTGAATATAATACAACTAATTTTTAATCTGGTGCTGAGAAACAGTAACTGCAGTTGAAAAAAATATAGAAATGCTTTTATGTATGTAAATGAATGACATTGATGGTCTGCACTATGTTGTATCGAAAGTTTTACAGCTACTTCATCCACACTGTCTTCTCTAAGTTCATCTTCACCTAAAAAATTAACAATTTCTTTCATAATAATAAATTAATAACTGTCACAGATAAATAATGAACAGATGGTTGGAATAACCGCATTTTAAAGTTAACTGTTTTAGTATATAATGAAATTATTGCTACTAAATAATAAATAAATTCAAAATTCATCAGGTCATTTTCAATTTTATAAAATATGGAAAATTTATTTACTGTACCCATTAGCCAAAACATACCTTACTTAGAGTTGCAGTACACCGCCATGGTCATCTTCAAGTTATCAAAAATAAATGAACGTCGGTTGTCAGCTAAAACTGTTTTATACTTTGAGAAACTTCTCTCCACTTCCACAGATGTTATAAGTGCATATTTGAAAAACACTATGCCACTGCCTGTTAAATCCTGTTCAAAAATATCAGTTCTGAAGTTTTCTTCTGACAAGATATCGGCAATCTGACAATCTGTTCGGTATCCTTTAATTTTGTCCAACACAAATATTATTTTCTGTCTAATTTTGTTCCTAATCTCACCTTTTACATTCTGTATCCTCTCTTCCCTAATCCTCACTAACTCAATTGACTTATCCAATGTTATGCCACTTTCTTCAAGGCGGGTTATGGTATCCGTCAAAAATGCAGAATTTGATTTAATAAAAGATAGTTTACATTGGATTTGAGAATCAGGAAACAGATCCTGTGCGTTCTCAATTTCCTTAGAATCTACCCTATCAAAACTATTCACAGCTTTTCTTACTATTTGAAAATTGTCACATGCAGTTAACCATGTACCACAGCGTGTTAAATTGATGCCGAGGGCAAAGCTATATTAGGGTTTTTTTTTCTTTGAAATACATAGTTTGGGTTGGCACTTTCAAAAATATTTTCTTTCCTGTGGAAATTAGTATATCTATTTCTGGAAATGTTGAACTGACCTGTTCCGCAATTCGATGAAAATCATGGGCCAAACACGTAACATGCACCATCTTATTGTAAAATGATTGGATCGATTTTGCCGCCTTTACCATGTAAGGCGCCGCGTCTGTTAGGAAGAGGGGCACGTTGTCATGCTGTATTCCACTAGGCTACAATAAACACATGGATTTACCGAACAGTTTGCATATCTGACAGTGGTTAACAGCTTCCATAACCTCCGAGGTCAGAAGGAACATTTGTCCGGCACTAGTAGCTTCTAGCGTACCATCACTACATTGGCTACATAATGCCGCTCTGAATCTGTTGTCTCATCAATTGATACACAAATTTTTTTCCCATTCACAAATTCATGTATTCGGTTTAACGTGTCTTCATAACATTTTTATAGATAACTTTTACGCAAAGTTGATTCATCTGGAATTGTATGACCAGTGTAACGTTCAAAAAAATCTCGTAATTTGGAATTAATTAATTTTCCTAGCGGAATATTTGCACTAACACTTCACACAATTCTTTATAAAAGGAAGATGACTCGTTACTTGACATCGAAGCCGTTTCTTTTAACAGTAACTGAGATGCTTGTCTTTTTTTTTTTTTCACATTTTGAACAGCTCGCAAATGTTTTTTCTGCCCAACATGTTGTTGTACGGTGAACCGTTTGTTTGCAGCGACTTTAATTTCATACACTTTACTGACCCCCATTGGTCAGGATCAGGTCGACCACGGGAATCGAACCTCGCCCTCCCGAATGCGGGCTACAGATGAAAATGCCCAATAAATTCGTGAAAAAGAAAGAAAATGACCATAAAATGCATCTAAATGTTAACAAATGACTATTATAATAATATGGAAAAAATGTGTTTTGATGACCCATAAAAACGATATATATTTAACGTATTTGTTCCAGTCTGCACTTAATTTCCAATAAGCATCGACTATGACTACTCAGTAAAAAGATGACTTTTCCTCAAAATCCGGGTCCTACTAATAACATTACTATATGGTGTAAAGTCTGTGGATTACGGTCCTGCAGTCGTGTTTACCTACATCGTTGAAATTCACATTGGGTTGCTTGCAACTTTGATATGACCTAATGAAATGGGTTCGAATTTGAATTTCTATTTGCCGCAGCAGGTCCCAAGAGGTGCTGGAATGTTAAAGAGTTGTGCAGTAAATGCTGAGACAACGAAACTGGATGGGACAAACAGAGAAGACTTCAATAACGTAGTGTTGTTTACAATATGAGAGTGTAGGTTTACATACAAACTGTGTGTAATCAAGGAAAACAGTCCAAGAATAACAAAGTACCTGAATTGCACAAGAATTTACAGTTTACCCGCATTGCATCATATGACCTCGAGCGCACCTTCTCGTAATACGTTGTTTACTTGAAAATTGTAAAAGTACTTCTGCGAACTTTAAAATATATATTCCAATATTTACGTCCAAGAAAGTTCATCGTCCTTTTACATCAGGGTTGAACCTACTAATCTCAGGAATTGGAAGCTTTGCACGTATAAAAGGTTACGTACTAAAATATACATAAATAGCATATACGTGGGCTGTTCAATAAAGAATGATCATAATGATCAATGACATTAATTTTTCGCACTAAAATTCAGTCTTATTATATTCTGTTAGTTTAATCTTAAACAAACACGCCGTAGTAGATTCATTGTTGGTACTCCTGGTTCTCGCCTGTGAGAAAGTACAGACATGTTCAGTGTCGCCTATTGCTGCAATGGAGGTAACATGCGAGGAACAATATACGGCTTTGAAATTCTGCTTTCGTCTCAACAAATCTTAAGTTGAGGCCTATAAAATGTTATAGGAAACCTGTTCTTCCCTACAGCACAGCTCGAAGGTAGTTTAAAATGTTTAAAGAGGGGAGACAATCAATTTCAAAGGAAGGTGGACCCAGTGCTCCAGTTACTGCTCTTACGAAAAAAAAAACCACATCAACACTGCTGCTGCCATTGTGAGAGAGGATCGACGAATTACCTTAAGATCACTTTCTGAAATACTGAACATGTCATTGGGTGTCACCCACACGTTGGTGACAGAAACATTACACATGAGACGTGTTTGTGCGCGATGTGTTCCAAGACTGTTGATTCTCGAACAAAAGAACATTCGCATACAGGTCTGCATGTAGTTACAGTTGAAGTTAGAGGAAGATCCAGAGTTTCTTTCAAACGTAATCACTGCTGATGAAACTTGGCTACATCATTTTGATCCTGAGAGCAAATAGCAAAGCTCAGTGTGGAAATCTCCTTCATCACCAGTCCCCCCAAAAAGCAAAAGTGGTTGCTTCTGTTGCTTCTGTTGCTTCTTTGATATTCATGGAAAGATTTATCAGCATGTTGTACCTGCACACACACCAGTAACTGCACAATTCTACAGGGATATCCTGAAAACATTGCAAGTCCATATCAGGCGCAAAAGACCACAGTTCCATGAAGCAGGCTGGATGCTCCACCACGATAATGCGCGGCCGCATATTGCCACTGTTGTTGCTGAATATCTTGCAAAAATCAACGTGAAGTGCATCCCTCACCCTCTCTATAGTCCGGATTTAGCCCCACGTGACCTTTTTTTTCTATTCGCTAACTTGAAGAAACGCCTACGTGGAAGGCATTATCCATCATCAGAAGCAGTGGCGAAGGCTGCGGAGGCGATTTTGAAGGATCTTTCAAAAATGGTTTTCAGCATGTCTTTGAAGACTGACAGAAACACTGGAACAAAGTGCATCGCATTCAGGGGAGACTATTTTGAGAAGGACCATCAAAATTATGAGGATGAGTAAAGGTACGTTATAAAATAATAATAATAATAATAATAATAATAATAATAATAATAATAATAATAATAATAATAATAATAATAATAATAATAATAATAATAATAATAATAATAATAATAATAATAATAATAATAATAATAATAATAATAATAATAATAATAATAATAATAATAATAATAATAATAATAATAATAATAATAATAATAATAATAATAATAATAATAATAATAATAATAATAATAATAATAATAATAATAATAATAATAATAATAATAATAATAATAATAATAATAATAATAATAATAATAATAATAATAATAATAATAATAATAATAATAATAATAATAATAATAATAATAATAATAATAATAATAATAATAATAATAATAATAATAATAATAATAATAATAATAATAATAATAATAATAATAATAATAATAATAATAATAATAATAATAATAATAATAATAATAATAATAATAATAATAATAATAATAATAATAATAATAATAATAATAATAATAATAATAATAATAATAATAATAATAATAATAATAATAATAATAATAATAATAATAATAATAATAATAATAATAATAATAATAATAATAATAATAATAATAATAATAATAATAATAATAATAATAATAATAATAATAATAATAATAATAATAATAATAATAATAATAATAATAATAATAATAATAATAATAATAATAATAATAATAATAATAATAATAATAATAATAATAATAATAATAATAATAATAATAATAATAATAATAATAATAATAATAATAATAATAATAATAATAATAATAATAATAATAATAATAATAATAATAATAATAATAATAATAATAATAATAATAATAATAATAATAATAATAATAATAATAATAATAATAATAATAATAATAATAATAATAATAATAATAATAATAATAATAATAATAATAATAATAATAATAATAATAATAATAATAATAATAATTTGTGATCATTCTTTATTTAACAGCCCTCGTAATTAATGCAAAGTACCTAAAATCTTCAAATAATGTTTAGCCTTTGTACAGGTCATATTTTACAAGAGTAGAGAACCGATGTATAAATCTAGATACTTCTATCTTGTAATGGTAATCTTGAAATACTCTATCACTAACAGCTAAGGTAATGAGTACTAAGAGCTATGAACTGTAGAGTGATGTAAGAAAGTTAATGAGAGGTGACCACTGATGCATCATGCTGTAAACAGAAATTGAATCATGAAGTCATAATCATATTGCAGTCTCTTGATATGCTCATCCTACACTTCAGAAACTCAGGATCTTTACGAGATAATCCAGAACTTTCAAGGAGATTTCACAAACTTGTATGGGGACCACTTTCTTACGTGAACGTTTTGTGCTAAGAGAAAAGTTAATCTTTGTTATTAGAAACAATAGTAATTTAATATAATGAATACAGTTGTTTTAGTTAAGGCTCCGAACATTAAAAATATTTAAACATATTTAATAATAGTTTAAAGATCGGTATGGAAAAGCTAATATGCGCAAGAAAAGACACTGGGATATGTTATGATGCAATGTGTTGGTATTGGTTGTTATAATTCACGTGGGCCAGTGAAAAAGAAGTTGTTTGGTAGTTATAGCAACGAAAGGAGAAGAATCAATAATCTTGGATAAGCGACTAGCAAATTATATTGTAAAACACAGAAAAACAAAGACCAACTTTGAAGAAAGTGCTTATGAAGCTAAAAATTCTACTGACTTCCAAGGCAGTGTCTGAACATTAAGAAGAGTTCTTTTGAAGCTAGGATTATTTGAGGAAAAAAACACTAAACGTGACAGACAAATTTTAATCGAACATCACACCACACGTGCAAAAAGGCTTAAGTATTTACGAAATATTCGGAGATATCGAAGTGAAGTTTATATAGTTTATATGGATGAAACTTATATAAATTCAGCACATACTGGACCATATGCCTGGAGTGAAATACGTTACAGGGACTCTGCAGCGATATTGAAAGGCCGACAGTTGTTTATCATGCCTGCTGGAGGAGAACAGGGTTTTGTTCCAAATACCTATGTACTATTTAAGATCTAACAAAAAGCGTGGAGATTGCTACCATAGTAACAATTACAACTTAGTTTATAAGAGCTGCAAAACTGGCTTCGAGAATGAAATTTGTTTTTAGACATCTTATGCACCGCCCTCCCCTCTCGTAATCTTACGCGTGTGACGCATTGTGGCGATATGTGCACTATCCCTACCACAGTTGCTACTCATCCCTACCGGGCAGGATTCCTGTAAAGATAAAATAATGCATTTGTACTAGTTATGCAGGCTAGTACGTGGGAATATTAATGGCTTCCGTCAACCCTGTCCGGAGACGTACCCGATCACCCACGGGTATCGGGAAACACTGCCCCCTCGAGTCCAACCCATTAGACAAACACAATTTTAGAGCTTCCAGTGGATGTCTCGAGAGTTTCAAACATCGTGATAACATTGTTTTGATTGCCATGTGTGAGGAAACAAATGATGGTGATATGCAGATAGTTGTTGGTTGGAAAGGGAACATTGAAAGGAGATAAAGAAATTAGGCATTAAACTACAATTATTGTATGTAAGTTGAAAATACAGTACATATTACATACAAGTCTGTTATTATGTACACTTCATTCTGTATATATTCCTTCACTGTAAACCTGGGCGACTATTTCGTAATTTCTTTGTATTCAAACCCAACCCTCTGTAAGATGGAGACCTCTGTAAACGGTAAATACATGCCGGAACGATCGTGAATTTCCAGTTTTAAAGCCGAAAATGCTAACCAGATGCAACCGTTAGGTCTTATCTCTCATGGAAGGACATTTTCTTGCGCTGGGTGGGTATTATTACGTCACCTGAAGTGTGTTCATAAAACCTATGAATGGTACATTCTGTAGGTACTGATAATGACGCCAAAAGCATTTTCTGCATCTGGTGAATCATTTCGGTTCTCTCGATTAGTGCCAGCATACTTAAGGCAGAGCTGGCGCAACGAATGCTTGCCAATGTGCTGGAACACTACAAGTATGATCTTACCTTACGTGCTGTTACGCCTGTTGAGTAAGAGCAGAGAATGTCACGTGAGTGCAAAGCATGAGCTTTTTAAAATGTAATCTGTGACAAACTAAACATTCAGTTCAATTCAATAAATTTTCGAAATATTGAAACAAAACTTAAAAATTGGTTTATAAATATATGACTTTAAAATCTGAAATACTTCCGAAAAAGAGTGAATACTATAAATTATAATTTTTTTAGAACGTTAATTGATAAAACTAACTTCTAATACCACGAACTTGGTAAACTTTACTTCATGAATCTAATCAGGCATACGTTTTTGCTCCATTCATATGCCTACAGTCATATCAATAGGTTTTCTTTGGAACAATAAAATTACTCATTCACCAACGATACTCATTTGTTACTTTTTGTGTAACCTTTGCTTTTTATGTTAGGTTAAACATGACTACTATACTATACTGAGACGAAAACTTGGTATTCCATATTTTACGATTATACCATGTAACGGGAATTAATTTTGTCTCCACTCGCAGCCGATAAGAAGCACGCCAACTTTTTGTAAGATCCAAGTAGAGTTTTGATCAAATAAGAGTCATGAGACCTTTTCTCAGGTGTGGATGCGGATTTTTGGTGACAGAAATAAAATTTATATGAGTCCAATTTTGTAATATATTATTTAATTATATAATATGAACTACGATTCACTCGTTTCTATTACAAATATCGAATAACACTTTTTGAATGTTATTAACTTTCCTTTACAATTATAATCACCGCAACATCTTTCATCGTTCTCAAGCAAGACTCAAGATTATAACACTTCTCAAGATTATTGATTTTCTTGTCACTATAGTTATTTCCGCTTTATTTTGTGATTGGCCGATCCACTGGCACGTCATCACACCACGTCATACCACATCACACCACTACTACTTCGGCCAATCACACAACTACATACATTTTTCATATATTTATAATTCTTTATAATTCCTCCGAACACAAAAATACTGTTACAACCATAATACCCTCCTCCGTTAGCCAGCCTCGGTAGCGTGGTGGTAGCGTGTCTGCCTCACGTTCAAGAGTCCCGAGTTCGAATCTTGGCCAGGGTGAGTTACCTGGATTAGGTTTTTCCGGGGTTTTCCCTTATTCTGAAAGACGAATGTTGGGTAACTTTAAGCTCTATGGACTCTGGGCAAATTTGAGCATCATTTCATCCATTCCATTCATCCTCTGATATAACCTAACGTTGGAGGAAGTAATTACAAAAAAGTACCCTCCTCTTCTCTACATTTGCGTAGGATAATAATTAGTGGGTTAATCTTTTATATCAGATCACAGATCCCAAGTGCTCTACTTGCGTTTCATCTCTTACTGTACCTCAAGCTACTAGTATTTCACTGTTATAGTAAACAATATAACAAACGAAAACAGCGCTCTGTGACTGAAGGTCACATTGCTCTTCAACGCTTTGCTATGTTGTATTTCCCCACTCTAAAACGTTGGAGAATAATCCAGTCTTGAAAAATTCTTAGCCTTTAACTGAGGATCGAGCGCGGGACTTTTAGATTTGGAAGATAGTACGCTAGCCACGAAATGAAATGAAATGTGTAGTGTTTAACGCCCGCTTTTACTACATACGGCACCGCAGGTGGTGACACTGATGATACATGAGATGAGGATGGAGCACCGGTGGAATGAGATGGCGGGAGAAACCGGAGGTCCCGGAGAAAACCCGCCCCAGCGCTGTGTTGTCCACCAAAAATCTCACTTTGAGGTCGCCTGGGATCGAACCCGGGCCGCCTTGGTGAGAGCCAAGCGGTCTAACCACTGAGCCACGGTGCGGCCTTGGAAGCTAGTACGCTAGCCACGAAATGAAATGAAATGTGTGGTGTTTAACGCCCGCTTTTACTACATACGGCACCGCAGGCGGTGACACTGATGATACATGAGATGAACATGGAGCACCGGTGGAATGAGATGGCGGGGGAAACCGGAGGTCCCGGAGAAAACCCGCCCCAGCGCCGTGTTGTCCACCACAAATCTCACTTTGCGGTCGCCTGGGATCGAACCCGGGCCGCCTTGGTGAGAGCCAAGCGGTCTAACCACTGAGCCACGGTGCGGCCTTGGAAGCTAGTACGCTAGCCACGAAATGAAATGAAATGTGTGGTGTTTAACGCCCGCTTTTACTACATACGGCACCGCAGGTGGTGACACTGATGATACATGAGATGAGGATGGAGCACCGGTGGAATGAGTTGGCGGGAGAAACCGGAGGTCCCGGAGAAAACCCGCCCCAGCGCTGTGTTGTCCACCAAAAATCTCACTTTGAGGTCGCCTGGGATCGAAACCGGGCCGCCTTGGTGAGGGCCAAGCGGTCTAACCACTGAGCCACGGCTCGGCCCGCTAGCCACGAGATCACGGAGATGGCCAGCGATATATTTCGGGTCTTTGTTTTAATTTTGTCTTAAAGTAACTGACAAACATTTGCACTAGAAGGAGGAATTTGAGTCACAGAAAGCACGAAAAAAGGAAATAATCAGAATTAAGGGTAGAGAAGTGAATTAGGACTTCAAGCCTTTCCTCCCGTGCCTCGAATGATTTCGTGCTTATGCATTATCTCAATACTGCATAGAGATTAAAGCCACCATAATGCAGCCAACATTCTCATTGGCTCGCACGTGCTTTGTTTGAGATGGGTCAGCGGTTTTAACTTTGGCGTTATTGCGCTGTTTATTGATTCCACGTGTCGAAAAAGAATTGTAAACACAAAACTATGCCAGCAAGATTAGCGGCTTATCTCGTACACCATAAATTATTAATTTTTGCATCACACCGACCACTCAACAAATGTACATTCTCTTTCAGAAGAGAATGTTGCTTTAGAATTAACATATTTAAATTTGACAGGTGCTTTTTAATAATTTATTTTGCAATAGTAGTTCTTCTATAGGTCAGTGTCTGAAGTACAAATATTCTACGGTATTGTAGGAATGAAATACAAGAAATAAATGTTACTTTCTTGTAGATCAGTATATAGGATAGAAAAGAGATGAAATAATTTGGAATTAGTAAATAAAAAGTGTCTACAATGTAATAGCTATATACCTACGTTTCTATTTTGGTGTTATATATGGCAGCTAGGCCACTCGCTTTATGAGTTTATTATGAACTGCTGTAGTATAAAATGCTTAAAAGACGAGATCACAAGTCCATCCACAGCTAATTAAAAGTAGACTGACACAGTCATTAAAATTTTCACAGCAGTAAAGAGGGACCAACTCCTAGTAAGTGATTTGCTTGATCTGGGGAAAGTATTCTGATTGGTTAAAGTTAGATATGAATCGATTCTATTGGATGGAAGCGGGGTAAGAATGAACTATACTCCATCCAGTGAAGTATTTGACAGTGGCGAGACAAAGCGAGCATTGCAGTATTCAAATTTTAAAAGAACTACGAGGTAGGTCTGAAAAGTTTCCGACCTCAACATGAAGATGGCAGCACTCCCAAATAAAAGCTAGTGAATTTCGTTGTTCATCTGTTGACAGTTACTCACCAACATTTCAGCCATTTTGGACGCTCAGTTGTTATGTAACAGTCGTTTGAGTGATTTGATGTGAATGTTTTTATGAAAATGGACAAATCGAGTATCGAGCTGTCATTAAATATTTGTTTTTTTTTTCTTCTTCTCATCATATAGGCCTACGGCCTGTTCCTTCCCGAAATTAGGAGTCCTTCCATCTTTTTTTGGTCTTCCAGGAGATCTTCTTCCGTCTGCTGGTAAGTAGTCTCTTGCTATACGTGCGATTCTGTCCGATGTCATACGGCATACATGGTCATTCCATTCACTTCGTCTTCTATCCACCCAATCACCTATTACTTGAATGTTTAATTGCTTTCTAATATCTTCACTTCTTATTTTATCTCTTCTTGTTCTTCCTATAATTTTTCTTAAGACGTTCATTTCATTTGTCTCTAGACTCTGTTTTGTTTTTGAGGTGTCCGCTCCTACTTCACAGGCATAGGTGGATATTGGGCGTATAACCGCTTTATAGATGCTAGTCTTGGTTTCTTTATTTAAATATTTGTTTTTACATATAGTATCATTTATGCAGCCTGCAATTCTCGCTGCTTTATTCGCTTGGTATGTAACTTCATTCTGCAGTGCTTCCCAAATATTTAACTCAACACCCAGGTACCTTATTGTCATTACCTGTTCTATTATTTTCCTCTCTAGTTCCAATTTACATCGCAAGGGGAATTGATTTCGTTTTTGTTAATGATATTTTCATGTTATAGTTTCTACATCCAAGATAGAATCTATATAGCAGTCTCTGTAAGTCATCCTCAGTGTTTGCCATCAGGACATTTTCGTCAGCGTAGCATACAATGTTAAGATTTTTATTTCCCATTTTATATCCATCCATTGTATTGATCTCTTTTATAATTTCATTCATTACTAAATTGAATAGTAATGGACTAAGAAAGTCTCCTTGTCGAACCCCTCTTCTGACTGCTATCTTCTCAGATATTTTCCCTTCCACTTTTATTCTATTAAAATTGTTAGTAAAAATGTTATTAATCGATAAAATTGATCCATTCGGTACATTATGTTTTTCTAAAATTTTTAAAACATCTTTAAGTTCCAGCCTATCAAAGGCCTTCTAGAGGTCTGTAAAACATAGAAATGCAGGTTTATTATACTCAATAGCCTTTTCTATTACCTGCTTTATCACAAAAATAGCGTCAGTACAAGATCTACCAAGCCGGAATCCTTGTTGTTCATCCTGAAGGTAAATACTTTTTGATAGTTTTTGATTAATTAGTTTCGTTGTAATTTTCAGTAGGGTGTTAAGTAGCTTTATTGGTCTATAATTCTCTGGTTTCTGTTTATCGCCTTTCTTAAAGATAGGAATCACAATACTAGTCTTCCAATCATCTGGGATTTTACCTTTTTGGAATATTTCTGTAATTAATTTTTATTATTTCTGATGTGAGTCTATGCCCTCAGTATTTTATCATTTAGTTGGTTATACCATCTTCTCCTGGAGATTTTCTATTCTTAAGCTTTTTAATTGTTGTAATAATTTCTTCTTCAGAGACTTCCAAAATCACTTTAGGAACACTACTATTTGTAATATACACATAATCATTTTCTGTACTATAGAGATCTGTAAGATAATACACCCAGGTATTTTCTTCAATTTTATTTGATGTTACAAAATCTTTTATTTCCATTCTTTGATTTCTAATTGTTCTCCAAATCAGTCGTTGCAGACCATAAAAATCTTGTTCCAGATTACTCTATAAGCTTCCCAATATTGTTCCTTTATAGTTCTGATTTTTGCATTAGCATTATTCCTTACAAGTTTATATTTATCGTAGTCATCAGGGTGTTTTGTTCCGATATATCTTAGATAAGCAGTTTTCTTTTCTTTAGCTAGGACTTTGACCTCATCACAGAACCATGGTTTACTTCTTCCTATTTCATATGATCTGTTTACCTGTCTAATTCCCAATGCTTCAAAAGCAGCTTGCAAAATGGTGTTCTGAACTATTTTCCAATTATTTGCTTTTGAAAGGCAATACGCCTTTGGGGACTCTGGATGGGGACTCTGCACCGTCATTTAGCACAGTGAAATTTTGGGCAGCTGAATTTAAACGTGGCCATAAGAGCTTGGGAGCCGAATATTCGGGACGTCCAAAAACTACATCTACCGACAAAAACATTGCCAAAGTTCACCAAATGGTGCTAGACAACGACTGAATTAAAACGAGAAAGATAGCTAAGGCTATGAACATGTCAAAAGAACGTGTTTGTTACATATTAAATCAACATTTAGACATGAGAAAGCCGTCCGCGCGATGTGTACCGCGCTTGCTCACGTTAGACCAAAAACGTGTTCAAATGAACATTTCCATCGCTCTGTTTGTGCACTTTAAGACCAATAAATCCGAGTTTTGGCACCGATTAATTACTGTAGATGAAACTTGGATACACTATTATACGCACGAAACAAAAATACAGTCCAAGATTAGTCTGCACAGGAAGAACCGGCTCCAAAAAGCATAAGCAGTTTTCTTTTCGGCTGGGAAAGTTATGAAGACTGTTTTTTTGGGATAGTCAATGAGTTATTTTAATCGATTGTCTTCAAAAAGGAAAACATATTACAGGAGCGTACTACACATCATTACGTGACAAGCTGAAGGCAGAACTTGCGGAAAAACGGCCACATCTTCATAAAAAGAAAATACTGTTTCACCAAGACAACGCACCGTCTCACCACTTAACGGTTGCAATGGCGAAAACACACGAATTACGGTTTGAACTACTTGACTCACCAGTTCTAGCCTCAAGCGACTTCTTTTTGTCCCCTCATCTGAAAATTGCGCTCGGTGGACAGAAATTTTCGTTTAATGAAGAGGCAATCGCCTTCGCGAACAATTATTTTGCAGAGAAAAACGCCGAGTACTATTTGGACGGCTTACAGAGATGGGAGCATCGCTGAGAGAAGTATGTAGAGTTACAAGGAGACTATGTTGAAGAACGCCGAGTACTACTTGGACGGGTTACAGCGATGGGAGCATCGCTGAGAGAAGTGTGTAGACTTACAAGGAGGCTGTGTTGAAAAACGCCGGGTACTATTTGGACGCTTACAGAGATGTGAGCATCGCTGGGAGAAGTGTGTAGAGTTACAAGGAGACTATGTTGAAAAACACCGGGTACTATTTGGACGGGTTACAGAGATGGGAGCATCGCTGGGAGAAGTGTGTAGAGTTACAAGGAGACTATGTTGAAAAACGCCAAGTACTATTTGGACGGCTTACAGAGATGGGAGCATCGCTGGGAGAAGTGTGTAGAGTTACAAGGAGACTATGTTGAAAAACGCCGAGTACTATTTGGACGGCTTACAGAGATGGGAGCATCGCTGGGAGAAGTGTGTAGAGTTACAAGGAGACTATGTTGAAAACGCCGGGTACTATTTGGACGGCTTAAAGAGATGGGAGCATCGCTGGGAGAAGTGTGTAGAGTTACAAGGAGACTATGTTGAAAACGCCGGGTACTATTTGGACGGCTTAAAGAGATGGGAGCATCGCTGGGAGAAGTGTGTAGAGTTACAAGGAGACTGTGTTGAAAAACGCCGAGTACTATTTGGACGGCTTACAGAGATGGGAGCATCGCTGGGAGAAGTGTGTAGAGTTACAAGGAGACTATGTTGAAAACGCCGGGTACTATTTGGACGGCTTAAAGAGATGGGAGCATCGCTGGGAGAAGTGTGTAGAGTTACAAGGAGACTTTGTTGAAAAAAGCCGGATACTATTTGGACGGCTTACAGAGATGGGAGCATCGCTGGGAGAAGTGTGTAGAGTTACAAGGAGACTTTGTTGAAAAACGCCGAGTACTATTTGGATGGGTTATAGAGATGGGAGCATCGCTGAGAGAAGTGTGTAGAGTTACAAGGAGACTATGTTGAAAAACGCCGAGTACTATTTGAACGGCTTACAGAGATGGGAGCATCGCTGAGAGAAGTGTGTAGAGTTACAAGGAGACTGTGTTGAAAAACGCCGGGTACTATTTGGACGGCTTACAGAGATGGGAGCATCGCTGGGAGAAGTGTGTAGAGTTACAAGGAGACTATGTTGAAAAACGCCGAGTACTATTTGGACGGCTTACAGAGATGGGAGTATCGCTGGGAGAAGTGTGTAGAGTTACAAGGAGACTATGTTGAAAAACGCCGGGTACTATTTGGACGGGTTACAGAGATGGGAGCATCGCTGGGAGAAGTGTGTAGAGTTACAAGGAGACTATGCTGAAAAACGCCGAGTACTATTTGGACGGGTTACAGAGATGGGAGCATCGCTGGGAGAAGTGTGTAGAGTTACAAGGAGACTATGCTGAAAAACGCCGAGTACTATTTGGACGGCTTACAGAGATGGGAGCATCGCTGGGAGAAGTGTGTAGAGTTACAAGGAGACTATGTTGAAAAACGCCGAGTACTATTTGGACGGCTTACAGAGATGGGAGCATCGCTGGGAGAAGTGTGTAGAGTTACAAGGAGACTATGTTGAAAAACGCCGGGTACTATTTGGACGGGTTACAGAGATGGAAGCATCGCTGGGAGAAGTGTGTAGAGTTACAAGGAGACTATGCTGAAAAACGCCGGGTACTATTTGGACGGGTTACAGAGATGGGAGCATCGCTGGGAGTGTGTAGAGTTACAAGGAGACTTTGTTGAAAAAAGCCGGGTACTATTTGGACGGCTTACAGAGATGGGAGCATCGCTGGGAGAAGTGTGTAGAGTTACAAGGAGACTATGTTGAAAAACGCCGAGTACTATTTGGACGGGTTACAGAGATGGGAGCATCACTGAGAGAAGTGTGTAGAGTTACAAGGAGACTATGTTGAAAAATGCCGAGTACTATTTGGACGGGTTACAGAGATGGGAGCATCGCTGGGAGAAGTGTGTAGAGTTACAAGGAGACTATGTTGAAAAACGCCGGGTACTATTTGGACGGGTTACAGAGATGGGAGCATCGCTGGGAGAAGTGTGTAGAGTTACAAGGTGACTATGTTGAAAAACGCCGAGTACTATTTGGACGGGTTACAGAGATGGGAGCATCACTGGGAGAAGTGTGTAGAGTTACAAGGAGACTATGTTGAAAAACGCCGAGTACTACTTGGACGGGTTACAGAGATGGGAGCATCGCTGGGAGAAGTGTGTAGAGTTACAAGGAGACTATGTTGAAAAACGCCGAGTACTATTTGGACGGGTTACAGAGATGGGAGCATCGCTGGGAGAAGTGTGTAGAGTTACAAGGAGACTATGTTGAAAAACGCCGAGTACTACTTGGACGGGTTACAGAGATGGGAGCATCGCTGGGAGAAGTGTGTAGAGTTACAAGGAGGTTATGTTGGAAAACGCCGAGTACTATTTGGACGGGTTACAGAGATGGGAGCATCGCTGGGAGAAGTGTGTAGAGTTACAAGGAGACTATGTTGAAAAACGCCGAGTACTATTTGGACGGGTTACAGAGATGGGAGCATCGCTGGGGGAAGTGTGTAGAGTTACAAGGAGACTATGTTGAAAAACGCCGATTACTATTTGGACGGCTTACAGAGATGGGAGCATCGCTGGGGGAAGTGTGTAGAGTTACAAGGAGACTATGTTGAAAAACGCCGAGTACTATTTGGACGGGTTTCAGAGATGGGAGCATCGCTGGGAGAAGTGTGTAGAGTTACAAGGAGACTATGTTGAAAAACGCCGAGTACTATTTGGACGGGTTACAGAGATGGGAGCATCGCTGGGAGAAGTGTGTAGAGTTACTAGGAGACTATGTTGAAAAACGCCGAGTACTATTTGGACGGGTTACAGAGATGGGAGCATCGCTGGGAGAAGTGTGTAGAGTTACAAGGAGACTATGTTGAAAAACGCCGAGTACTATTTGGACGGGTTACAGAGATGGGAGCATCGCTGGGAGAAGTGTGTAGAGTTACTAGGAGACTATGTTGAAAAACGCCGAGTACTATTTGGACGGGTTACAGAGATGGGAGCATCGCTGGGAGAAGTGTGTAGAGTTACAAGGAGACTATGTTGAAAAACGCCGAGTACTATTTGGACGGCTTACAGAGATGGGAGCATCGCTGGGGGAAGTGTGTAGAGTTACAAGGAGACTATGTTGAAAAACGCCGAGTACTATTTGGACGGGTTACAGAGATGGGAGCATCGCTGGGAGAAGTGTGTAGAGTTACTAGGAGACTATGTTGAAAAACGCCGAGTACTATTTGGACGGGTTACAGAGATGGGAGCATCGCTGGGAGAAGTGTGTAGAGTTACAAGGAGACTATGTTGAAAAACGCCGAGTACTATTTGGACGGGTTACAGAGATGGGAGCATCGCTGGGAGAAATGTGTAGAGTTACAAGGAGACTATGTTGAAAAACGCCGAGTACTATTTGGACGTGTTACAGAGATGGGAGCATCGCTGGGAGTGTGTAGAGTTACAAGGAGACTATGTTGAAAAATATTGGACTATTGGTCCTGAACGAGAGTGTTCTATTTCTGAAGTGTGGAGATAGATTTATGACGGTCATTAGTGGGCGGTAGGGTCCGTTGTCTTTGTGATGCAACTGCACTCGCGTTGATTAGACAGACTTTACTATAATATTGTACTGGCCTTCGTCAATTATACACACATAATTTTGCGTCATTTTAATTTTAAATATTATATTATTTTTACAATTACATTGTAGTTTGTTTTTACTATAAGAAGGCAAAATCCAAGCAACTGCAGTAAAATGATACCCCGTCAATATCCAAGCGTGTCATCACACCGATTATTTTACTGGGACGCTCCCCGTCCTTTACCACAAGTACATTTGACTGCAGTAGCTGAGATTCGAACTCACACATTTGGCTTTGAATGGATGGCCAGTCCATTACCATCGCTTTAACGACCATGGCTATTCAAATCCACTGTGTTGAGGTACCTCAGAAAGCGGTATGAGAACCAGCTTGGAAATTACAGCAAGAGCGGCATAAGTAGTACAACAATTTATGCATTAAAGGGTTAAGGATATGACATTATAGAAGAATTCAATAATAACAAAGAAGCAATAAGTGCTTTTAACTTAATTCTCAAAACTGATTATAAGATGTGGTACGTAGAGCAATATAAGTTTTGACAAATTTTAATTATTTAAAAGAAAATAACGTTTAAAATTATACAGAGCATTTGAATACGCAAAGTTGCATACATAACCGATATCTAAGCTCACTTTATGGTATAGGGGAAGAGATTCTACTGGACAATCAAGTCTCCACCTGAAATTTCGGTTAGGATAAATTACTCATATAAGCTCGCAGTTTTCATATATGCTGAGAAGGCGAATGTCAGCTAACTTTTTCTCTATCCGTGAAAGACATTCAGTATGCTACTTGAGCTCAGACTTAAGTATTCGAACGCCAGAAAACACAGCAATTTACAGTAAGTTCAATGGACATAGGCAGCAATCTATCACTTTATGGAAATATCTTCCGCCCTCTCAGTTCTAAATTTGCAATATTGTTGCAGATTTGGGTCGAATGTATGTGTGAAAAAACCCTTTCCATCATTAACTTTATGAAATGTTAAGTACTCATCAACATCTCAGAAACCTTCCGGTTCGTGCTGCTTCATCCTCGAGTCATGTTTTATTGTGTAATTAATTCTCTGGTTTGTACAGGCAAACTTTATACTTTTATAATACTATTGTCTTCTTTACATACAAATAACGACAATCTCTCCCTCAGCATAGAGTTTTGAGAGCCATCTAAGCAACCATGGAGAAAGATAATTGTAGTAAATTGCTGCATTCAAGATTGTCGACATCTTGACAGGTGTTGTGTCATAGGTTGGTCACCCCTGATTTAAATATGTATTAAATGATTAACGACTTTGGCAATGGAAACCTGTTTATAATTTTGGTATACAAAACCATCGCCAACTTGGAAACCACAACAGATATCCAAAACAAATATCAAAAGGTCAAATCTCTACTTAGGAACAAACATATAATTGAATTTTCAATCAAGCAGACCGAATATGGTAAGACAGGGAAAGGCTGCCCCGTAGCGCAGTCGGTAAAGCACCTGCCTGCTGTGCTACAGATACTGGGTTCTATTCCCGGTGGTGGGGGTGGGGATTTTTCTCCGATTAAAACCCAACTAATACGAGTTAACACCCTCGATATGTTCCAAAGGAAAACAGCCGCCGATATGACCATTGGTGTTAAAGAAGAAGAAGAAGAAAAAAAAAAAAAGACAGGGGAAACAAAAGAGAAAGAGAACAGTGAGAAACATAGATAAAATGGTGGGACTTAATACAGAGGTAGAGAAACTTCGTATTTAAGGCAGTAAGGCTTGGAGAGCGGCGAGTTCTACCAGCAAATGACCCAAACAGTAAATGATATCCCAGTTTTATCGATATAAAGACAGGATCAAATGAATAATCGTATTTTATAGATACGGTGTACATGCGATATTGTATGGTATTTCAATATCACAGCGGTATCAGTGTAGATAAGATTTGGCAGAAAATTCTCTGAATAGCATTCATTGTAACAAAGTGACACGTTTAGATATCAAAACACTTTACAACAATGTCTGTCCACCAAACATACAATAGCCTCAAATGAGAAATTATCATTTTCAAGATGCTTTTAGATTAGGGAGAAAAAAGCACTATCAAAATTCTCTAACATGTAACTTAGAATTCAAAGAGAGAAAGTACGAAGGCTGATCAATAACAAATAATCCTAATGTTTTTACGGTCGTAATTTTTCGCACTAAAATTCAGTCTTATTATATTCTGTTAGCTTAATGTGAAACAAACACGCCGTAGTAGTTTCATTGTTGGTACTGCTGGTTCCCGCTTGTGAGAACCAGGGAAGTTCAGACATGTTCAGTATCGCCTACCGCTGCAATGGAGGTAACATGCAGTTAAAGTTGATGTTAGAGGAAGATCCGGAGTTTCTATCAAACGTAATCACTGCTGATGAAACTTGGCTACATGATTTTGATCCTGAGAGCAAACAGCAAAGCTCAATGTGGAAATCTTCATCACCAACCCCCAAAAAGTGATTGCTTCTGCTGGGAAAGTTATAGTCATCTCATTCTTTGATATTCATGGAATAGTTTATCAGCATGTTGTACCTGCACACACATCAGTAACTGGACAATACTACAGGGATGTCCTGAAAACATTGCAAGTCCATATCAGGCGTATAAGTCCACATTTCCGTGAAGCAGGCTGGATGCTGCACCACGATAATGCGTGGCCCCATATTGCCTAATGTTGTTCTGAATATCTTGCAAAAATCAACGTGAAGTGCATCCCTCACCCTCCATATAGTCCGTATTTAGCCCCATGTGTGTAATTTATTCCCTAACTTGAAGAAACGCCTTCGTGGGAGGCATTATCTATCATCAAAAGCAGTGGTGAAGGCTGCGGAGGCGATTTTGAAGGATCTCTCAAAAATGGTTTACAGCATGTCTTTGAGGACTGATAGAAACGCTGGAACAAGTGCATCGCATTCAGGGGAGGCTATTTTGAGAAGGACAATTAAGATTATGAGGATGAGTAAAGATACGGTGTCAAAAAAAAATTGTGATCATTCTATATTGAACAGCCCTCGTAGTACATTCTACCCAATAATCCGATATCGCGATTAATTGGAATTATGCTTTGAGGCGTTCTGAAGCCTATGCAGTCCTCTTTGTTGTGTAACTTTGCACAATTGGAGAACCATAAGAGATATCCTAAGTTATTGGTTTGAGTTTTGCAATACGTTTATCATTTTGTTATGCTTTCGCCATTCAGCTGTTTTTGGAACATCGTAGGAAGATAGCGAACACAATTTTATTCTCTCTATTACGTAGTAAGTATTGTTGGTTTTGCATTTCAGCCAACCATTCGATATACGAGGTAAAGTAAGTTCTCTTTAGTAATAAAATTAAATTGTGTACAGATACAGAAACATTATTTATTGCACAAAGTTCTACAACTCTTAAACTACCTTTCCACATAATTGCCGAAATTTTGCAGGCATTTGTCATATCGAGGCACAAGGTTTTGTATACCTTCTTCATAGAAGTTTGCCGTCTGTATCTTCAACCAGTTGGAAACATTTTTTTTTTTTCAGCTCTTCGTCATTGTTGAAGTGTTGGCGCTAAGGAAAGATTTGAGATGCAAAAACAGATGAAAGTCGCTAGGAGCGAGGTCAGGGCTGTACGGGGGGAGGTCAAAGACGTCCCAGCGTGGTCAAACATGTCGCATTTTCAGTGTGTGGTCGTGCGTTGTCATGAAGAAACACAACACCTTTTCACATCGCAAAATTTGCCGATAAATTTCAATTAGTTTCACTTTCCTAGCATTCAGAAAACGAATTGCAGATCTGATTTCACTAGCTGCGGGATTTTCAATCAACACCGACATTGTAAACAAGCACAACAAAGCGTACGTGGCTGACAGCGATCTGATAGTGCCACACGTTTCTTCTCTTTGATACAGAGTGTCTGCCGCGCATGTGTAGAACTGCGTTCGCAGCGCTGCAGCGGAGATAAATTGAAGCAGAACTTACTCTACGGACGCCCCTTGTATGTGCAGGTTGAGCTTTGGATTATTTGCAATGAAAAAACTAGAAAATCTGGTGGAGGCTAAAGCACTAAAATAGTACAAAATAAAAAAATAAAGTAGTTAAACCTATCCTCATTTAACATATGGGATAGTATGGAGACGTTGTACTAAAAATATACTGGTTTGGGAGGGAAAATGGGAGAAAGTAGAGAAGAGGATAACATGTTAACGGGAAAAGAGGAAAAGAAGGTAAGAAGCATTGAGTTCTTACAGAAAGTAAAAGAAAAAATTTGCAAGAAATGTGAAGAATAAAAAAAGGAAAATGGGAGGGGGAGAGAGAAAAGGGGCTAATTTAGTAACAAGGAGGCATGGAGGTTAAGAGCTACCTGACAGAGCAGAAGACTAGGACGTCGTGTAAGCCAAGGTAGCAGCAAGGCAAATACAAATAAATGTAACCAAAATTTGTAAATTGTAAAATTTTGGAATATACACAATAAATAAAATAATTCATAATTCAACAGAGTATTAAAAAGCAGTGAGATTAATTATGGATTGAAACAATCAGATTCTTGTAGACACGCTTTCAGAAATCTAAACAACTGAACTCTATACTCTATACATCTACGAAGTCATATTATGGTTATATAGCAGACAAATCGTAGGTAAAACAAACGAATACATAAGCACTTCCCTAGCGGAAACAAAGTTCCATATACAAATTACAAATATATAAAACCAAACCTATTGCTGCAGCACATAAGTTGTATAATAAACTCCTCTACACATTTAAAAAATATTGATATTATAAATACATTCAGGAAAGGATTAAAGAAATTCTGAAGATGGTTGCTTCTATTCACTTGACGAGTATCTTAAAGGATTTATAAATACGTAGTACTTGTTATGTGAATTGTAATATACTATATAATGTAAACATGGTATCTTAGTGTATATATGTTTACTCTAAACGTTTGGTTTAGTATATGTTAATCACTGTGTCATTTCTGTACATACGTTTCTTCAAGATGCTTGAATCATTTCTATTAGCTTAGGCATATAAATGAATAACGAAGTTTCCTGGAAATGCATGTTTAGGGACCTCCCATTTTTAGAAAAAGGGCCATTAACGTATATCTGTGAACAATGTAACTCGAAAATGAAAAGTTTATTGATAGTTGATATTTAACTTAGCACCTTTCAAGGAAAATTTCCAAGAAAACCCTCCATCCTTTAGGTAGAACTTTCTTCGCAAATTTTGATTCATTCTGGATGACATTTGCATAAGTGACAAACCGTAAGAGGTAGACAAAATCTTACTACACTAAAACTGTGGTTAATAAACACAATTTCTTATACATTTTTTGTAGAGTAAACAATTTCCGAGGTAAATATTTGAATGTTCATAATTTTCTCAAATGTAAAGTCGTTATTCACTTTTTTTTATCTCTTAACCAGCAAAGAGAATGCAGCTTCAAAACATCACATTGTCACTATCTTTATAAAGATTTGACTACAATGTCTTGTAACACTTTCCTGATTTTTATGAAAATAGGCTATTTATATGGAAGCAAACACGCGGATTTCAAAAATGTTAAGTTTTCGCGGAACATATACCATATTTAAGAAATCCAATACTTTTTATACATACAGTGCGATCCATATAAATCTGAACCAATTCAATAAGCCATAACTTTTGAACTAATAATAGAATACACGTACAACTTTGGGAGAATGTAATACACAATTGGGACATTACATTACACTATTTACAGAGAAAATGTTGGAAGTGTCCTCCACCAGCATCTATGAATCGTTGGTCCCATTTCCTTTAATAAGACTGTAGACACTGAAGTTTATATGGGTAACTTGAAGACATTTGTGGAGCAGCTGGATGATACCGAATTGAGAGAAGGTTGTTTCCAGCAAGATGGAGCAGCGCTCCATTCATCTAATAACACAATGGAACTTGTAACCAGTTTCTTTGATAATCGAATAATCTCAAAAGGTCTGTGGCCTCCCAGATCCCCTGATCTAATCTCACCGGGCTTTTTCTTGTGGAGATATCTAAAAATAGTGTACAAGAATATGATTGATGTTCTCAAGGAATCCATTCGAACCGAAATAAGTGACATTCTCTCTGTAGAACTTCAGAGAATATGGTGAGACGAGTGCAGACATGTATAGATGCTGCTGCATTTTCTCTGAGATGTAAATAGTGTAATGTAATCTCCCAATTGTGTATTACATTCTCCCAAAGTTGCACGTGTGTCATAATTGTTCAGGTTTATATGGATCGCACCATATATTATGACACTATATAGTGTTAATTGTAGTGTTTTCAAAATTTATTTTGTGATTTGTGAGAAAGCCTTAAGTGATAGAAAAAATGCAAAGCACCATTCAATTTAGCACTTCCAAGTTAGTTAATATGACCTCCCAAATCGTAAATTTTGCATTCTGTGTTTATTTTATACGTAATGTACGTGTTTTTACACCAGAAACAGTATTTTTAAAACAATATTTTGTGTTTTATGGGAAAATCTAACGTGATAGAGAAGAGAGCAGGATGGCTCAGGTTTCGTCTGAGGCCCGTATTCGGGAGGCTTGGGTTCGATTTCCATGGCCGACCTACCTGACCCATAGGTTTTTTCGGGGGGTTTCCGGGTCGCTAGGTGAATGCTGGGTAGGTTAATTATATCCCCCGAATTTCGTGTTCCTCCATTACATCTTCATTATCATTTCATAAGATCCCTCAGCTGGTGGTCTCTTTCACGGTAGATGTGTTGGCGGGAGTCTCGGTGGTGCATGGCAGGATGATATGCTCTGAGTGAACCAATTCCTCCTACGGTAGGTCGGTTGCCGGTCTCCGCTTCTCTGCTGGGACCATTTGGGACTCGGATCGCCTGCCTGGGACCTTTGGGGCTCCGATGCTGGGCTCTTTGCCGTCCCGCTGCTGGAGAGCGTTGTCCTGGTCTGTCAGAGGAAGTCTCTATACAAGTACACTGTAGTGACCCTGCCCTCTGTACTGTCGAGGCTCCTTGGGTCGTCCGCCCTGTGTCTCCTTCCTCCCGGGGGAGCCCCACTTGGGGACATAGAAACAATGGGCTCAGCATGATGGCCTACGTACCGAATCCCCTCCATAATCAAATCCTAATCCCAATCGCACGTGATAGAGAAGAATGGAAAGCACCACTCAATTTAGCATACCAAACCTAGTGAATATCACCTCTCAAATCGCAAATCGGCTAACAAAAATTTTATTTCGCAGGAAATGGCTATCGCTTGGAACTGTATTCCCATATTTCACATCTAGCTACGTTTCTGCGTAAGCAGATAGAGGGATAAAAGTATGTAAGGATAATTGGTATAAGTGCAGAGAAACTGACGTGAGTGTCGCTTCAGGTAATCTGAACGTCCTGACGTTAAGTGACATTACATCCGAAGCGAGCAGCTAACGTTACCAAATCGACATGAGTGGAAACAGATCCAGGCCATTGGGACATGTGCAGTTCTTGTGATGGTCCAAAGTTATTGCTGATATGTATCGGACTTGCATAACACGACCCATAGAAACCTACCGCCAATCTTCTTCATTTCTTTATCTTTTATCAGTTTCATTTCTTTAACTATACTGTTTAGTTATGTATAAACAAAAGCTCATTCGTATAAACAGTTGTTTTTCCTAATTGAGGAAGGCATTTACAGAAATACTTCATTATACATTTAGTTGTAGAAGAAGAAAACTAAACGATAGCCAAACGTTGAAAATGGAATGGTGGCCTTGAAATTCCACTCTCTTTTCTTGATCACAAAAGAAAAAGTATTGATTTGCTCTAAGCAATATCATAATAGGGGAAAAAGAAATCGATATTCTGATGTTTAAAGACTATGCCGACCATATACGTCTATAATCATGACATGAAATCACGAGAAACAATTATTAGCTACAGGGCTTTACAATATAAATCGAATGCTGGCCTATTTCAGATACATATGATATCATATCAGCTTTTCGTGATGCCACGAATCTGTATTTGAAATAAATTGTATGTTTTAAGGCGATCTAAATTTATATAAATTAAGTTCCTGTCTGTGTGTTATTGTTTACGCAGTTCATACGTAATTATACAAAATTTCTTTCCAGAAAATACAAGTAAGCATTTGGTTTAACATTTTATACTGGCATATAGTATAAAGCCACTTTTAAAGAAACAGGCAAAGGGAAAGAAGTACTGAAAATATTTTCGTATAAAGGGTAGTGTAAGATAACCTATTTTTTTCTACCCGACTTTTTTTATTTATGCCGCACCTCTGGAGCTACTCGCCATGGATATCAATTTTAGTATGTATTGAATATTTTATACTAGAGTTATGTGGTTCACAAACACACATAGATATACTTTTTTTAAAACACCTTCTTTTGGAGAGAGGGATTTACTGAAACCACATAGAATGAATGCAACTCTTACATAATATAGTTAGATAGCAAAGGACGTAATAAGAGCACATAGAAACTGTAAAAAAGTATATTGAAAATGCAGATAATAACAAAATCATCCGAAAAGGGTAAAATAAAAGAAATGTATTTTACAGAAACGTTGTAAGAAACATAATATCATCTTTTTTAGTTAATTGATGGAAATTAATCATTTCTTCACACTAATCGTATATAGGCTAAGGTCTTTGATGGAGTCAACATGAAAAATTCAATGCTATGGTCGGGATTTGAACCACAGATGTCTTGGTTTCCATCCAGTCGCTCTAACCCATTGAGCTACCATGGTCAACTTGCCGTCACGGCATTAAATTCTCCATTTGACTCGTATATTTCCTGGTAAACCACCAGGGGTTCTGGCATTCGAGATACACCATTTTTGGCGACTTACTATCGTAAGTACTTAGTCCCAGACTTCATCATTTAACTCTTATTATTTTAGTTAATTGATGGAAATTAATCATTTCTTCACAATAGTCGTATATAGGCTAAGGTTTTTGATAGATAGAGTCAACATGAGAAATTCAATGCCATGGCCGGGATTTAAACCATGGATCTTCTGGTTTCCGTCCAGTCGCTCTGACGGCAAGTTGGCCATTGTTGCTCGATGGGTTAGAGCGACTGGACGGAAACCAGTAGATCCGTGGTTCAAATCCCGACCATAGCATTGAATTTTTCATGTTGACTCTATCTATCAATATTATTTTGTCAAACTCTTAAGGTTACACGTTATACAAAATTTATTCGGAATGCAATACGTAAAAGAATCCTCATGGAGTTTTTTTTAAATATATTTTATTCGTAATGCAAAATTCATTTAAGGATATGATATGATATTTTAATCAAAGTCGTCCAAGACAGTCTTTGAGAAAACTTAAAAAAATAACCAAACAATTTTTCGTTTATATGTTAAATTCGTCTTTGATGTTCTTGAAAATCTTGTGTCTGTTCTTGAAAGACGTACGCACGTGTACATACACATCCACATATGCGCGTGGGTCGTTTCGTATTTTTTCCTACGGCTGTATTTTCTGTGAAATATCCTTATTGTAATATTTGGTGTAATGCAGTACCCTAGCAATGCTATGTCAGGTGCTAGGGTACGCAAAACCCTAATAAATAGCTCTCTTTTGCACATCTTACATTTAAATTTAGGTGTATTTATTTCATTTCTAGGCCAACATTTTTATCGTGATGAAATTAACGTGAATAGGAATAACGTAACACGTAAGAGAGGTCTAACATTAATGATGATGATGATGATGATGATAATTACAAACATAATCTGCAAACAAAAGCACATGCCGAAAAATGGAAACAGCCTAGCGGCATACTCAAAACATATATAACAAAAGACGCATGTCTAAATATCGAAAATTAAGACACTATAACACTGTAATTGAATTGGAATATTGAGAAACCTCACATGTCCAAAAATCTAAATATTTCAGGAGGTACAAAAAGCATTCCAGGTCTTAAAATTATGCTGAAAGTCAGTTTTTGTCCTCATTTTTCGTTGAAATGAATGTAGAGGGAGGCATGTCATTGCGCTGTAGACATTTTCTTGAAGTTATGTTAACATTTAGTGAACAAATGGGCTTTTTCAATAATTTGTAATAAATATGCATCAATTATTACTTAACCCACACTTTATTGCTAACAGGGACAAAAATGAAAAAAAAATTGTCGCAATGAAAACTCTTTGGCATTATATTCTACACAAGGTTCATTGTTTGACACATGTTGGCCAATTGTATATGTCGTCGTAGAAGTTCTGAATGATTTCATATTTTGTTAAGATTGACACAAATGGTCTTAGGTCTTGCATTTTCTTCTCATTTATATGCAATTATTTTGATAAGCCTGACTTACAGGGTTTGGTGGAAGTACAAATGGTTCAGCCAGTTGGGATGTGTGGAATGTTGGAATGTATCGGCGATACAATGGTTGCATAACAACACAGAAAATGTCAAAGCATAAGGGGTTTCTCTACATCATGACTGGCCTATATGTTTGAAGTACAATGTCATAGATAACTCAGTTTTGTAAACAAATGGACATGTGGGGTTTCTGAATATTCCCATTTAATTAAACTAGAGTGCCTGTACGGAGCAGAAACATTAACTTTGAACAGAAAAGGAGATATCGAAAATAGAAAAAGAAGAACGTAAATCTATTAGAAAAAGGTTTAGGTCCACAAGTCGTAGGTCAAGAATGCAGACCTACAAGTAAAAAGGAAATAAAAATATATGCAGACATCCATAGTGATGTTAGAAAACAAAGAACTTCAAAAAGGCTCACAAAAAATTATGGAATTTTAAGAAAATAGACGTAAAGCACAACTAGACGCTATACAATGGATTGGTGAAGTAAAAATGATTTAAAATAGTCAGGAATCGTTCAAGGGGCGTCTTTAGAATGAAGGTGCATAAGTGGCAAGTTGACCAAGAAGACAAACCGAAGAAACGGATTGCAATAACTGCAAAGACAAGAGAATATATAATTCCGTATATACGCATACAGAATTCGTCTCTCATAGAACAATTTTCTAAAACGGCGTGGCGGTAGCGTCACTGCCTCACGATCAAGAGATCCCCAGTTCGAATGTCGGTCAGGGTAAATTATCAGACACGATTCATTTGCGGTTTAACCTAAAAGATGAATGTCGAGTAACTCTAAGCTCTATGGATCCAGCGCTTATGTGAACATCATTTCATACATCGTCCGATATGACGTTTGAGGACGTCGATTTAAAAAAAATCAAAATATGTATTTTAATGAAATTGCTACAGCGAATCTTTGGCTTGAATGCAGTTCTTTTATCTGCGTCACATCAGTAAGTAGCTAAGTAATATGGAAAGCAAGTATGAATATGGTGGAATAGCGTAGATTCGGGCGGTATTTTTATACATAATAATAAATGAACATCAAGCATATCTGCCATGATTCAAATTTGAGACTTTCAACAGTAAGTTACCACTATGATTTACCAGTTTATGAATTAGGTTACACTCGTTATCAACAGCAACATTATCCGACTAATTATATCACAATGTTTTCTCCATTTTATAGGTTAGGTCTGATGAAAGGGAAAAAAAAAAAAAAAACGAACATCGTCGGTTGCTAATCTTTCCCATTCTTTTGTTTTATACACTTGATGTCCAAATTTGCGTGAGGTTAGTACTTTTAACCTCTCTACTGTTTACCTATAGGAAGCACTACACTGTAGCCAGAAATTAAATTGATATTTCAGTGAAAATTATCACTTATGTCCCCCAAAAGAACTTACGTGTGTCTGTTTCTGTGAGAGGCACAAAAATGGGATATATACCAAAGTTGATATATAAATTTAGTGTCTTTTATCAAAACTTTCAATGAAGATTTTCAAGAAAACTTCCTACATGAAACTGTTCTTTTTCTTTCTCCAAAAACACTAGAACTTTTTTAAATGTAAATACCACATATTTAAAACTTTTATAAAAATAAAATGTGTATCATAAAATTTCTTTGTACTAAGTGTTAAGTCGTTTTTTCAGAAGAAATTTTGTATACGTTTGCATAATTGTTAAACTATAACAATAGGAAAAAATGTAGATATCTTTAAGTCACATAAGTTATTTCAATAATATTTTGTAGTATGAGCAATTTACGAGATATTTGTTATTATTTATTTACACTTTTAATCATTGTCATCACTCGCAATGAAATTGGAACAGTATGGAATTTTAAGACATCGGTCCTGCTTTTACTATCGGCTAAGTTTCCCCTATCGCTCTCGCACCTTGAAAGAAAGCTGTAATTAAACTACTAGTACAAGGGTACTCAACGTTAAGCAGATGTGTAAAAATAAACGTGAACGAAGCACGACAAATTACAAAAAAAAATCGGAGTAGTTGTTGAAATGCTAAGTAAGCGGAGTAAACAAGTGACTACTCACCGTGTGATGTCTCAGCACGCCTGCAAGTCAAGCACATTGCTACACAGCTTCAATTCCTAAGTTTTATACTATGCCGCTGGGCCAGCCACGTGCGCCAATCAGCTGCGCACTGTCGCTTTTCCCCTTCCACAACTTTACTTTCCTTGGTGCTTGTACACGATCATTCAACATTTGCAATTATCTTCTTCAAATTCTCAAATTTCCTCCTACAACACACTGTTGCATTTACAGTCCATTTTACAATTAGACTGACTGCAGGTAAAGTGTTGAAGCGAAACCAGCTTCTATCACGTGACTTACTACACATTTTGGCTAAACTTCAATATGAATAGACTTTTATAAGGTAGCAACGAACTCTGTGCCGGCCAAGGAAGGATACAATTAGTGCAATGAATATATAAGCACCTATACAAACTTTTCATCACTCTTCGTGAACATAAAAATGATAAAAAACAAGGTTTTACTTTAAATTTTAATTATTATTACTAATATCCTGGAAAAGGCAGTTTTATTTTAGATTTTCTAAACATTTCATGAGATCTATATTACTCTGTGAGAAAATAAAATTGTGTTTTTAACTATTAACGTTGTTAATTTCTATGCATATCGGCGTCCCGTTCAGTATTGATGTAAAAGGCCGTTTAATTTTTTACTAAGAAGGCTCATTATCAGGCTTGAGTTCTTATTATATGCCATGTATCTATAACACGGGCCACCGGCTTTCCTTCCCTTCTCGCGACGTCAGGAATAGATGTCACCCTTAAATCGTGGAGGATAACACTCTGAGAAGAAAGAAATACTTGCCAAGTTTAAGCTTTATACTGATACAATTCTTTAAAGAATATTTGCACTATTTCTCAAATATGTTTGAAACTAATAGACATTCAAATGCATTAATTTAATTTTTAATTAGTTTCAAAATATACGAAATAGTTACCGCCGCTGTTTCATTAATTCTGTAAAATAATGAAGGCCAAGGCTCCCCTTCCCTTTTGAACATATTTAATTTTTGTAAACATTTTAAAAATATACTTTATATCATCTTTTAATATATTTCTGCAAAATTTTGGATATTTTGTATGAATTTTTATTTTCTTACTATAAAAGTTCACATCTTTACTAAGATATGCTGATATTATTCAAACTTCTTATAGAAGTGAGCAGAATTAAAATGCTATGGTCATGATATGTTATTTGTAATGATATCAGTGTATTCTAGTATGTAATAATAATAAACTTCGTTTAGAATTCTTTGTATTTCACTCTCCCTATTTTCATAAACATAAAGCAAAACCTACCTTCTCAGAAGACAAAAAATATATCGACTAAATGACAAATAAGAACAAGATGGCAGTTGCCTTTAGGATTTTACGTTTTTTTAACTCAATACAAATGTAATAGTATCTGAGAATACAAATCTCAGCTAGTTTTGTCATGACTATTTCACTCTTAGTACGTCATATTTCTTTCCTCCAATCATTGTTCTCTGTATACCAAATTATACCTTGCGTTAACAATAAAGGAAGGAGCCATAGCTATTTTAATATTTGTTCTAATGTCAGAATACACACATATTTAACAATCGAAGCTATTTTGAGACAGTGCATCGGTGAAATTTAGTAAATAAATATACAAAATCTTGATTTTTTCTTGCATTTTTATGAAACCACTACTATATATTTGGTTTTATTATCAATGATTTTAAAGTCAGAAATCAATATGCAATTGATTCATTAGTTAGAGCACTGCAGTGAACTTCATTTTTCTCAAGCATTTTCTGATTTTTGAAATGCTCTTCAGATATTTTTCAAGTTACTGACTTGAAATATTAAACAAAGCTGCAGAAATATGAAATAAAGATACTTTCAAATATTAAATAGTTCAGCTGGAATTATTCTCCGTAATTCGCAGAGACAACTTTGAAATATTCAATAATATATACATAATCGCTTCTCTTGAACTAATTGAAAGTAAATTTTTTTTCTAAACCTTTTGATAATCTCTATGTAATATAGACTTTGTTGTGTGTTCAAGAAGGAAGACAAAACTACACTTTTCGTACACCATGGCTCAGATTTCAATAAAAAATGAACCCATGCATATTAAAAATATTTTTTTTAACATTTACGTACTCCAACGTTAAGTCATATCGGACGACTTATGAAATTATGTTCAAATGAACTCAGGGTCCATAGAGGTTAGAGTTACCCGACATTGTTCTTCCAGCATAAGGGAAAATTCCGAGAAAACCTTATCCAGGTAATCACCCTGACCGTGATTGGTACTCAGGACCTCTCTAACGTAAGGCAGAGACGCTAATATCTACGCTACCACGGCGGGCTTACAGAGGACTCGCATAATATTCTGCATCACATTTTAAGGATATGTATGACTAAAATTTCATGAACATCTTTAAAAAATCACCTTTTCCTCTTTTTAGTCTATAATGTAGTGTAAGCCTTCCTGAATCCAAAGAATGCTTATATAACATCCGGGAGTCATTTTTAAATGCTGTAATCCAGTTTGAAAGTTACGTGAATACTAGTGTTAGATATGAATTCTAATTCTTCTTCTCTACTGACTCTACAGCCCTTGGTGGGCTTTGGCCTCCTGCACGATCCTCCTCCACACATCTCTGTCTTCCGCTTTACTTTTCCAGCCTCTTATTCCGATCGTTCTTAAGTCCTCCATTACATCTTCTAACCACCTTGTTCTCTGTCTTCCTTTTTTTCTTCTATTATACAATCTTCCTTTCAATATTTTTTTTGGCATTCTATCTTCCGTCATTCTCTCTATATGCCCTAGCCATCTTATCCTTTGTGCTTTTATAAATTTCACAATATCTTGCTTATTTATTAATTCTTCTATTTCATGATTATATCTTATTCTCCATTGATCTTTATATTTTACAGGTCCAAAGATTCGTCTTAATATTTTCCTTTCAAATATTCGAAGTATTTCTTCATCTGCATTGTTTAGGGTCCAACTTTCAGCAGCGTATGATACTATTGGTCTTATCAGAGTTTGATGAATCTTGTATTTTGTTCCTCTACTAATAAACCTATTTTTAATAGTGATAAATTTGCATAATATGCTGCATTTCGACTTTGGATTCTTTCTTTTATGCACTCGTTTAAATTATTATCATTGTTTACAAGTGCTCCTAAATATTTAAATTTGGATACCCCTTCAATTGTTTTGTCTCTAACTACTAGATTTGAAATTATTCTTTTGCCTGTATCTGCTGTCATTTTTATGTATTTAGTTTTTTTCTCCTTTACTTCTAATGAATTCTAATTCCTTATCCTTGTTTTCTCGCTATTGAGAATGTGAGCACTTTTCATCATTTAAGATCCTCCTTGCGTCACAGTTTTAGTGTTATACTAATGAAACTTGCTACACAGACACAGTGAATAAAAATTGGGTTTTATTGTGACATTTAAGTACATTTTCTTTGCTTCAAAACACAAAATTGTTCAACTTTTGGGCAAAAAGGCCATATACATAGCTTTAATAATTTCTGGAGTCTTAAAATTATTGAGGCACAAAAACCTGGGGCAAATTCAAATCCAAATAAATGGATGTATTAGGAACCTGTTGTTAAAATATTAGACTAAAATTTAAGTTATTTTGTCGCAAGGGACTTTTAAGGTGACGTAACCAAAAATAAATAAATTTGATCATATTTTCCAAACTATCAAAGTGACATTGGGCTGTATCATATTTTTAAAAAGCTACATCTATGGTATAAATCTTAAAAAAGCTAGCGCTATTAATTCAGGATTTAACATTTTCAGTGATAGGTATTCTTAAGATGGAAAAAGTTGAAAGATGAACAACGGATATTTAAAAGATCATCGTTGCTGAAAATGTTTGACGCATATGTTTCAATTTCTACACCTTTTACGAACAGAACTTTTGTCCACGGTTCATCAGTTAGTGTAATAGTGACACTAAGTTTATTCAGACTGAAATGGTCTTCACAGAATACGTTAAAAAGTCCACACACACACACACACACACACACACACACACACACACACACACACACACACACACACACACACACACACACACACACACACACACAACCTTAAATATACAGAAGTTCAATTAAAAGCATTTTTCAGAAACAGAAAATAACGGGAAAAAAATCCATGTAGGAACTAGTTCGGTGTGGAGGATTTTCTTAAAAGGCTTTCCTGTTACATCCTTGAAATATGCAGCTTAAGTATCAAGTTTATACACACAGACTTTACACAGAAAACACACTTCCTCTACTTACTGTAGGTAACGTGGTAGAAAAAGTAAAAATTACGAACTAAAACTTGTTTCTCGTCATTTTTAAAATACCAAATTCTCTAGGGAATGCATATTTGGAATGATATGGGAAATCGTTAACGGGGATGATTTTGTAGGACGTCAGATCGTGACAAAAAAACAATGTAGATTTATAAGAAGTAAATGTATAACACTTTGCCCAAAATCATGAATTATTTCTGTTATATGTGTTTTGTCTTAAAATGATACTGAAATTTCGGTTCTGAATCAAATACAATCAAAAAAGAATCTGAAGGCTGTCTTTTGGTTTTGTTAAACTCTTCTCACAGATGTATATAAAAGGATGCAAGAGAGTTAAAAATACTTCGCTTAATATAGCGCTGAAAAAATGTTTCATGACAAAAAAAAAAAAAAAAAAATGAGGCCGCACCATGGCTGAGTGGTTACACCGCTTGGCTCTCAGCTAGGTGGCCCGGGTTCGATAACATGTGACCGCAAAGTGGGATTTGTGGTGGACAACATGCCGCTGGGGTGGCTTTCCTCCGGGTTCTCCGTTTCCCCCGTCAGCATCCCACCAATTGCTCCATCATTCATTCATCTCAGGCGTTGGGCGAAGCCTCCAACCCTGATCTCATCTATCAAATCAATATGCTTCGGCTCCATCGCTCTGAGGGAACCCCAGCAAATCCTATCATCAGCATTGGCGAAGAAAGTAAACATAAAAAAAGAAGATTTATTTAACACAATCAATGGAGTTAATAGAATTATCGTTAGGTACTATTATTCGCACATAGTAATTCATATCATAATACAAACATTGGACTCCTGACTTCTACAGCGGACGGATCAACCCTGAGGATGCTAGGCGCAGCTCCTGGCGAAACGTCGGTTCCTTCAAGAACTTCTAGACCACGGCCCATAAGCCCGGAAGACAACATTCATCTTCATAAAAAAGAGACATGCTAAACATATAATTTATATTTTTATTTTTATTAACATCTCAGAGAGTTCTATTACTGGTTTTCAAACCACACTTGTCACGTAAGTTGCATAGAGGGAGGGATGACTTCGATTGAGATTGAATAGTATATAGTGGAATGAAAGAGAGGAGAGGAGTGATACTCAGTTGAAAGAGAGGGAGAAACTAAGTATAAATCAAACTCAAACGATATTCAGTTTGATTTAAATCGTGTTTCCAATAATTTTATACCACTTTTAAACAGTTTTGTGTACCTACTTTAATAGAGATTTAGGTGTTCTTTTTTTTAATTTACGTCCTCCAACGTTAACTCATATCGGGCGATGAATGGAATGGGTGAAATGATGCTCAAACGAGCCCAGGGTCCATAGAGCTTAGAGTTACCTGACATTCGTCTTTCAGGATAAGGGAAAAACCCGGAAAAACCTTATCCAGTTAACTCACCCTGACCGAGATTCAAACTCGGGACCTCTTGAACGTGAGGGAGACACTCTACCACCACGCTACCGAGGCGGGCCAGATTTAGGTTTGAAATCACCTTTTATTATATCAGGTAAGTCAGCCCTCCTATTTATTCTTACCTATGTGACCCGCAGTTTCTAGTCTAATGTGAAAACTGCGCCTTTTAGCACAGAAGCCGTTATTGCAGCTCCGTCCTTCTATTCGATAATATAAGCACCCAGCATAAAACTTACAGTCGTGAATGAGGACCAAGAAGCAGCGGAAAGCTTAAATAAACATGCATATAATACTAGGATGATGATAAATGAATGCTTTCCCAAAGAGTGACCTATAATACGTGACAGCTGGTCGAGTAGGTTAGTTGCTGGAATATGGTGTTGCAAAGGTTAAGTTCGAAACCTAGTCTTTACTGTCTGTATTTTATTTATTTTTACTGTCGGTTCTCTTATGAGCCAAAGACACAAAAATTACAATCCAATAATTAGGGATCTGCAGGAATTAGCTCACCATATAAACTGCTCCGAGCTCATCCTACCGGTAGGTAAGAGATGCCCTTACCCTTCAAAGGAAAACTACGGGATATATTTATCTTTAATTAGGGATCATGTTTAACTTTATGACCCTTATAATGTGTCGTATCTGGTGTGAAATGTGAAATGTGTAGTGTTTAACGCCCGCTTTTACTACATACGGCACCGCAGGCGATGACACTGATGATACACGAGATGAACATGGAGCACCGGTGGAATGATATGGCGGGGAAACCGGAGATCCCGGAGAAAACCCGCCCCAGCGCCGTTTTGTCCACCACGAATCTCACTTTCCGGTCACCTGGGATCGAACCCGGGCAACCTTGGTGAGAGCCAAGCGGTCTAACTACTGAGCCACGGCGTGGCCGTATCTGGTGTAGTAAACTATGTTACTAGTTGGCTTTCTCTTTTTAGGAGCATGACTTTGTTTCATGCTTAAATTTTATGTTTCACTTTGCATTTTTGAAATGTTTGAAATTTGGTTGAATGGGTCCAACACAATACCAATCATAATAAAATATCTTCTACGAACTATAAATTTATATCTATCTGCTTGTGGAAAACATGGCGATTATTATATTTTGTAAACACCTATAATCTTATAAAAATATTATTTGTATAATATCAAATTACAAGCCCCAAGAGGTCAAACAAATGGTAGTAACATTTTTGACCTGAACACGAAGGATATGAATCCAAATTAAAGTGCCAGAGTGGTGAAATAACCTGCATTTAGCCAATGGTACCTTGGGAGGGAAGCTTCCTATAATAAGTAACCGCAGATCTCAGACTCCACCTCGGACCTTTACATGGTTTTCACAGCCTCATAGTGTTTTGAGCTCGGTTTCATAGTTTTAATGCAAATGCAAAACTGCATCCACTATTACAATTGCTGTATGAGCTAAGAACTGCCATTATTTGTGACAGAAGTGAAAATAATCTACCTATTGTCCGGCCGTTCTATCCCCGGCTCTGACATTTAGTGGCTGCAGGAGGTGGAGGGGGAAGGTTAATAGTACCAACATATAATACTTAGTAATTGAAAACATATCGTCAGAATTATCTTTATAATGAGAGTATAGGGCTATATTAGCTTCAAAACATTGCAATACAACTTGTAATTTCATTATCATGCAAGATATTCTTTATAACATCACTCTATTCGAATATTTCGTTCACACCTTTCACGCACAACTGCTTCTGTTGGTGGTGCAGGGAGTCTGTACATCCGGTATCGTGGTCAGGTAGTTAAAACTGTCTGCTAGCGCCAATCAGCGTTGTCGCTGCTAGGCGTGGCTTGCAAATCCAGCACCGTGTTGCCGCTGCAATTTTGTGTGGACCACGTGGCTCTTAGTTGGTTTTGGATCCCGCGCTGGTGGTTTGTTTTATTTTGTGTGTGTGTGTGTGTGCGTGTGTTCCGATTTGTAGCGTCTGTAAGTCTTATTACTATGGCTATTTTAGTAATATGGCTACTGGTTCGTCAGAATTCAAGAAAAAATCGGCTCTTATCAGAACCAAAGCCGTGAATTTACGAGGGCTATCCAGAAAGTAGATTACGTTTTCGTCTGTTTCCGCTAGGGGCGGGGCTAGCGCGGCCATCTTGGGGTCAGAGCGTTGCGCAGCTCAGTCGGCATCTAGCCGTGCTAGTGAGAGGTTCGTGCTGTGCTCCGTTCAGATACTGTGACGGTTTGAAATGTCTGCGTTAATTGAAAATCCCGCGAGCTGCGAGGTGCGTGCAGTAATAAGGTTTCTGACTGCAAAAAACTGTAAACCGATAGAAATCTATCGGCAGCTTTGTGAAGTGTATGGGGACAACATTATCACTGAAGGTGGAGTGCGTCAGTGGGTCATCAGATTTAAAAATGGCCGAACCAATGTTCACGGCGAAGATCGAAGTGGGAGACCCAGCATAGTGACGGCCGAACTTGTCGAAAAAGTCGATGCTAAAGTCCGTGAAAATCGAAGGTTCACAATAACGGAACTTTCTTTGAGTTTTCCACAAATTTCGCGAAGTTTGTTGCACGAAATCATCAGCGAAAAGCTTGGTTACCACAAGTTTTGTGCAAGATGGATTCCAAAAATCTTGACAGAGGACCACAAAAATCAGCGAATGGCTGCAGCGTTGAACTTTTTGGACGTTTACCATAAGGATGGTGACTCTTTACTCGATCGCATCGTTACTGGTGACGAAACATGGGTGAAACACGTGAACTGTGAAACGAAATTGCAATCAATGCAGTGGGGGCACACAAGTTCTCCCCAAAAACCCAAGAAATGCATGCAAACAATGTCGGCAAGGAAGATGATGGCGACTGTTTTTTGGGACAGAAAAGGTGTGATTTTGGTGGACTTCCTGGAAAGAGGCACTACAATAAACTCTCAAAGGTATTGCCAAACTCTCCAAAAACTCAGAAGAGCCATTCAAAACAAGCGCAGAGGAATGTTGAGCTCTAAGATCTTGTTGATTCACGACAACGCCCGGCCCCACACGGCAAATGTCACTCGTGAAGTTCTTGAATCTTTTAAGTGGGAGTTGTTTCCTCATCCGCCGTACAGTCCCGACCTGGCACCGAGCGACTTCCACCTATTCCCAGCAATGAAGAAGTGGCTGGCTATGCAGCGTTTTGATGACGACGCACAGCTGCAAGAAGAGGTAACGAAGTGGTTGAAGGCGCAGGCGGCCGAATTTTTCGACTAAGGAATTTCCAAGCTCGTACATCGCTACGATAAATGCCTTAATTTGAATGGTGACTATGTCGAAAAGTAGTATTTGAGTGTGGCTTTCATCTGTATATAATAAAATTTGTTTCCTATACTTTGTTTACTTTTTATTCCAAAACGTAATCTACTTTCTGGATAGCCCTCGTATATTCAAGGCTACGTGAGTACTTCGAGAAGGAGCGGGACAATGGTGGACCTCTACTACATGTTACCAAGGTGCTGGACAGAGTTTGTGATGCCTTAAAGGTGGAAAGAATGTGACCAAGGAAAAGTGCCAGCTGATTTAAGTTCGCTGTCTGCAGTTCTGCGTACACCGGGAAAGCAAAGGCAACGAGGCAGCCTTAAAGCTTCACTTGATGCTTTTCAAAAGGATGCTATAAGGCGACATGTATATCAATATTATATGAGAAAGGAATTTCCCACTCGTGCGAAGTAGCTTTTTGTTATTCATTTTCCAGTAAATGGTATATTGTCTCCATATGCAACTATTCTGGGATCATGTATATACACATTGTCCACGTACATTTACGAAGTTACGATCTGCAAATGCGTGAGATGTTCCTCTGCTTGAAATTCCCGCTAAAGAACTGGCAACAACGCGCTTCCGCCTCTCGAGAACTGTCAGAGCCAGAGATAGAGCGGCCGGACAGTAATACTGTGTTGCTTGAAGATTTAAATCCAACTGGTGTCTCTGTACAGATCTGCCATTTTGTGTTCCAATGTTACTGTCAACTAATACATGAGATAGGTTGTTCCTGAGGAGCGTGTTTAAACGTGTCTGTGTGAATGTTCGCTAATGAAAAAAAGTTTACAATCTCGTACAAAATTGCTGCTGCAAATCTGTGTCTAGGTACGATGTTTCTGGATTAGACATACATAGTGATCGCCTTCTATCCCATACAACACTTATGCACTGAGTTGTCTACGCCTATTCTATAAACCGTTCTGCAAATCAATCTTTAGAAGGCATTCAAGACATATTCTCTTAGCATGTTGCATAAACTCAAAAATAAATAGGGGCAAGTGACTCACCTGGTATAATTAATACATTAATAACCACCAAACGACACAGGTCGTTAATCAGTCTGAAGTTTGCATTCAACTTTCCATCACTTAGGTGCCAAACACGACAGTTCTTTCCTGATAAATCTATTAAACAAAATGACGTAGAACAGCCGTACCTCCATAAAGTCCCTGGCAATGGCGGCAATTCCAGTAGGCGAACCGCTCAGCCGTCACATGCGCAAACCTGTATGCGCGAACGTCAGTGTGTTGTTACAGACGAGATGAAGCTCTGAGTGAAATGAAATGAAATGTGTAGTGTTTAACGCCCGCTTTTACTACATACGGCACCGCAGGCGATGACACTGATGATGCATGAGATGAAGATGGAGCACCGGTGGAATGAGATGGCGGGGGAAACCGGAGGTCCCAGAGAAAACCCGCCCCAGCGCCGTGTTGTCCACCACAAATCTCACTTTGCGGTCGCCTGAGTGATTGCGATAAGTCATTTAAGAGGGATAAACTGGTGATGTGTGCTAACACTTTCATAAACAGAAATTATTACGTGAGATTGTTATTTTTCTTACACGAGAGAAGCATACATAATTTGGATGACGTCTCAGAACTTCCCCAATCCCCTTATGCCCGATTTCACTAACAGTTGTTAAGACTTAACACGAATTTAGCAATAGTTATAACAGAAATTACATTTCAACAACAAATGTTAGCTTAACACGCGTGTTAAATCTCTTCTTAAACTAACCAGCCAAATTTCTGTTGTTAAGTCATTAACAATTGTAAATAGTCAAGATGGCGGGCGTGAACGCAGCTGTTGATGACAATTTGGTATAGTTAAGACCAACTAAATAGAATTCGTAATAGAATACGGCTTGTGAGGAGAAATGATTTTGAGGAGCTGCCAGAAGAACATTTTCTACAGAGGTATAGACTGACGAAACATGTTGTTATGAAGGTTACTGCGGATGTACAAGAGAGGTTAGAACATACATCGAAAGGAATATGCCGATCTCGCCTTTGCTTCAAGTATTAATAACTATTAGATTTTATAATTCACTGAATTATGTGGATAATACATTGTCCACTTGCCGTCTTGAAACGTTCAAGTCACTTGTCCTTCGCACCTCCTTTTAAATTTACGTAATACTGAGTTAGAACATGCATCGAAAGGAATATGCCGATCTCTCCTTTGCTTCAAGTATTAATAACTATTAGATTTTATAATTCACTGAATTATGTGGATAATACATTGTCCACCTGCCGTCTTGAAACATTCAAGTCACCTGTCCTTCGCACCTCGTTTTAAATTTACGTAATACTGAGTTAGAACATGCATCGAAAGGAATATGCCGATCTCTCCTTTGCTTCAAGTATTAATAACTATGCGATTTTATAATTCACTGAATTATGTGGATAATACATTGTCCACCTCCCGTCTTGAAATATTCAAGTCACTCGTCACTGGTACTTCAACGCTTCTGGTTTTAAATTTACGTAATACTGAGTTAGAACATGCATCGAAAGGAATATGCCAGTCTCGCCTTTGCTTCAAGTATTAATAACTATGCGATTTTATAATTCACTGAATTATGTGGATAATACATTGTCCACCTCCCGTCTTGAAACATTCAAGTCACTTGTCCTTCGCTTCTCGTTTTAAATGTACGTAATGCTGAGTTAGAACATGCATCGAAAGGAATATGCCGATCTCGCCTTTGATTCAAGTATTAATAACTTTGCGATTTTATAATTCACTGAATTATGTGGATAATACACTGTCCACTTCCCGTCTTGAAACGTTCAAGTCCCTCGTCACTTGTCCTTCGCACCTCGTTTTAAATTTACGCAATATTGAGTTAGAACATGCATCGAAAGGAATATGCAAGTCTCGCCTTTCCTTCAAGTATTAATAACTTTGCGATTTTATAATTCACTGAATTATGTGGATAATACACTGTCCACTTCCCGTCTTGAAACGTTCAAGTCCCTCGTCACTTGTCCTTCGCACCTCGTTTTAAATTTACGCAATACTGAGTTAGAACATGCATCGAAAGGAATATGCCAGTCTCGCCTTTCCTTCAAGTATTAATAACTTTGCGATTTTATAATTCACTGAATTATATGGATAATGCACTGTCCACCTCCCGTCTTGAAACATTCAAGTCACTTGTCACTTGTCCTTCGCTCCTCGTTTTAAATTTACGTAATACTGAGTTAGAACATGCATCGAAAGGAATATGCCAGTCTCGCCTTTCCTTCAAGTATTAATAACTTTGCGATTTTATAATTCACTGAATAATGTGGATAATACACTGTCCACTTCCCGTCTTGAAACGTTCAAGTCCCTCGTCACTTGTCCTTCGCACCTCGTTTTAAATTTACGCAATACTGAGTTAGAACATGCATCGAAAGGAATATGCCGATCTCGCCTTTGATTCAAGTATTAATAACTTTGCGATTTTATAATTCACTGAATTATGTGGATAATACACTGTCCACTTCCCGTCTTGAAACGTTCAAGTCCCTCGTCACTTGTCCTTCGCACCTCGTTTTAAATTTACGTAATACTGAGTTAGAACATGCATCGAAAGGAATATGCCAGTCTCGCCTTTCCTTCAAGTATTAATAACTTTGCGATTTTATAATTCACTGAATTATATGGATAATGCACTGTCCACCTCCCGTCTTGAAACATTCAAGTCACTTGTCACTTGTCCTTCGCTCCTCGTTTTAAATTTACGTAATACTGAGTTAGAACATGCATTGAAAGGAATATGCCGATCTCGCCTTTGCTTCAAGTATTAATAACTTTCTGATTTTATAATTCACTGAATTATGTGGATAATACACTGTCCACCTCCCGTCTTGAAACGGTCAAGTCGCTCGTCACTTGTCCTTCGCACCTCGTTTTAAATTTACCTAATACTGACGAAGTTGTTTTGTGCTTGTCGTGACACATTCATTTGAATTAAATTCGTTTTCAATTTTTTCCCACGTAACATTTTTCTATTTTACATTCACCGCATTCTTTCTCTTATTTTCCAGATATCCTTATACTTTGTCACCAATTCAATTAACAACTCTTTCTGCATCGATGAGAAATTTATGTCTCGCTTTTGTTTACGATTTTGTTTACCCGCCATTTTTTCAGCGGTGTGGGGACGAAAATGAAAACAAAAGCGTATCGCGGTACGTTCAGAAAATAATACGACTCATCCATAGCCTTATACAGCTGTAATATTTAAAGTCTCTTGGCGTTAACACGTGTTTGTTAACATTTTCAGAAAACAGGTTGGTGAACTGCAAGATATTTAAGAGCTTTGTTAGTGCTGAGAGAATTGCTACGTTACATTTGTTAACGTCGATTTTAACATCTGTTGGTGAAATAGGGCATTAGAGTAGCGTACTAATGTCACTGAGATGGTTGGGACTCGCTTCTAAGCTAAGCTACTTTCAGTTCATGGAAGTACAGCTACTCTACATTGAATCAAAAATATACATCATAAATAAACAAAATCACACAATGTTGACATTTTACTACTGAGTGTACATCTGTGATAAGCTGAAATACCATACTGATTGTATTATAACGTCTTGGTGGATCTTTTGAGAGCATTCATGCCAAATTCGGTGTACAGTTGTCATTTAAATCAAATGTTTGGCTGATCCGTTCAGTGCCATTTCCTATATTTTACCGCTAGAGCATTTCAGCGGGGTGGTATTTTCTGTATATAACCTACAACGACCCTGCTCTAAAAATGTGGGTGGGGGAAGAAAGAGACAAGAATACTGTAGCTAAAGACACTTAGATCGCTGATTGTTGGAGAGAAATTCATGGATGCTTTCTTTTATTGTTTATCGTGTAATAATTGCCGCTATAACATCTAAGAATTTCAATCCACAAACCAGCGGTCTAAGAGCATTCCGTTGCAATGTCTCTGAATCTCTCTTTCTCCCCACCCATATGTTTGGTTCTAGTTTGAGACAGATTATTTTAGAGAATTGTGATTTTTAATAACAGTTCCAGTCATTTAATTTTCAGAATATACTAGATAGAAAGTATTTTTGTATATAAGTACCATGCGTTCCGTTTATAGTCCGGCTATATGTGTAACTCGCTTTCACTGAAGTGTCCTGTATTTCTCTGCAGCGCACTAGCGGTGAATGACCGAATCAATACTACGTTTATGAGCTGTATTGTACTGTCAGGTGCTGCCTTCAGATTGTTCATTGTGCATGTCAAAAGTGGAAGCTTATTCAAGGCATATGTTCTGAGTGTAAATTACAATAGGTTATTCGTATTAATCTATTGAAACACATGCCGAAAAATTCATACTTAAGCAAAGAACTTTGTGTGTGATGTATGTATAAGAAAACCGAATAATGGAACAATCAGTAGAAATTTTCTGATACTGCAATTCCAGTAGAGAAACTGTTAGATGTCTACTTAATAAGTTTAGGACAAAGAGAAAGTAAAACTTAAGCCTAAAAATAGAAAATGAAATGTTCTAATATAGGTAGGTAAAGATTTACGAAATTGGAATGTTCTCCAAAATCGGTTGCACAACAACAGGATGTTTCAAAATGTTCATACAGCTGCTAAATTGTTAACAGTAGAACACTACAGGCCATTTTTCAATCGCTCGACAGAGAAAGTGAAATTGTATGGTTGGTTCCAGCAATATTCTGCAAGAGTACATACTGTCACCCAATTATCGGGAAGCACAACAAACGACAGCTGAGAAGGGACCAGAGGCCACGCCACACCCACTCATTTGTCTCCTGTCACTAACTGAAGGGATGATTAGGAGAGGGATTGCGGGCCACTGAGCCGTCTCTTTACCCTCCCCCTAGGTTCTCGAACGTGCGGGTTGTTTCGTCTAATCTGGAAACTTCTAGATTGGCCAGCTGACCCTATATAAGCAACACGTCGGGCTGGAGGAAAGTCAGTCAGTTCTTGGCGAGTTGTGAGGAGCGCCCAGTGAGGGGACGGACTGCGTACGTGCGTCGCAGGAGTTGACGTAATTACGAGTGCAAGTGGAACTGTAACGGACGAACTGGTGAATCGTAATTGTGTTCATTACGTAATTCTGTGTAATTGGCAAGTGTTCATCTGTAAGTCGGTGGAAATAAAGAACATTTTTGAGTGGTGCAATTGGACTTTTCATTTCACGAACCCACAAAGTCACAATACGGATGGCAAATTTTTAAATACAGCAAGAGAGGTGTTTGATGACAGAATAGTTAGTGTTGATTTGTGACCACCTCTTTCTCCTGACCTAATGAGTTGTGAACCTTATTTACGGGGTTCTTTAAAAAACAAAGTGTATCGTGCCAATTCTCATACACTACAGGGGCTTAGGGAAAATTGTGCGAGAAATCACAAGAATACCTGCCGCCGAGTTTCGGAGAGTGAGCGAGAATATGTACACGAAATATGCTGCCTGTTTGAGAGCAGAAGGTCCACATTTCCAGCATATATTATAAGGTAAGGATTCTAGTCCGCCTCTGCTGGCTTTAGTTCCCCGGCAACTGACAGCTATCACGCGCAGTAGAGAGATACCACGAGTGGGTTCGATTATAATTTAACTATCCGGTACTTTCTACGGTCAAAGTATTAGAGTAAAACAAGTGGTTTGGGGGACAATTATTTTGGAAATATGTAAATTGGAGCTATTACTTTTTCCCAATAGTTCTCTTTTCCAAAATAAGTTACTTTCTTTTGTCCCTTCCAACGATGCTTAATTGGTTAATGTTGTATTGGCTAAAACATGGTTCTTTATTCAACATCCACCTCATGGGCCACTGTCAATGTGTCTGGAACTTAATCGTAGGTTCAAGAACTTCCGGTTTGCCGCTACTTCCGCTGGTTCTTATTGATTCTGCAAAGAAACAAATGGTTGGAAGGTAGAGAAATGTAACTAATACTTATTTATAGCGGAATGAATGTAACTGCCACTTTTCGCCTTTATAAGACAATTTTGCCCTTAGGAGATGAACAATTATGTCCAATGTAAACCCTAATATGATGAATTCAAATGTGTCTTGTTAAAGAAACCTTCAGAATTTTGTAGGTAAACAGGAATCTGTAATGGGACTAACTACGAACAGGTTGGTTACTTTAGGTCCATTACGTCATTGTTTATATATTGTTTCTGATATATTCTACATCAGTGGCTCATGAAGAATCACTGATAAACTATTTTGTACCATAACAGCTGTTTATTATTTTAGTTAATTGATGGAAATTAATCATTAACCTTATATAGGTTAAGGTTTTTGATAGAGTCAACATGAAAAATTCAGTGTCATGGCCGAGATTTCAACCACGGATTTCCTGGTTTCCGTCCAGTCGCTCTAACCCATTGAGCTACCTTGGCCAACGTTCCGACATCAAATGGAGAATACGAATCAAATGGAGAATTTAATGTCAGGACGGCACGCTGGCCGTGGTAGTTCAATGGGTTAGAGCGACTGGACGGAAACCAGGAGATCCGTGGTTCAAATCCCGGCCATGGCATTGAATTTTTCATGTTGACTCTATCTAGCTGTTTATGAAGTTAGAATTGTATAAAATTTTATAAGCAAGTTTAACATGCAATCAATATCTAATTATGAAGTTAACTGTGTTTCTCTCCCTTCCATTTATCCACACTTTTCAATCAAAAACTCATTGTCGAGGTTTCAAAGTAAACTAATATTAAAGAGCAGTCGATAAAAATATCACTTTTGTTCCCTATATTTACTGCCTATAGCAAGCAGAGTAAGTATTGTACTCGTATTCCACACAATAGCTATATATTTAATAATAAATACGTTTTTTGAAGATCCTTGAATAAAAGCATTTATAAAAACATCGCTCTCTTAAGTCCAAATTTTGGATTGAAAGTTTTCCAAAAATCCTATACGTATATTTTAAAAGAAAATACTTCAATCCAGTCAGCCCCTATATTGAAATTATTTATACATTTTATTTTCTCAAGCGATTCTGATCTTGATTGAAATTTCATACATTTATAATACATGAATAACAGTATGCTCTGTAAATTTACTTCCAACAGTCTGTGAAGTCCTCTTTATTCTGAAAGCTTTTATCTTATTTTTCCGCTTGAGGTTTACGGTCTAATCTGACAATGAATGAACGAAATGTTTCAAATGCTGTCTAAATGGACGCGAGGTACCTAGAGCCAAGAGTTGTTCAACATTCCTCTTTTCAGGATAAACTCAAAATAAACTCATCCAAAGTATCGTAACCCAGATTTAAATCTTGGAACCTTTGAATGCAACACATACTACTATAATTCCACGGCGGAGAGTTGAAGGAATTTTGTATAATATTGAACAACTGGTGAAGTATAAAAGTTAGACGAAAAATGTATATCTTATTTATTGTTGTAATTTCAGTCCTCCAACGTTAAGTTATATCGGACGGTGGATAAAATGGGTGAAATGAAGCTCAAATGTGTCTAGGGTCCATGGAGCTTAGAGCTACCCGACATTCGTCTTTCAGGGTAAGGGAAACCCCGGAAAAACCTTATCCAGGTAACTTGCCCTGACCAAGATTCGAACTCGGGACCTGTTGAACATGAGGCAGACGTGCTACCATATACGCTACCGAGGCGGGCGATCTTATTTATGTCAGAGAGTTTGTGGCATAAACAGTTTGCAGATATTCGTTACGATTTATTTTAATTTGAGAGTATTTTATTAGTTTTTAAAGTTTAAAAGTTATTTTGTTTGTATCCCTGATTATGTAACGTAAAGTATGTAATTTTAAAGTCAGTATATAGTGACCCCTGTTTTCAGGGTTTGACAACGCTGCCCAATGCCTTCTCTTATGAGTTAATGATATTACCTTCCACTTTACCCCACCTTCTTCGTTTTGTGTATGAAACATATTCCCTTCACTGAAGCAACCATGAGTCTGAAGAACATCTGACAGCTGGGTGAACAATAGGTGGAGGCACTCCCTCTCTTTCGCATAAAATTGGGGTTACTGGGTTGGAGTATTATTTACCCTCTTGCATCCGTTTTGTACGCACAACTACGAAATATGTAATGGGATCGTTTTGGAAAGTATAATACATATACAGGTAAACGATAATGGTCAGAAAAGTCATGTAAATGTAATAAGTTTACATTATCCGGATTATGCTATTTGTTTACCTTTGAAGAACATACTCAAAAGGTCTGATATACTTATAGATACAAGTTTTCATACTTGAGTCAGACATTATTCAAACTGCAGAGAAACAAGGAACATACGCTTGCGTGGAAAAAGTCCGTTATTTTTCAATTTCTCAAAATGACTGAATAGTTTTTATTACAATAGGTTTAGATATTTACATGAATAATTAAACAGTGTATTATGAAAATTCCAGAATGGTGCTAAAGTCTTCATTTTGTATGATTCTTTTCCAATTTGGTATAACTAGAAAACATCGAAAAAAAAGTCAAAATCTTGCTGAGAGAAGAGTTCACAGCTCATTAAAGTACAACATTTTCGTAAATATGTTTTCATTATGTTAGCCATTTTCCAAAACTTTACACTCTTCTATGTACGTACATTATTTTAAGGTCATTCCTAAAAGTTTGCTATTTTTACTTTCCTTTTTTCTTTCTTTATGTCTTTCGTTATTTCCTTTTTTTCTTCTTTTCGTTATTTCCATTACAAGGGCTGCCTGCAATTGCAAATGAGTGCTCTTTACGATTCCTATATACGACTAATTGCTGCTCAATTTGAAACAGTTTCTAGAAAGCAATAATAGTGTAACTGGATAAAATAAACATAATATATAACAGAAGTTTGTCACATTAACAAATTTTTTTAAGTTTTCACTTAAGAATTTTCTTTTCGTATCTCTATAACAACCAGTTTGGTAAAATGCAGTTCTGAACTTTCATTGTCTTTTCCAGTGACCACGAAAATAGTGCTATTCCGGTCACACAATAAAGAAACAAGTTTGTGTACTGTTATATCCTATTATTTTTTATTTTATTGTTACTAACACCGGAGAGAGAGAAAAAAAGCAATCTATTATCCTTTTTCAAAACATCACATGACGCTTACGTGCGGAAAGAGAGGGGGTACAGAGAGGCATGGTGGAAGGACATGTGTGGAAGAAAAATGGAAAGATGGTAAATAACGTGACAGGTGTAGTTTCGGCCACGAACGAAAGTGGCAAAAACTGTACTGCTTCCTAGCCAATCACCGGCCACCTATTGCGCATTTGTGAACTTACATAATTTTTAATAGTGAAATATGATAATTCGATTTCTTTGGGCATAAACACGTTTTGAATTCGGACTCTGAAAGGATATCCAGGGACGAAAATAAAGTAAGGTAAGCTTTAGATATATGTATAGTACATAACGTTCAACAACAAACAACGGGCTTGTCATTTATCACCTACGTTCGTGCGGGAAACTATAGTTAAATTATCTCCATTAGATATAGGACCAGTCATTGCACCTCGATTGTTTTAGGAAAACGAATGTTAAAACTAAACCTAAGGAGTAAAATAAGTTGGCAGCAATAGACTGGCGTGATTGTTAAATACAACGGTTTCTTCCCTTTGTTGATAAAAAGTAAGATATAGTGAAAGTGGAATATTATAATCAGAGATTAGATTAGATTAGATTGATTTGCGTTCAGTAGGTTCACTTGTAGCCAGAAAAGGCTGTGAACATTGAACATGTCCAGAGGTATAAAGTTTAATAGCATATATATGTACAAAAGTTGACGTAAGACACATATTATAGTATACAGGCAATATGAACAACAATATGGAAAACAAAGCAGGGATAATTATATATGATACAAAATGAAACACTTTTTAAACCAGCTTTCACTTGACTTATGCCAGTACGTCTCAACCTTTTTGCAATGGATACCATTCTTGTTATTTATTAAATACATATACATTAAAAAGTAAACTTTCAACTTGCATCAAATATTTATAAGTAATGATTTGTCATTGGAACAGTTAGACACTACTTATAGAGCTACAGAAGTATTATCAGAGTAATTTGTCATTCAGATAATCTTGTACAGAATAAAAAGATTTTGAGCAAAGGTACTCCCTAACAGCTTTTTTAAAAACACCGAAATTATCAACTTTTTCTTTAAGAACATTAGGAAGTGCGCCAAATATTTTGATAGTTTCATAATGCATACCTTTCTGGAAGCAAGAAAGTTTAGCACTGGGATAATGGATATTATACTTTTGTCTAGTGTTTATTTTGTGAATTACATTATTTGTTGCAAATAAGGCACGATTGCATACAAAGGATTTTAGGATCGAGAATATATACATGCAAGGAAGCGTTAATATCTTCAATCTTGTAAAAGGATCTTTACAGGAGCATCTGTTGTGGGTGTTAGTAATGATTCTTATAACCTTCTTTTGCATATGAAATATTTTTTTTACTTTCTACTGAGTTCCCCCAAAATAATATTTCATATTCCATAATAGAGTTAAATACTTCTCGGGCTGAATTCTGAAACTTAAACTCTATTTATGGATGTAATAACGTCATGTTTGCGATACAGTATACACATAATGAAAGTTCAAAAAAATGCTGCTCTTTCTCTCCCGAATCAAAAATAACATACAGCTTATAAATAGAGAAACTCAAATAACCCTTCCAGTGGTGGGCAAATTATGAAAACTGGTGGAGACTTCACCTGAGATTTCGCTGAGTACAAAAATTTCAGAAAGATTGTACGATGTATCATCGAAATTATCACCATGAAAATGATGGTTACTCTTACGTGATGGATTAAAACCACATTAAAGAAATATCCTTTATATTTTGTTACGACGAAGCACATATATTTTTTTCAATAATCAACAAAACAAAAGAAGTGCTATCATGCATTACAGAATATGTTACTAACTGTTCTAAAGAGTTACTAGTCTAGTGATGTGCATTTGTCAACAGTTACATTCCCCTACGTTTGATTAAAAAAGTAACACCCAAAAAATACGCGAAAAAGCCTTTTAAACACAAGCTTTATATTTAGATCCGCCACAGTATGTTGCTTCATACAATCCGCTATTTACGAAACAGTTGATGTTTGGCAGATTCCCGAAATAAATTCCTCATAAATTTCTCTTTTAGACAAACTATGTTTATGAAATTTAATCCAGTGGTTTTTAACATTGCTATTAACAAATTCATTTGTTTCCACGTTATTTATGTAATGCAGAGATTATCAATATGTCTTGTCCGACTAAATGACATGGCGGTAACGTTTCTGCCTCGTATTCAAAAGGTCCGAAGTTCCAATCTCCATTAGAGTGAGTTGCCTAGATAAAGCTTCCAGGGTTTTTCCTTATCCCAAGAGGACGAACGTCGGACTGTATGGACTGCGGACTTTTTGAACATCATTTAATCCATTCATCATCCGTTAAGACATGTCAGGTTAAAGGGCGTTAAACTTCAAGTAAAATAAATAAATTAATAACCGATATGTTGTCTCATCAGTGTGCAGTTTGGAAGCCTAATTAATGATTTACAGTTTAAAATTACGTTCTGTGATAGCGTGTTTTGTGTAACTAGAAATTCCCTAAGCTTTTATTTGCTTTTAATTGTAGAATTTGTTTGGGTTTATTTGTGAAAATGTCTTAAGCTATGTCTAGACCAGAGGTTGTGTAGGAAGTCTCATTTCAAGATAATAAATGTAAAACATAGATATAGTTATGTCTTTTATTGAAGTTGCAAATTTTAAATTCGAATTTAGTCCGTTTAATGCTTAGTAAAACTTATTAAAATGAATAAAGTCTCCGGCGTGGAAAGCAAGGACACTAGTTCTTATACCAAAAGGCACCCTTGGAACAGGATTATGTAAATATCTCAACTATTTTGGTCTATGTCCAGAAACAAATTACGGTTATATTAATTTGCTTCTAACAGTAAATCAAAATAAGAAAAAGGGGAGATTATTTAGTTCTTCCACCAGCTTGTACTTAATCACATACGAATTTAGTTCTAATGGACTTTATTTTTCTTTACCACAGTTTCAAAACCTTCAGTATAGGTTCATAAATATTCAGCTGCAACCCTTTACTGCTTTCTGTGTGAATGAAATTTGAAATATACCAAAAGCTTTGCTCACGATTTTGTATATAACATTTATTTTTCATACTTTCAATGTTTCTCTAAGAATTGAAATATGTAAAATTGAAAATGTGTAAATGTGTAAAATTTAACTCTGTACTTGTGGTAGTTGGCGTCCTGATAGACGGACAATCAATCAAAGTCACGCTAATAGATGTATAATACAGGAAAACTGCGGTTCTCTACATTTATTTTATTACTTATTTTGAATTATTATGAAGTTTCCATAAGTAAAGTTGATTTATTTTATTGTAGTATTTTGGAAAATTTATTTACAGCTTGCTATAGTTAGTGTTGCGCACATTGCGAGCATATATAAATCTTCAGTTGTTAATAAACAATCATAAAATAGAGATAACAAAGTTTGAACTTACGGTTCTTCTAAAACACAGGATTATAAAGCCTCTATCGCAGCTAGAAGAATGTGTGAAGTTAAAGGAGAAGGTATCGTTAGTGAACTGTGGCAAAACGATGGTTCCAACGTTTCAACAATGGAGACAAAACCACTAAAGATTCACCATATTCTTGAAGACCTGAAGTATGGAGTACTAATGATACACGCCAAGTTTTGTGAGAAAATCCACAAAATAGCACCCGCAGGCTTTCAAAAGAACTTGGTGCATTAAAAGATGCCATACATTGTCACATTAAGATACTTTGAAAAGCATACAGAAGCTGTAGATCTGTACTTCATGAACTGACACCTCAACAGGCTGAACGTAGAGTGGAGATCTGTCGTCAGCTTATGAGTAATCCCATGGGTGACAGCTTCGTCCGGAAAACTGTCACTTGTGATGAAAAATAAGTGTATTACCGAAACCCTGATGCCTCGAAACAGTGGCTTGATCCCCACCAACCTGCCAAAGCCATCGTTAAAAGTAATCAGTTCGGTCACAAAGTAATGTTGTGTGGCTGTTGGAATTTTGAAGGTGTGGTTCACTGGAAGTTTATTCCAAAGGAGCGCACGAATGATGCGCAAAATTATATCTAATCTTCCCTAAAAGGGACCACGCCGTGGCTCAGTGGTTAGGTCGCTTGGCTCTCACCAAGGCGACCGGGTTCGATCCCAGGCGACCGCAAAGTGAGATTTGTGGTGGTCAACACGGCGTTGGGACGGGTTTTCTCTGGGACCTCCGATATCCCCCGCCATCTCATTCCACCGGTGCTCCATCTTCATCTCATGCATCATCAGTGTCACCGCCTGCGGTGCCGTATGTAGTAAATGTGGGAGTTAAACACTACACATTTCCCTAAAAGGTACCAAGTGGAATGGCTCAGGCGATTTCGTCTATGGCCCGCATTCGGGAGGTACGGGTTCGATTTTCGTGGCCTATCTACCTGACCCATGGGTTTACTCAGGGGTTTTCCCAGGTCGCCAGACTGTTATGTAGGTTAATTACATCCCCCGAATTTCCTTTACCTCCATTTCATCTTCATTATCATTTCATATAATCTCTCATCTAGTGGTCTCTTTGGGGTTGAAGTGTCCGTGCGTGTCTCGGCGCTGCATGGCAGGATGATAAGAGCTTGTTAAATACTTCCTCCTCCAGTAGGACAGTTTCCGGTCTCTAGACCGACCTGGTAGGTCGTTTCCGGATCACGGCAGATAGTAAGGCGGTTGTGCTGGCTTGCCCGGGGAGTTGCAGCCTGCCCTCTGTACTGCTGTGGCTCCTTGTGTCTGTAACAGTAGTTTTGAGCAATATTTAGAAAAGGTATGAAAATTTTATAAATTTATAAAAAAATGATTATATAAATCTATTTCGTAATTTAAATAAGTAAAAATATATGTAATTTTGCGATTGGCCGTAGTAATAATTGTATGACGTAATGTTGTGACGTGGAATTAAATCGGCCAATCACAAAATTAAGATAGGAGTAATGATAGTTACGAAAAATCAATAATCTTGGTAGAGATGTTTTGTAATCGTGATTGAGATGGATAGTGGAGCAGGATCAAGAACATTTATGTGATACTTGTAACTGTTTAAATATAACAAAGTACGAATTTACCGGTAAGTTGTAAGTAACTTGCAAGTGACTGGGAAAGGAAGTTCAAGTAAAACCAAATGCAAATAATGCAATTAAATTGTTACAAAATTTGACTTCTCCGAAGCTTTATTCCGAACCACGCCTGAAAACTAGATGTCACATGACTCTTATTTAATCAAACACAATCATCAAGAAACAACTCAAAATAATAGGAATTAACCCTGTTATATCGGACTTCTCGACTTGGGTCTTCGAAAAGTCAACGTGTATCCCATCTCAAATATACAAATCCCGCAACAAATTGCGCCCGAACGTGTGGCTGATTAAGATGGAGAGAAATATAACTACGAATAGAATTCCTGTCCCAGGTCGGCCGCCCTCTGTCTCCTCTCACGTCATCCTTCCTCTCGGGTATGCTCCGGCAGAGGCTTAGGCACAATAAACTGCAGGTTTCGACGCTGAATTTCCTCCACAGTCTAAAGTATGTAGTAGTTATAATTTTATGTGTAGAGAAGATATTGAATTCGAGATATCTGTGGAAATACATGTTTTCAATCCCTGAATTAAAAAAAAAAAAAAATCTGATTTAACTTCATCAACTCTCAAGTTTGCGATATGAATATTTCAGAAAAGTTTTGCACCCTACATGAAAAAAAAAAATACATTTAAAATATAGATATTCTGCCTTTATGATATATATCGAATTAAATATCAAATTCCAGTGCATCTATAACAATGCTCAAAAGACTTAAAATTTCATGTTTTGACAGTGTTTTCTTTCTATCTATTCCTAAGCGTATATTGCCTAATTTGATATTATTACAACGCACGTAGTTTTCGCAAATAGAGTTAAACGCAAAAGCAATAAGTTTTTATGGGAATTATTTAATATATACGCGAATTTATAATGGGCACAGGTGACTGTATGGGGGTTTCAAATGATAATTTTTACTTTTTTATTTATTTGGGATTGTTTTGCTCCCATATGTACAAAAAAGGTTATGGTAGAATGATTTCGTGACGCAGGTGGTTGAGACATTCAATCCAGGTCACTAAATACACAGACATGCAGTTTTATTTCAATGGATTGATGTCAGCAAATCTGATTAAAGGATCATCACTTTGTAGTACACGTTTCCAATGACATTAGCAAATCCCACATTTTAAACGTTGCTCCGTAATTTAACGTCTAGATGACCATGAAACAAAAAAATTCTCCAAGCATGCACTCAGATCTATATATTACTTGCCATTAGGACTCAAGGAAAAAGATATCTTATTTTGTACCCTACGACTTTTTCTTCTCATTCTTGTAACAGTTATTCCTATAAACGCGTATCCTTCTACCAATTTATGCCCAATTTCACCAACAGATGTTAAAAACGACGTTAACAAATGTAACGTAACAATTGTCACAGCGCTAACAAAGCTGTTAAATTTCTTGCATTCCACCAATTGGTTTTCTGAAAATGTTAACAAACACGTATTAACGCCAAAAGACTTGCACATACTTCAACTATAGAAGGCTATGGATGAGTCGCATTATTTTCTGAACGTACTGCGATGCGCTTTTCTTTTCATTTTCGTCTCAAACAGCTGAAATATTGACGCGTGAACAAAATCGTAAAGAAAATCCGTGAGACAAATTTCTAATCAATGGGGAAAGAATTTTTAATTGAATTGGTGACAAAGGATAAAGATATCGTGGAAAATGAGAGGACGATTGCGGTGAATGTAAAAGAGAAAGATGTCACGTGGGAAAATATTGGAAATGAATTTAATTCAAATGCATGTGTCACTACTAGAAGCACGAAACAAGTTCTTCAGTATTTTGTAAATTTAGAGCGAGGTGCGAAGAACAAAACTGACGAGTGACTTGAACGTTTGAAGACGGGAAGTGGACATAATTCAGTGAATTATAAAATCGCAAAGTTATTGATACTTGAAGCAAAGGCGAGATGGCCATATTCCATTCGATGCATTTTCTAACCTCTTTTGTACTTCCGCAGTAACCTTCATAGCAACATGTTTGGACAGTTTATACCTCTGTAGAAATTTTCTTCGGCTAGCTCCTCAAAATTATAGGCCATTCTCTATTACAAATGCCATTTAGACGGTCTTAAATATAGCAAATCCACATCAACAATTGGGTTTACGCCCGCCATCTTGACTATTTACAATTGTTAAGGACTTAACAATAGAAATATAGCTTGTTAGTTTAACAAGAGATTTAACACGAGTGTTAAGCTAACACTTGTTGGTGAAATACAATTTTTGTTATAGCTATTGCTAAACTCGTGTTAAGTCTTAACATATGTTGGTGAAATCGGACATTACTCTTTCATTAAGATAAAAATTTGCAGAAATGGTTTTATTACGTATTTCCTTCTAAGTATCAACAGTGTATTAGGCAATACTGTAAGTGACGGTCAACTCGTAAGAGCGGGTCGCTTGTGTTGGCCTTGAAATCCGTTCTCTCTACATAAAAAATAATTTCCATTGTTTTTGTAAAACCAAAACCTAAAAAAACCTGATGGTTTAATGTGGATCCGTTGGGATTTGAATAATGTAAATAAAACTAAGTTAATATCTCAGTAACAATTTTTAATAAATGTATTCATTCTTAGCATTATAAAGTGGTTGGTATTATTGTCAAAATCCTGCAGAATTGGTCTTTATGACCAGGGTTAGGAGCTTTAGATGTGCACTTTTTCTCTTAGGGTAAATTAAGCTCTTCAGAAAGACGCACAGTGTGAATTTTTGTTTCTAATTGCCAAAAGAGTCACTTCTTCATGCACTTTTTCCCTTTCCCCCCCAGTTGTGCCCATAATCACATTTTCCCTCCTTTTTAAAAGTTTCCTTCCATTTTGCTCTGTATAATTTGAATCAATATAAAATATTTAACTTTTAATTAACACATCTACAACAATGTAAAATAATTGTGTAGAATTGTGAAATTTATTTAATTGGGACGATTAGAACCAAAATAAACTCTTCTGTGACTCTTATGGTTACGGACCAGGCTCTACTCCAATTGAAGACTTTATTTCCTAAGTTGAAGTATATGACATGCTTGGTTCATGCCCTTCACAGGGTTTGTAAATCCATAAGGAACGTATACGACTTCGCAGTCATGTTGTGGTATACAAGCAAACCACTAACCTGTCCCTTACAAATTTCCCGGTCATTACTCGCTAGGGATCTTGGATCGAGTATGCTGCTATGTTGTGTGATTATTTTGATAAAATTAAAGCGTTTTTGCTTTCTTTGGATCCAGCCAACTCGGGTACAATTCCCTAAGCACAGCAACTTCTGTTACCGGAGAAAATACATAATTTGCAGAGTGTACTATATTGTGTCCATAGTTACAAATACCTGACTGCTGTTATTCAACTATTAGAAGAACAGCATTTGGAAAAGGAGAAACAGTGGGCTATTTTTACATCCGCGAGGGAGCACTTAGATGGTTTTGCCAAAGACAAACTTTAAGTTTAGTGTTCAGAAGAATCCGGACATTGAAGTTTTCGCCACACCTGTAGAATTGCCATTAAGAGTGAATACAAGATTTGCCCCACTGTTTCTGCGGATGTCGAAAGAAGTTTTAGCATCTACAAAGACATTCTATCTCCGCATAGAAACAGATTTACTTTTAAAAATATAGAGATGCTTGATGCCTTGAAGTATAAGAGCTTCATGTGTTTTCCTTCTTCCCATGAATGATAATTTCATGTCCTTGTTTATAATTCAATAAAATTAGAATAAAGGAATGATAAATTGTTGAATTAGTTGAATAAACCAGCACTCTTTGTCCCTTTTTTTACCTTATTTAAGCACCTTTTCTCTTCCCTTTTTCATTTAAAATTTGCACCTAAAATTCCTAACCGTGATTATGACAAATCCGACATAAGTGATGGCTGAAAGCAAGGGCCTCATTGTACAGGATGTCCATAAAGTCCTTCCACCATTTCAACTTCCTATTAAGTGAGAACTGTTCAATAAAGAATGATCACAATCTTTATTGACAACGTACCTTTACTCACCATCATAATTTTGATGGTCTTTCTCAAAATAGTCTCCCCTGAATGCGATGCACTTGTCCCAGCGTTTCTGCTAGTCTTCAAAGACATGCTGGAAACCATTTTGTGAGATATCCTTCAAAATCGCCTCCGCAGCCTTCCCCACTGCTTCCGATGATGGATAATGCCTCCCACGAAGGCGTTTCTTCAAGTTAGGGAATAGAAAAAAGTCACATGCGGCTATATCCGGACTATAGGGAGGGTGACGATGCACTTCACATTGATATTTGCAAGATATTCAGCAACAACATTGGCAATATGCAGCCGCGCATTATCGTGGTGCAGCATCCAGCCTGCTTCACGGAAATGTGGTCTTTTGCGCCTGATATGAACCTGCAATGGTTTCATGACATCCCTGTAGTATTGTCCAGTTACCGATGTGTGTGCAGGTACAACATGCTGATAAACCATTCCATGAATATCAATGAATGAGATGACCATAACTTTTCCAGCAGAAGCAACCACTTTTGCTTTTTTTGGGGGGGGGGGTTGGTGATGAAGAAGATTTCCACACTGAGCTTTGCTGTTTGATCTCAGGATTAAAATGATGTAGCCAAGTTTCATCAGCAATGATTACGTTTGAAAGAAACTCCGGATCTTCCTGTAACATAAATTTTAACTGCATGTTACCTCCATTGCAGCGGTAGGCGATACTGAACTTGCCTGGTTCTCAGAGGCGGGAACCAGGAGTACCAACAATGAAACTACTACGGTGTGTTTGTTTCACATTAAGCTAACAGAATATAATAAGATTGAATTTTAGTGGGAAAATTTATGACCGTAAAAATTATGATCTTTCTTTATGGAACATCCCTCGTATTAAAGTTAGACCTACGTGGTTTGTGGCAGATGAAAGACAAACATTCGAAGTTGATAACACATACTGTCAGTTCATGTTTGCGTCGTTTGTCGCCCTCAAAACATCTAAGCGATATTCATTTTCTCACCATACATTCTGCAGCATTTCGCGAGTGATGCATCAGATATCCGTATTCTCAAAGTGTCCATATCAAGTACACGAATTGCATATGCCCTGTCCTTTACATAACCCCAAAGAGAAACGTCTAGGGGAGTTATGTCTGGGGATCGTGGTGGCCAGGATGTTGGACCGTTAGCCCAATGCATCTGTTAAAAAATGCTATTCAGCAACTTTCTGACGTTTAATCCACAATCTGCTGGAATATAACCGTGGATTGCAGGTCATTACTGGGGTACAATCTAAAGCTGTAACATGTCCAGGTAAGTGTTAACTGTTAGAGTTCTCGATAAAAAAAAAAAAAAAAAAAAAAAAAAAAAAAAAAAAAAAACCTTGAAGAGCTGGTCTGCCATCTGTCACAAACCATACAATTCTAGCTGTAATAGTGTTTCATTGTATAGAAAGTTGTAATGTTGGAAAGATTTTATGCACAGTGTGGCATTGTTGTGCTGCTGCCACAGGTCGGAGTCGGGCGCGTGGGCAGGAAAGGAAAAGAGACAGAGAGAGGCTCCAGAACGTTCTGCCCATTGTTGCGGCCGCGAAAGTTCTTGAAAGGTCTACGGCTTACTAGAAACAATGGCTGGGAGGTATAAACACTCTCTAGGTGTTAGGAGCGGCAGTTGTTTGTTGGTTATTGCGACAGTCGACGATTGAAGTGTACTGCAGTGATTTCTTTCATTTGTTTTCGTGCAGCAAAACACCGAGTCAGCCTCGAAGACAGCTGATTGATTATTTTACTGCAGAAAAAGCTGTTCTAAATTTCTGCAAACCAGATTTCCGAATCTACGTAACCCAATATATCTGTTAATATATTAAAAGAAGTATATACATTTTCGATTCCAGTTATCTAATATTAGAATCCTTAAACAGGTATTTGAAATTATAATGTCACGTCTTCCCAACAGGAACATTGTAAATTTATATCGATTTTTAAATAGAGGCGATTTTTTTACTTCAATTTTGTTTTGTTTTAACCTACAAAACCTTAAAACAATTTAACAACTATGTTTGATTAATATTAATTTGCTTTGGCAATGAAAATGATACGCCATGTTCCAACAAGCAAACATTTTACCTTTACAGTATGTCCAAATATTTTTGGGATTAAATTTTAACTGTAGGGTTAGAGAGCTATATAATGAAAAGAATGACAATAACGAGATTTCACATTTAAGAATGTTAAGCAGCTATTCAGATCGAACATTACATAAAAACATGCTTTTATACTTTTCGTGTTAACTCAGATAAAAATTTGTAGAAATAGTTTCATCAAACATAAGTAATAAATGGATAAGACTGATGCGATAGTCAAATGTTTAAAACGTGGGCAAGTGTATGTTGGCTTTGAAATTCTATGCTCTTTGCATGAACAGTACCAGAAACAAATGAAATATTTTTTATATTTTTTTTATTGATCGATCAGCAGTACAATGCTTTACAGATCAGAGTGAAAAGAGGGTAACAGAACAATATATTAAAGAACAATAACACTCAGGGGTAGGCTAACAGGCCGCCCCCAACTACATTAAGTTAGAACTCCAATAATACTCTCTGAGAAATTATGTCAATATTGAAGATGTAAGACAGACATCAAGCACTAGAATCACTCGAATCAGATGTATCACTTAGAAGCAGGTCCTGTGGTAGTCTCCTCTTCAAGCGTGAGGACTGGCGCGTGCGGACACCGATGTTATAATGCACAGCTCCTGGAACTTCTTGCAGCGTGGAAAAGAAACGACGAGCGATCCTGCGAATGTAGTCGTGAAGAGGTAACAGTCCTAGTTCGTGATGAAGCTGCTGATTACGGATGAACCATGGAGCGTTGGTAGCGATGCGCATGAAGCGATTCTGTATAACCTGAAGACGACGCAGATGACACGTGTGTGCGGCCCCCCACACTTGGCAGGCATATGTAATAAGCGGACGAACGAGTGATTTGTAGAGTAACAATGAAGACTGTAGGCCGAGGCTGGAACGGCGATGCAACAGAGGTGAGAGTTTTGAAAGTCGCCCGGAGGCCAGTGATATAAGACGATCGATATGAGCAAGCCAGGTCAGTCGAGAGTCCAAAAGCACTCCAAGGTAATTAACGGAAGTTGTAGTGGGGAGCCAAGAAATGAAATATGATTTAGGATAAAAAATGTTAAATATTGGAAAATTCAACCAAGAACAACGAATCTCACTCAGGTTATTGAAAAAATATTTCACACAAAGCTCTGCATTTTTGTGTATTAAGACTTTATCTGTCATGGTCTACCAGTTAATCAAAATTCATTCAAAATTAAGAGAACTTTGTTAACTATTTTTAAGAAACACAGTAAAACCTTAAACATACGATATCTTAATCAAAAATTTAAGAATAATTTTGAGGAATTCAGAATATTCCAAACAGTTTTGAAGTGAAACGTGTGTTAGGTTGGAGCATTTTAATGAGTCTTGAAATCTAATTTTTGGGTGGAATACCTTACTTTTTCTAATTAGCAAGCATGTGTTAGAGATAGTTAATATCACAGTTTAGAGAAAATATGAAGGACAGAAAGTTGTTACGACACTGTGAAATATTAATTACATTAATTAGTACCAGTCATCGCTACATTACTTCTCTTGAAATGGTAACAGACGATTAATTACAGGCTCCAAGTTCGCAATTAACATTACCACTTAATAAGCGCAATTAACAGGTTTATTTATAGATTAAATAATATAGGACAACGAAAGCCCATTGCTCTACTTGCATTATTACATTAAATACAGATTATTCTTTGTCATTCTTTCACAATCTCTCACCCTCTCATTCTCTCCTTTCTGCCAGTCTGTTTCTCTGCTCACTGTCCCTCCAAAGACCCATCCCTAACTCTTCTCTTTGTACTTCCCAAGTCATGTGAGTTTTTAAGAACCGGTAGTAAAACGGCTTTTACTGGTTTGTTAATATTCTTCAAAATATAAATAAAAACTTGGAGTGTAAACAAAGTAATGTATCTTCCATATGTTTGAAATTTATTTGATATGATATTTCTCGCGGTAACCGGTTTATGAACAGCTAAAAAGTTCTGACAATTTTGAGTTATAATTTATATCATTATACCGTTAACCAGTAGAGGTAAGCAACAATGTGACTTCTTAAAAATAACAACTGCTCTCTAGCTTTGTAAAAAATACGACTGTCTTAGCTTCAACTGGATTATTAGAGTCTTCCAAATCATTTTTGCAAGTTTGGAAACAAAAGCTAATCGCTGGGAAACAAATCGGGTGAATATGGTGGATGATGATGATGATGATGATGATGTGTGTATAAAGGCACTCAACTTCTGCGGTCATCAGCGCCCTTTAAAAGCTTGTCATGGCAAAAGCCAGATATAAATATTTCTAAAAACTAAACAAGTGTAACTAAACCTATTAAAACTACACGTAAAAAAAGTAAAAGTAAATATCAATCAAAACCTACAAAATATTTCGTTCACTAAATCCTAAAGCCTAACCTAGAAAGGAATCTAAAAACCTTCTCCACCACTGCGTTATCGTCCGCTAGCATTTCTGCAAAGCTGGCCGGCAGCTGCAGAGACGTCCTAAGGTCTGCTAGGTGAAAACACTCTAGCATCACGTGTCGTGCAAGACGGACACAGTAGAGCAGGCTCCTTTTTAAAAACAAAACTATGAGTTAAAAAGCAGTGCCCAATACGCAACCGAGCCAAATTCACCTCCTCGCGACGAGATGACCGACAGGAGGTAACCCAGGGAATCGGAAGTTCTTTGACAGATCTAAGTTTATTATTGCGGAGAGCGGACCACTCTTCCTGTCAGCAGGTTTGCACATCTCTCCGCAATACGGCCCTAAAGTCTTCCGATGTCACAGATGGTACTCGAAACCTGGACTTCATGATAGCCGTCTTGGCTACCGAATCCGCCATTTCATTCCCCCGCAAGCCTACATGACCAGGGATCCATGCACACACCACGCTAACGCCAGGAGCGTGTAAAACGTGGAAGGCATCCTGTATATACGCTGCACAATAGGGTGGTAGTTGTACAGCTGCCGTAGGCTTTGAAGTGCACTGAGGGAATCACTTAGGATTAAGCACTTTCCTAACTTTCGTCGACGTACGTGTAAAATGGCCCGGTATATTGCATAAAGCTCTGCAGTAAAAATGGAAGTGCTAGTGTGCAATCCGAATGTATACGGTTCGGTTCCACACACGTAAGCACAACCAACACCATTTGAGTTCTTGGAGCCATGAGTATAAATTACAAAATGGTCCTCATATCACGATAAAAATTCTAAAAAACATGTGCGGATACTAGACATAGACATGGTGGATTTATCATATTTAGTCATGCCCAGATCAACGTGGGACGCTCTGCACAACCAAGGAGGGTATGTCCTCTCCCCCTAGGATACATCTTGGGCATTTCAGTATCATATGGCGGATGTGAAAGCACTTGGAATCGAAGATCGTGCTGTATTTCAGCAGCGATTTGCAGATATGTATGAAGGCGGGTTAAGTGATGAAGGAATTTTTATTTCCCTTATATTGTAAACGTTTAGCCTGAACAACATCCTTCAGTTGCGCCAGTAATACTCCCGGATAATATTTGTTCAAATGCCCACAATAGAAAGCGCTAGTCATGACTTTTCCTGCAGATAGAAACATTTTTGCTTCCTTTGCTGCAGTTTCACTTGCCGCCATTCTATTTTCTTTTAGTTACGATGATCGGCTCATAAGTCCCGGGCTTCACAATAAAGAAAACGTATTAATTTTCTCTCTTTATTTCTCAACATAATCTTCAGAAAGGCTAATACATTTGTCATTTCGGTGTTCTAATTTTATTAAACATCTATGTAGTACGATTTATCATGACTTTGGGCAGGGGATCAGGTGGGATAATTCTATCAAGTACTTGGGAGTCAAGCTGGACAAGGACCTAACTTTTCGGGAGCACATCCAGGAGCAAGCGCATCGGTCGTGTAGTGCCGTAGCATCACTATACCCTGTGCTTAGGTCTGCGATGTCTGCTTCCCTAAAGTTGCGCCTCTTTATGGCTCTGGTCCTCCCTATCATGTTCTATGCGTGCGAAGTCTGGGGTATGGCCGCAGGCTCAAACCTGGTACTGCTCCAACGTGCACAGAATAAATGTCTTCGGATTATTTATTCTGTATGCACGAGGCTTCATCCCTCCGCTATGTGGAGGATGAAATTAGGCGCCGGGCGACAAAATTCTTCGAGAGTTTGCCTCAACATCAGAGCGCCCTAGTCAGATCCCTTGGGGATTATGTACCTCGTGAGCGTCGCTTAAAGCGATACCGGTTGCCCCGCATGTCTTGCAGTCATTAACGGTAACCACATGATCTCCATTCCAGCCGAAACTAAATTACAGCTATCCAAAATTTATTCTGGAAAACTCAAAATTATACTTCTCTTCTTCCAAGTTTATTAACTAATCCACCAGCGGTACACGCTGTCTGTAGCACCCGGTTCATCATTCCCTGAGGAGCAACAAGCTACCTTCCTTCTCTACATCCACTTAATTTACACCCGTCATCCTGCAACTTCCACATCCTGCCACTACGTGGTAAAGCTCTTCCCAGAGCAGGTACACGACTTGACCACCCTTCGGGCTGTTCCAAACAGCCCGCCAGCCTGGAATTGAATTGAATGGAATTGATTTATCATGATGTTCAAAATAGCTGTTTGCCGCATCATTGACCTCCTCGTTGCTATGAAAGCTTCGTCCTCCAAGAACTTTTTTGATATTTGAGAACTCATTGTTGTTACTATAATATGTATGAGTAACGGTATAAAAGGAGCCATTCTGTAAGTGTTTTACTCTATTCAACTACATGCTTACTGTAAGTAGAGACAATGAGCATTTCAACGAACAATTCGATGTCGAGATTTCAATGCAAATCTGTGAATCTTCCAAAAATGTTAGAGGGTCCATGCACGTGTTGTAACTTTGTGGGTTCGTAGAATTAAAAGCCTTGTTCAGAGAAATTTAAAATGCTCTTTATTGCAAGTAAAAACACACTTTGTATACCCCTTACAGCATTAAATGACGTGGCAACAGCAGTCTTCAAGGTCTCTCGTTGGTTCAGCACACGTAAGCAAACGAAAACAATTACTGCGGTACCCTTCAAATGCTCACACACTGCTGCAACTCAATTAACAACTGAATAGCAACTGACTCGCTCTAACACTTTGCGGGCTTTTGTACCTCCAGTCATTGTTGTAGAATGCAGTCTTTCGGTGGCGACAGAACGAAACAAAGACGGAACTATCCAGACATCTCTCTGTCTCTTTCGCTTTTTGTTACTTTCCCTCCCTAGGAAAGCTTTCAGCGCTCGCCCACGCGCCGGCTGCGGCTTGCGGCCGCGGCACAACAATGCCTCGATGACAGCATGAACAGCATAACTTATTTTGTTGTTGTAATTTACGCCCTCCAACGTTAAGTCATATTGGACGATGGATGAAATTGATGAAATGATACTCAAAAGAGTCCGGGGTTCATGGAGCTTAGAGTTACCCGACATTCGTCTAACAGGATAAGGGAAAACCCCGGAAAAACCTTATCCAGGTAACTCACCCTGACCGAGATTCGAACTCGGAACCTCTTGAACGTGAGGCAGACAGGCTACCACCACGCTATCGAGGCGGGCTCAGCATAACTTAGAAAGGGAACACCAATTAAACAAGTTCATTCATGCTTAAGTTCATTGCAAGGATGCGACAAAATTTTCATGAATATCCTATACTCCAAACTCTACCATTTAAGTCCTTTCGATGAAAAGGCTTTCTTATTCTTCATTTTTTCAAAAGCAATTAACGATTTTGATATGTTTAAGTTATTTTCATGCATATCTCGAATTTTTTGAAAATAGTTTGTGAAGTCTTGTTTACTCTGAATGACTTGCGTAATTGGTAAATTGTAAGCACAAAAGCTCACTACTTAAAAATCTAGATCTCATTAAAACATTCTATGTCAAATAAGTATTTTCTTCTTTTTCAACACATTATTTGTAATTGGTTTGGATGTTCAAATATTTTATGTTGTTCTTAACTGCAAATTGGCATTTTCTTTCTATCTTTTCTTATTTCTTTTTTCGTGTTCATACAAAGACACTTGAAAAAGGTTACACTGTCACTTCATATTGTCAAGTAAGGGCCGACACCACCTTACGTACTATAATCGTGTGTGGGAAATGGTTCCCCTGAATACAACAGACATCTACAGTGAGTAGTGCTTCAAAGAAAAAAAAAAAAAACTTTGGTGGTGCATCTAATTCAGTGGGGTTGTGTTGTGAGTGATTTTTTTTTATTTTGTGGCTAAACTATCAAACTAACAATTGTATACTGGGGACTCCACAGTTATAATCAGTGTTACTTTAAAAAAATAATAAGGAAGCCACCGTAATCTGTTTATGCATATTCTTTTCATTTTAAAATTTGTATTAATCCAAATAATGGAGATGTTAATCTTATTTTCAAGAAGGTGGCATGATGTTTTATATTCTTTTAGAGACAACATACGTTTTAAATTTATATATCCGTTTTTTAACATGAAGAAACAAGATTATATCAGTCTAAATGTATTGTAACACTATTTCAACATTAATGTAATATTTTAATATCAATGCATCCATTGATCTTTGGGGAAGCAAGGGAGAGATGTCACAAATTACTGTGTTAATTACACTCCGGTGACTCAAGTAGTAGGTGTGACGTCATTCCCTCCCCTCCTTTATGACTAGATGAATAATCTTTAAGCGATAGACGCTCTGTGTGAAACTGCCAGCTGATAGAGCAAGATGTGTAGATGACTCCGCTACTGGACAGGTAAACGGCTGTTATGGCCACCTTTGTAGTCTGCTTGTTGTAGTAAATATTCTTATTAAGTGAATTCCACATTTAATTAGCCTTACCCTACCTTTTTACCAATGAACCGTTATAGAAAATATCCCAACCTCTCCCTAGAACATGTAGTTCTGCCCTGAGTGTTTGCTCCCGTGTTCGACCTGACCACGTGTTCCTTAGTATTCACAAATGAAGATCAGGTCGTCACAATATTAGTATATTCTTCTTATACATGTATCAGAATATGTAAATGAACTATGAAGCTTTGTCAACACTAAGAGTGAGTACATAGATAGAGGAATATGCTTTTCTACGGAAGGTTTTTAGAAAAGGTGAGCAAATACGAGGGTTGGTATAACTCTAGACTACCTTGTATCCATAGTTACAGATCAATAGTTTGTTTAGATTTGAATGACAGCATTTTAAACAGGACAAGTGTAGAGGTATCACGAAAATGGAGGATTTGGAAAACGAGCAGTGATTAAATACTTCCATTTGAAAGTCTTAACACCTAAAGAAATCAAGGAGGAAATGGAGAGTACATTGAAAGACCCTGCCACTTCATATACAGTGATTAAAAGATGGGTTGTGGAGTTTAAAATGAGACGTACGAGCACTAGTGATGAGCCTCGTTCTGGACGTCCTGTGGAAGTCACAACTCCAGAGATCATTGAAAGACTCTGCCCCTTCATAAACAATGATTAAAAGGTAGGTTGTAGAGTTTAAAATGGGACGTACGAGCACTAGTGATGAGCCTCGTTCTGGACGTCCTGTGGAAGTCACAACTCCAGAGATCATTGAAAGACTCTGCCCCTTCATAAACAATGATTAAAAGGTAGGTTGTAGAGTTTAAAATGGGACGTACGAGCACTAGTAATGAGCCTCGTTCTGGACGTCCTGTGGAAGTCACAAATCTAGAGATCATTGAAAGACTCTGCCCCTTCATAAACAATGATTAAAAGGTAGGTTGTAGAGTTTAAAATGAGACGTACGAGCACTAGTGATGAGCCTCGTTCTGGACGTCCTGTGGAAGTCACAACTCCAGAGATCATTGAAAGACTCTGCCCCTTCATAAACAATGATTAAAAGGTGGGTTGTAGAGTTTAAAATGGGACGTACGAGCACTAGTAATGAGCCTCGTTCTAGACGTCCTGTGGAAGTCACTGATCATTGAAAAATATTCATTGTTTAATACTGGAAGACCTCAGATTTTGAGACAGCAGAGGATGTAAACATATGAAAAGAATGTGCAGGTAATATTTTAAGTAATGTTTTGGGCTTTCACAAGGTCTGTGCAAGATGGCTGCCGCATTTGTTGGCACCTAATCTACAGTTGCAAAGAAAAACTGTTTCTGTTAAAAATTTGGAGCTCTACCGCAAAAATCACAGTGAATTTTTGAGACGACTTATTACCATGGATGACACTTGGATACATCACTACACCCCAGAAAGTAAATCACAGTCAAAAATGGATTGCGCTAGGTGAACCAACTCCGAAAAGGAAATTAAATTTTGTCAGCTAACAAGGTTATGGCGAGTGTTTTCTGGGAAACACAGGGAAAAGGGTAAAAGTATCACTGGTGACTACTACGCAAGCTTACAGCAAATTTTGAGTGATAAGGTGAAAAGAAAAAGACCTCATTTGGCAAATAAACGTCTTGTTTCTTCACGACAATGCTCCGGCGCATCGTTCAGTCGCTGCAATGAGGTAAATGTGCAAATTAAAGTTCGAATTGCTTCAACATCCACACTATTCGCCAGATCTAGCACCCAGTGACTACAACCTTTTCACAGACCTCAAAAAATTTCTTGGAGGATGAAGGTTTCACAGCAACGCGGAGTTTATTGATGCAGTAAACAGATATTTTTAACGCCATGATAAATCGCACCACAGAGATGGTTTAATTAAATAAAAACTCCGATATGACAAATGCATTAGCATTTATGGAGATTAGGTATGTTGAAAAATATAGAAGAAAAAATTAAATGTTTTTTTTTTCTTATCGTGAGATCCGATACTTATCAGCCGACCCTCGTAAAGTATGTAATATAAATCCAACAGATGAGATTTTTAATTCAGAAATTATAATATCCAAATTTCGGAATATTAGTCCTTTGACTTTATGGATTTCTTACTTTGGAAGCTTTTCAGCACCATAATTAATTGACTCGTGTCCTACACCAAAGAAAGTTTACGATTTGTTAATACTTTGTTTCTTTATTTGAACACGCAGTGAAGAAGCAAAACAAGTAGCCAGCTGTGGTTTTGTAGGCAACCCACACCACACAGAGTTACAAGACTGTTTCTCGATCGGGACAGCCATGGAATACTAAGATAGTGTTTCATACCTCGTGTCAACTATTTAGCTTGTAAAATTTTGTCGGAACCGGTTCATCATGGCTTTGTATTTAGCTACAAAACTCGGACTTTGCTTCTGTATTGGATTAACCGTCATATCGGTGTTGCATGGATGCGTGATGTTCTAGATATATGTCTAAACAGAGCTTGTAGAAACGTTTTCATGACAAGTAGTGCTAAAATGCATACTTCGCAAACAAAATACTGATTTTCTACCGGCGATTTTATTTACTTTAACTGTGCCAGGAGCTGCGTTGACTCCCTGCATTCTGAACCAATAAATGTGCCCTTTCTTGAAGAGCAATCTTTGTGATTTTTTTTCACAAACATCAATAACGAATAAATATAGTTTGGGATGTAGAGACTTCAGTCATCCTTATTCACTGAATTTGTGGTCTTTAACGAATATACCACTGACGCTAGACCAAAGGTCTTTCTTCCGATGTGATTATTTCGCATAAATACATAATAAACTCTAGTACATCCATACTAAACATATAGACAAAACTTTCATAAATAAATGTTATTACATTTTGGTATAAATATCTCATATTTTTACGTATAACAATTGTATATAACATCTTGTTGTTATAAGCAGACCCGATTGTCTTTTATTTTGATATGTATTTTGTTTCCTTGGTTGCGGAATCATGGCCGCCGTTGTTTTCTCCCCGTTATGTTGCATACATTTCTTTGCAACAGCGACTGTTTTCTACTCTATGGAATTACTAAGGAATGCCTTGTTCACCGGCTTTTACTTATATGACGTCAACGTGTTTCTCATCTATTATACAGGTGATTTAAATTATTATTGTATTTGAATCTTTTAAGAGTTTAAAATAGGGTTTTTTATAACCACGATTGTCGAGAAAAAGAGGGAGTTTATAGGCTAAATAATAATTACAACCATTTTAACGATTAACCCCCTCTATCTCTCTGAGCATCAATATAATAACTCAATAAATATAACTCAGTAAATGGTAGTAATACAAATGTGCTATATTCTGGAAATTTTAAGCAACAAACTTGTTTAAATCGCCATCAATGAATTACGAAAATCCAGTTGTCATATTGGACGATGAATGAAATGAATGAAACGATACTCAAATGAGCCCAGGGCCCATACAGCTTAGTAACCCCACATTCATCTTTTAGGATAAGGGAAAACCCAGGACAAAAACCAATCTAGATAACTCACTCTGACTGAGGTTCTAAGTCGGGACGTTTTGAACCTGAGGCAGACACGCACATTATACATCTTCATATTTTATAGAGTACAACATATACAACGTTTAAGTCATGATATAATTAACTTGGCTAATATGATCATAATCGGTTCACTTGGGCATTTTCTTAAAACTGGATACTAAGCGTGATATTTGGATTTTAGACTACGTCCATCAAAACAAATATCTACCATTACTAAAAAATGATTGTGTGACACGAGGCTTCTAATGGCCTAGATATGCTAACAGCTCAGGTATTCTTGAACTGCAAGGCAACACACTCTTGTACTTCCACGTGCGAAATACTGCTGACAAAAACAAACGAAAAATTTGATGAGTTACTACTAAGTCATTGGGAAAATAACCTTGGCTACACACGAATACTGAACAAGTTTTATCATTAAGGTTGTCGTATCTACACGCCTCTTATCACTAGTGCACTTTCTCTTATCTTTATCGATTGTAATTGATTTTATCTGCGTGTACTACACTAGAATTGTACATGCTGCTACAAGCTGTACTTCGTTAGGACACCTTGGGACACACACACCCTAAAACTGTGCCCTTCAATAAACAGCTATTAATATTAATATCAACTGCATTTCTAATTTGTAGGTTTATTACGGATTAACATAAGCCGAACTCATTTATTTTCTTCTTATTTGTGGGGTTGTATTTCTTCTGTACTTCAATATTCTTATATAATAATATGTGGGAAGATGCCTGAGAATAAAATACCAAAATAACATTTCCTTGAAATGGGTAACACTAAGGACTGGTAAAGAGGACGACCTACAATGACTTGGAAGGATAACATCATGCAAACAATGAGGAAGTTGTTTATAAAAGTTGACCAAGATACAAAACAAAAGAATGAATTATACATTATTCAGTTATTTTGCGACACTTGTATAACCTTATTTAACTTTTGTGTTAATCCTTGGCTTTTAACCTAATTAAGTGCACAAGAAGTCTGAAAAGTTTCCGACCTAATAAAAATACAAGACATTTTTTTCACATTTTTTTTTCAACATAGTCTTCTTGTGACTCTACACACTTCTCCCAGCGATGCTCCCATCTCTGTAACCCGTCCAAATAGTACTCGGCGTTTTTCTCTGCAAAATAATTGTTCACGAAGATGATTGCCTCTACATTTGACGAAATTCTCTGTCTTCCGAGCGCAATTTTCAGATGAGGGAACAAAACAAAGTCACTTGGGGCTAGATCCGGTGAGTAAAGCGGGTGGTTAAGCAGTTCAAACCGTAATTCGTGGATTTTCGCGATTGCAACCGCTGAAGTGTGAGACGGTGCGTTGTTTTGGTGAAACAAGATTTTCTTTTTCTGCAAATGATGCCGTTTTTCCGCAAGTTCCGCCTTCAGCTTGTCCAGGCATGATGCGTAGTATGCTCCTGTAATGGCTTTTTCTTTTTGAAGATAACCGATTAAAATAACTCCATGACTATCCCAAAAACAGTCCCAATCACTTTCCAGCGAAAAAAAGAACGGTTTCTGCTCTTTTTGGAGCCGATTCCCCCTTTGGAGTCCACTGTTTGGACTGTATTTTTGTTTCGGGCGTATAATGGTGTATCCAAGTTTCATCTACAGTAATTAATCAGCACCAGAACTCGGATCTATTGCGCCTAAACTGCGCCAACAGAGCGTTGGAAATGTTTATTGGAACACGTTTTTGGTTTAACGTGAGCAAACGCGGCACCAAACGCGCGGACAGCTTTCTCATGTCTAAATGTATATTTAATATGTGACAAACACGTTCTTTTGACATGTTTATAGCCTCTGCTATTTCTCTCACTTTAATTCGGTGATCGTCTAGCACCATCTGGTAAACTTTGGTGATATTTTCGTCGGTGGTTGCAGTTTTTGGACGTCCTGCATGTTCGTCGTCTCCCAAGCTCTTACGTTTAAATTCAGCTGCCCAAAATTTCACTGTGGTAAATGATGGTGCAGAGTCCCCATACACAGAATCCAACTCATCTCTGATTTGCAGGCGTATTGCCTTTCAAAAAGAAATATTTAATGACAGCTCGGTACTCGATTCACTCACATTAACTTACTCAAACGACTGCTGCATAACAACTGAGCGTCCAAAATGGCTGAAGCTTTGGCGAGTAACTATCAACACATGCACAACGAAATTCACTAGCTTTTATTTACGGGTGCTGTCATCTTCATGTTGAGGTCGGAAACTTTTCAGACCAACCTCGTATATTGGTTCAGGAATAAAATGGGCAAAATCCCAACATTAATCTTCTCACGATAAGGGAAACTCTGGGAATAAATGTTACTCTAGTAATTTGTTCGAAAGGACATTCAAACTCGGGACTTTGATTGCATGCAGACACCTCCACATCACAGAGGTCGTGTAATAATGTAGATCTTCCCTGAAATGAAGACTTTTAACGTTGCTTTTGTTATTATTTATCCTGAAATACACTCTTATTCACTCTTACATTCATAGTTCTAGACTTTTGGTGGACAGAAACACTCCGATTAAGTAAAAATTGCCCTTTTCTAGTCAGAAGTTGAAATTGTGTCCCCTGGATTAAGGAAATTATTAAATATGATAAGAATTCTCAGACAAAATATTCTTGGGAATTGCATCACGTGAAACCTAGTTACATGAAAGGATAATTTGGTTTCTCTAGCAAATTATTTTTGTAATTAATACTTTAATACTTATCTATTTATTAATTCTCAGATATTCTACAGAAATCTCAGATATATTTACGAGTGACTGTAGAAATTCTTTAGATGAAATATGAAACAATGCCATATATTTTTGAAATGGTTCTTGCTTTTATACGACTAAGTTCGTAGTATATTTTAAAGAAACGAGCCCATAATTGACCAGAGAATTGCGCCTTGATTTGCTCTTGTCTGGAGACAACTATCTTGCAGATTATTTTCCCATATGCATTCTTCTCTCAAGATGTGAAACGCACGTTCCCTAAAACACCCAGAGCTTCAGAATTTCTGGAAATCTTCATTTGGCAGTTATTGAAAGTCATGATGTATACTTAATTGCTAGTTTATATTTTGACGACAGATTTCGATATTTGGTTATATCATCTTCCAGGATTTCATAGCCATTTTCAATATAAACTCGACTAAAGGTATGAAAACATAAGACAGTAATAAGCTGTATGAGAATTAATTACTATACTGTAGTGTGATCCACATAAACCTGAACCAATAATAGGACACACGTTTAACTTTGGGAGAATATAATACACAATTGGGAGATTACATTACACTATTTACATCTCAGAGAAAATGTTGGATGTGTCCTCCACCAGCATCTATACACGTTTGTACTCGTCTCACCATATTCTCTGACGTTTTACGGAGATGATATCGAATTTAGAGAAAATTATTTCCAGCAAGATGGAGCAACGTGTCATACATCTGATGACACCATGATGATGATGATTATGATGATGATGATGATGATGATGATGATGATGATGATGATGATGATGATGATGATGATGATGATGATGATGATGATGATGATGATGATGATGATGGGTATAAGGGCGCTCAACTACGGCGGTCATCAGCGCCCTTTAAAAAATTTGTCATGTCAAAAGCCAGATATAAAATTTCTAAAAACTATAAAAACTAAAAACTAAAAATCATAGAAAACTTACTAAATATTTCATTCACTAAATCCTAAAACTTAACCTAGAAAAGAATCTAAAAACCTTCTCCACTACTGTGTCATCGTCCGCTAGCATTCCTGCAAAGCTGACCGGCAGCTGCAGAGACGTCCTAAGGTCTGCTAGGTGAAAACACTCTAGCAGCACGTGTCGTACAGATAACGCTTCATTGCAAAACGGACACAGCGGAGCAGGCTCCTTTTTAAAAAGAAAACTATGAGTAAAAAAGCAGTGCCCAATACGTAACCGAGCCAAACTCACCTCCTCGCGACGAGATGACCGACAGGAGGTAACCCAGGGAATCGGAAGTTCTTTGACAGATCTAAGTTTATTATTGCCGAGAGCGGACCACTCTTCCTGCCAGCAGGTTTGCACAGCTCTCCGCAATACGGCCCTAAAATCTTCCGATGTCACACATGGTACTCGAAACCTGGGCTTCATGGTAGCCGTCTTGCCTACCCAATCCGCCATTTCATTCCCCCGCAAGCCTATGTGACCAGGGATCCATGCACACACCACGCTAGTGCCAGAAGCGTGTAAAACGTGGAGGGCATCCTGTATACGCTGCACAATAGGGTGGTAGTTGTAAGCTGCCGTAGGCTTTGAAGTGCACTGAGGGAATCACTCAGGATTAAGCAGTCCCCCAACTTTCGTCGACGTACGTGTAAAATGGCCCGGTATATTGCATACAGCTCTGCAGTAAAAATGGAAGTGTTAGTGTGGAATCCGAATGTATACGGTTCGGTTCCACACACGTAAGCACAACCAATACCACTTGAGTTCTTGGAGCCATCCGTATAAATTACAAAATGGCCCTGATATCGCGATAAAAATTCTAAAAAACATGTGCGGATACTAGACATAGACATGGTAGATTTATCATATTGGGTCATGCCTAGATCAGCGTGGGACGCTCTGCACAACCAAGGAGGGTATGTCCTCTCCCCCGCTAGGATACATCTTGGGCATTTCAGTATCAAGATGTCTAAGGAGCTCCCAGAAACGAAAACCAGGTGGCTTTGGTTTAATAGAAGTGTTGCTATCATGGAACTTGTAAGCAGTTTCTTTGATAATCGAATAATTTCAGAAGGTCTGTGGCTCCCCAGATGCCCTGACTTAACCTCACCGGATTTTTCTTGTGTGGGTATCTAAAAATTAGAGTGTACAAGAATGTGCCACGGACAATTGATGTTCTCAAGGAATCCATTCGAACCAAAATAAGTAACATTGGCGAGTATACTCTCCGCAAAACTTCAGAGAATATGATGAGACGAGTACAAACATGTATTGTCACCTAATTGTCGGAAGGCACGGCCAGCTAGCAGCAGCAGACGGGAAGTATTCGGCCACGCCTACCCATTTGTCTTGTAGCGGTAACGAGGGGGATGGTTGGAAAAACATCGTTAGCCATCGCTTTCCCCCTCCTTGATGTCTGGAACCTGCAGGATGAATCACCGAATCGCGAGACTTCGAGAAACAGCGATATTCCTACAAAAAGGGGCTGCAGTTGGCGAGTGAGTTCAGTTCTTGGCGAGCGAATGAGTTAATGGACCGGAAGACTGTGAACGTGCATCAGAGGAGTTGTACGTAACTGTGAGCGTGCAGTGGACCTGTGACAGACGAACTGGTGAATTGTAATTGTGTTCATTACGTAATTCTGTGTAATCGGCAAGTGTTCCGACGGTAATTCGGTGGAAATAAAGAACATTTTGAGTTTGTGAAATTGGACTTTTAATTTCACGAACCCACAAAGTCACAGTATAGATGCTGATGGAGGACACTTCCAACATTTTCTCTGAGATATAAATAGTGTAATGTAATCTCCCAATTGTGTATTATATTTTCCCAAAGTTGCACGTGTGTCCTCTTATTGGTTCAGAAGTTATGGTCTATTTAAATGGTTCAGATTTATATGGATCGCATTGTACAATATCATTTCAGGTGGAATACATTCGTTTCTTGTGTGAATTTAGTGTGTTATTTATTAAGAGAATGAAATGGTAAAGCCATAGCCGGGATATGAACCACGGATCTTCTGGTCTCCGTACAGCCGCTCTAAACCATTGAGCTACTATGGCCAACGTGCCAACATGACATTAAATTCTCCAAATGACTCGTGTTTTTCCCGGTAAACCACTAGTAGTTCTCATAAACTCAGGAGACAACTACCTTAATAGTGACTTACTATGCTGTAAGTACTTTAACGTCCGGGCTTTATAGTAAACCACTAGGAGTTCTCATAAACACATGAGACAACTACCTTAATGGCGACTTACTATGCTGTAAGTACTTTAAGTCCCGGGCTTTATAGTAAACCACTAGGAGTTCTCATAAACACATGAGACAACTACCTTAATAACGACTTACTATGCTGTAAGTGCTTTAAGGTCCGGACTTTATAGTAAACCACTAGGAGTTCTCATAAACACATGAGACAACTACCTTAATGACGACTTACTATGCTGTAAGTACTTTAAGGTCCGGACTTTATAGTAAACCACTAGGAGTTCTCATAAACACATGAGACAACTACCTTAATGACGACTTACTATGCTGTAAGTGCTTTAAGGCCCGGGCTTTATAGTAAACCACTAGGAGTTCTCATAAACACACGAGACAACTACCTTAATGGCGACTTACTAAGCTGTAAGTACTTTAAGGCCCGGGCTTTGTAGTTCGGACCATTATTAGGTCAATTAATGGAATGTTTACAAAATGAAGCAACATTATATTCTTATGCATAGCAAATGATCTATTACACGATCACCCATTATCTTCGAGCACTCAGTTTTTAGAATTTCATTATATGTTGCAAGAAAGAAATGTGAATGTTTCTCTTTCGCAAGGAACACTTAATCCACCTCGATTTAATTCCTTCTAATAACTGTCCATTATTTACTTAGTAGCAATATAAAAAGGCAATTTACGCTTACATTTTTCTCCTTTTTGGGTTAAATACCCAGTTCATAGATTAAAGCTGACGTAAAAAGAATTTTGTTTGCTTCGGTTTCGAAACAAGACGTTTGGAAACCTGCTACACGAGAGGCACGTCTTGTTGATAAACATGGTCCTATTAGCTCTGTCGATATTGTCTGCTGTTTATGGTACAGCGTTCTGCTACAGTCGCTAGATAATTATTTATTTATTCTATGTGAACATTACAGGTTTACCCAATTAAAATGTTCGCTATAAAGTTAGAAAATGAACAAAATGTGACAAAAACAACACAAAATACATAACAAAACAAAAACGAACACAGACAAGTTGGTAACATTGGTTCACATGTACAGTAATTCTACTTTTGGTAATAAATAACACTGGGCAACAACAAAAAATGAATGTTTCAAACATTTCATGAGACAATTCCTATTAATTTTGGGTTGAGAAAAACAAATATGACAATGAAACTTTTTTAGCTCTAGTTTCTATGATATACACAAGATGGAAGTATTACATATTAACGGATTGAGGGAAAAGGATATATTTTAATTACATACGTGCTAACAACAATGAAAGTGCATTTGATTTTTTAAACTGGTAATTACATGCTAAGAGTTGTAAATTGCTGCAGAAATACTTCGCAGATAGTCGAGTCTGAAGAGAATCATGTGGTGGCCTATTGACTTCGTCGTCTTTTAGCTTGCCTCTTGTGATGGAGTTCCGCAGAATCCCTATACAAAGACCAACAGTAATCCGCAAGCATTACTTCATTCCAACGGCTCTGATATCTTTGTTCCATAACAGAAATGTCCTGATGGAATCTCTCCGCATGTTCATCACTAACAGCTGCACAACTAGGAGGGAAAAAGTCTAGGTGGGAGTGGAGAAAATGGATCTTAAGGGACATGTTACATCCAAGGTTACGGTATTTTTGCAGGAGCACTGTCAGCAAATGCTTGTAGTTGTCATCTCTTTTGTTGCCTAAAAGTGCATGAACAACACCCTTGAACGCTTCCCAAGCTTCCTTTTCTTTCCCCTCCAAAACTTGGTCAAATGCAGGATCCTTTACAAGTTCTCTTATTTGTGGTCTGACCAAAATGCCTTCCTTAACTTTTGCATCACTTAATTTCCATAATTTTTCTCTGATTGTGTTTTGTTATTTGACAGGTGTGCCAACTCCCTAAAAAATTCCCCCAAATTTAAAATCTTCACTCTAAAAATTAAATGTCACTTCATTTTCAAAACAAGAGCTAATATATCATTTTTATGGTTATTTTTTAATTCAGCAGATGGAAATACATTTAAATTCATTATTCTTAAGCCCGAAACATTTTGATTGTTGCCCAGTATAATCAGAGCATAAAGCAAAGTTTCGATTTTCATACTAAATACGAGGGCTATCCAGAAAGTAGATTCCGTTTTGGAATAAAAAGTAAAAAAAGTATAGGAAACAAATTTTATTATATACAGATGAAAGCCACACTCAAATACTACTTTTCGACATAGTCACCATTCAAATTAAGGCATTTATCGTAGCGATGTACGAGCTTGGAAATTCCTTAGTCGAAAAATTCGGCCGCCTGCGCCTTCAACCACTTCGTTACCTGTTCTTGCAGCTGTGCGTCGTCATCAAAACGCTGCATAGCCAGCCACTTCTTCATTGCTGGGGATAGGTGGAAGTCGCTCGGTGCCAGGTCGGGACTGTACGGCGGATGAGGAAACAACTCCCACTTAAAAGATTCAAGAACTTCACGAGTGACATTTGCCGTGTGGGGCCGGGCGTTGTCGTGAATCAACAAGATCTTAGAGCTCAACATTCCTCTGCGCTTGTTTTGAATGGCTCTTCTGAGTTTTTGGAGAGTTTGGCAATACCTTTGAGAGTTTATTGCAGTGCCTCTTTCCAGGAAGTCCACCAAAATCACACCTTTTCTGTCCCAAAAAACAGTCGCCATCATCTTCCTTGCCGATATTGTTTGCATGCATTTCTGGGGTTTTGGGGGAGAACTTGTGTGCCCCCACTGCATTGATTGCATTTTCGTTTCACAGTTCACGTGTTTCACCCATTTTTCGTCACCAGTAACGATGCGATCGAGTAAAGAGTCACCATCCTTATGGTAAACGTCCAAAAAGTTCAACGCTGCAGCCATTCGCTGATTTTTGTGGTCCTCTGTCAAGATTTTTGGAATCCATCTTGCACAAAACTTGTGGTAACCAAGCTTTTCGCTGATGATTTCGTGCAACAAACTTCGCGAAATTTGTGGAAAACTCAAAGAAAGTTCCGTTATTGTGAACCTTCGATTTTCACGGACTTTAGCATCGACTTTTTCGACAAGTTCGGCAGTCACTATGCTGGGTCTCCCACTTCGATCTTCGTCGTGAACATTGGTTCGGCCATTTTTAAATCTGATGACCCACTGTCGCACTCCACCTTCAGTGATAATGTTGTCCCCATACACTTCACAAAGCTGCCGATAGATTTCTATCGGTTTACAGTTTTTTGCAGTCAGAAACCTTATTACTGCACGCACCTCGCAGCTCGCGGGATTTTCAATTAACGCAGACATTTCAAACCGTCACAGTATCTGAACGGAGCACAGCACGAACCTCTCACTAGCACGGCTAGATGCCGACTGAGCTGCGCAACGCTCTGACCCCAAGATGGCCGCGCTAGCCCCGCCCCTAGCGGAAACAGACGAAAACGTAATCTACTTTCTGGATAGCCCTCGTATATCAATAAACAAGAGATGCAATGTATTGTATAAGGATTGCATACTATGCATAGGTGAATATTTATGGAACGTAAAAATGCATTAATTGCCTTACGTTAGGGTCATCAATCATATTATGAAGCAATGAATCAAAAGATATGAACTTAGTAAAATAATGAAAAGTTTTGAAAAACACATACCTTAGAAATTTGTATTGAATAATTTGTATAAGTTTAATCAATTTGGCGGTATAAGGACTCCATACTAGTGAAGCATATTCGAGTGTGGATCTTACAAATAAATTATTAAACATAACAAAAAGTCGAATATGACTGAAGTTGGATGAGTCACGAATGATGAATCCCAGATTTCTATATGCTACACTGATTACTCTGTTGATGTGTTTATTAAAAGATAGATCCTTATTAAAATTAACTCCTAAATCAGTTGTTGTTTCTAAAATGTTTAAATTAATTCCATATTTATATGTAAGCAAAAACAATATTCTTTTTAAGCTTAGAGAAGACCATAACTTGGCATTTTGATGTATTAAAAGGAAGAGTATTGTCTTTGCTCCATTTATTTAATGCATTCAGGTGTTTTTAAAGTTTAGCGCAATCAGAGATAGATTTTACGGAACTAAAGATTTTTAGAGCATCCACAAAAAGTAATACATTTGAACATGCAACAACAGACGTTATATCATTTATAAACAAAAGAAATAGTAGTGCACATAAATTAGAACCCTGAGGCTATTGGCGTATGCAGGTCTTGGCTCCACAAACGTTAATTATTTTTTAAATATATTTATTATATTGGTCAGCAATAATATATGCTTTGCAGATCTGAGAGAACAGATACAAAATAATCACAGAAACATTGTAGAGGTAGGACAATGAGCCTCCTCTGAACTAAAACAAATGTGTTATTGCACTAATATAAATGTGGCACTGAACTAATAAAATGGTATACATACTTCAATAGCGAGAATTTACATAGTAGAACAGAAAAATAGAAAAGATAAATTGAAACAGTAGATTATTCAGAAGTGGAAGTGTCATCACTGTAAAGCAGGTCCTGTGGTAGTTGTCGCTTCAGTCGCGTTGGCCGGCGACTTCGGACGCCGATGTTATACGTCACAACTCCTGGGACGTGGCGTAGATTGTCGAAGAAGCGTCGAGCAGTCTGTCGGATGAAATGGTGGAGAGGAAGAAGTCCCAGCTCGTGATGCAGCTGCTGGTTGCGGACAAACCAAGGAGCATTGGTGGCGATTCGCAAGAATCGACTCTGGATGACCTGTAGACGCATCAGGTGACTAGTACTGGCAGCTCCCCAGACTTGGCAGGCATAAGTAATAAGAGGCCGAACCAGAGATTTGTATAGGAGCAGTGAAGATTCTAAAGCAAGTGAAGTATGTTTGTGAAATAATGGAAACTGTTGTGAAAGACGAGCGGATGCCAGGGTAATGGTGCGGTCAATATGAGGTTTCCACGTAAGCCGAGTGTCCAGTAACACTCCAAGGTACTTGACTGGTGTAGGTGAAGGGAGCCACGGCACATGATCAGTCAGAAGGCGTATAGGCGGAGGGGGATTATAGCGGCGTAAAGTAAAAATCTTGGCTTCAGTTTTCTGAGTATTAAGGGAGATGCACCAATTTTGATACCATTGAACGAGGCGATCAAGAGAGAGCTGTAAGGTTCGTACAGCAGAATGTAGATCGGAGTGAGAGTAAAATAAAACAGTGTCGTCAGCATACAGGGCAATTGAGGTTGGAGCCATGTCTGGAATATCAGAGGTGTAAATACTAAACAGCGTTGGTGCCAGTATTGAACCTTGTGGAACGTCTGCTGTAATACGACGCTCAGTGGAAAGAGTGCCTCCAATTCGCACCGCAAAAGTGCGATCAGTGAGAAAACTGGTAATAATGTGGATTAAGTAGTCCGGGAGACCAATGCGATAGAGTTTAAGTAGCAAGCCAGAATGCCATACCTTATCAAATGCCTGTGCTACATCAAGGAAAATAGCTAGGGTATGTTGACGATGCTCGAATCCAGTGACAATGTGTTGAGTTAACCTCAATAGTTTATGAGCAGTAGAGTGTTTCGGGCGAAACCCGAATTGAAAAGAAGGAATAATGTGATTATAAACTTTAATTATGAAACTAAAAATATTACTTCACCCCTCCCCTCCTGGAACTCCCACCTTCTGGGGCACATATACAAACGGCTACGTGGCCGAAGTTCCCTTTTCTACTATCTGCTTAATTTATTTTTAACAACAATTTTTATTACATTATTACAGACAGCACTTCATAGTTAGTTGAAATTAAAATTAGATTAGATTATTTTACTGTGCACTTGGCTTACATGACGTCCTGGTCTTCTGCTCTGTCAGGTAGCTCTTAACCTCCATACCTCCTTGTTACTTAATTAGTCCCTTTCTTCTCCCTCATCTTCCTTTCTTATATTCTTTACATTTCTTGTGCATTTTTCTTTTACTTTCTGTAAGAACTCACCAATACTTCTTACCTTATTTTCCTCCCTGCCCGATAACATTTTCTAGTTACTATCCTCTTCTCTACTTTCTCCCATTTTTCTTCCCAAGCCTTTTTTCTGCACATTGTAACCTCCTTGCATTCTGTTACATAGTGTTCTATGCTTTCTTTTCCCCCACACAATTCACAAATTCCCTTTTCCCTACCTCTTATCCCTCTTAGAAATATTGTTCCTATTCTCATCCAAGCTAGCCCTTCTCTCTCTTGCCTATTGCAGTAATCTACATATGCTTCTCGTCCCCAATTTCTTTTTATTTTTTTGTAAAATTGTAATGATTTCATATTTTCTAGACTTCCCCATAATTCCTGTCTTTCTATATCTTCAATTCTGCATTTTACTAATTTACTCACATCGCTTGTATTCCTTTCCTCTAATCTCCCATTCCTATTCTTTTTTCCATAATTCCTCCTCTCTCTGCCAACCAACTATAGTTCTCTAATCTTTTGTGTTGTCTCATGCATAATTTCCCCTTCGTCTTTGGCAAAACACCAAAATTTTATTGTTCTTTCCATTATTATTCCATTTCTTCTTGTCTTTCCTAATTCTACTAAAGAGTAAATACATACTACTTAGTACTTATATAAACATTTGTAATAATAACATAAAAGTAAGTTAAGCTAAAGCATTCCAAATAATATATTTGATTCTGAGATGATATATGTGTTATACATTTTTCACTTTATATCGTTCTCTATTTTTCCGACACTGGTTTCTAAAAATCCTTAACATGACTTCCTTCCGAAGAAAAGTAAAACAAGTGTCCCCATGTATATTTACGGCATATAAAATAACCTTAAGCCTAATAAAGAGGCCTCTGAGAAAAATTAAGCAGTATTTTGTGCCCAATATAAAATAGGAAGCTAATTACAATGGGCTTTTAAAGGTTCATAAGTAAAAAGTCAATTTAAATATTTCACTTTAAATTCTTTGCACTTATCTTTAGCCAGTTCAATAATATAAAAATTAAGTATAAAAGTTAACTGAAACAAACAACAATACAATAATATTGTTAATGAATATTAGGTTAAATCATTGTACTGGCTTTTATTGTGATAAAAGAACACAAAACCTTTGCGGTGATAAGGGTCTAAATAATACTGTCTTAAGGTAAAAATAAATCCAGCAAAACTAAAAGTTCTTTTAAATGAGACATTGTAGCTCGTTTTGTATTATTAAGTGAGGATAATTTTGAATCTGACTTTTCTACTATGTCAAGTTATCAACTAGAATGCACTTGTTCTACAGTCAATTTTATTTTATTTGATATTCTATATGACCAGTTTTAAATTTGAAAGGTCTACTGAGGGGACAATATCCTCATCTGACACACTACCTGCACATTTCCGTACATTTGTTTTGTAGCAATATACTCCTTTCTTCTGGATGTATACGTAGATCAAGTAAATTTAAACTTTAATTAAAACAATCTTAAAGAGTTCTGGTCTAAAGGGACGTGATCTCTTTAAATCACTGCCTTCTAATATGTGACGTGGCCTCATTATCAGCTTCTATGCTTTTCATTGCACCTCTGAGAACGTGCTGCAACTAGATCAGGATCGTATCCGTTTGAGCTAACATTTTCCTCCTCCAAAATAGTTTAGTTTGTATTGCCTAAAGCATCTCCATTCAACTGTTCCATCTTGCTGAACGCCTCAATTTTAGTCGTACTCGAACAACAAAGAATCGTATCTGGCCCCGTAGCTCAGTTGGTAGAGTACCTGCCTTCCGTGCGGGGGGTCTCGGGTTCGATTTCCGGCTGGGGGTGGGGAATTTTCTCCAACTAAGATGATTCCCCATAATCCCCAGAGTCTGGAAGTATGAATGTGATCTAACGATTAAAATCAAAGTATCTGCAATCCAACGTTTACAGAATATGTCGTGTTTTAGAAAACAGCACACTACTGTAGGTCCAAACTTTGTCTGTTGTAGCTATGGAAGGATAAGACCAGAGGAGACAGAGTGCAGGATCCTGTTGGAAACGGGTCCCCCACCAGACCAGGCTAGGAGACCATATTATTGTGCCATGCAACACCCACCGACTCTTCTACCTCCAGACCTACAGATGAGATGATAAGATAATGCAAAAACTCAGATGAGGTCTGTCGAGATACAGGCAGACTTTGAATCAATGAACCAGAAACTGGAACTAGTCTGTGATCGCTATGAGAGTGAGAAATAAGATGATATGAATGAAAGCGAAGTGGATGAAATGAAAGGTGCTGATGGAAGGAATGGCATGAGAAACTGGAGAACTTGGCCCACATGCCACTTCGTCCACCACAAATTCCACGTATTACTTTCAAGTGACTTTATCATGTTGCCACGAGAATGTTTTTAAATGGAATATTTCTAGAATATCTACGGTAGATATTATCCACAGTCTTGGAAATGCCCAGGAAGAAAGAACAGAATGTATTGTTTAAATTTCAGAAACGCTTCAGTATTTAGTGGTTAAGTGCATATATCCGTGATGGCAGCACTCCTACAGGTTGTTAATGAACTACATAACCAGGGTGCTACAGCCCATGTAGGGCCAGGACCTGTCAATCCGAATGCCGGCCTCACGCCCACATACGCAAGGTTAGAGGTGGGCAATCATTCAACAGATACGGGGAGGGGATGTGGTCAGCATCTCGGCATCCCCCAGCCGGAATGTTGGTTTCCGTGATCAGGGCCGCTTACATATCGTAAGGAAAGATAGAGCCAGACTGAAAAATTCAATGCCATAGCCGAGATTAGAACCACGGATCTACTGGTTGCCGTCCAGCTGCTCTAACCCTTGAGCTACTATGGCCAACGTGCCGACCTGACATTAAATTCTCCAACTGACTCGTGTTTTTCCCGGTAAACCACTTAGGAGTCCTCATAAACACATGAGACAACTACCTTAATGGCGACTTACAACGTGTAAGTATTTTAAGGTCCAATTTTAATGTCATGTCGGCACGATGGCCATAGTAGCTCAAGGGTTAGAGCGGCTGGACGGCAACCAGAAGATCCGTGGTTCAAGTCCAGGCTGTGGCATTGAATTTTTCATTCTGACTCTATCTTTCCATACTACACACGGCTAGTGTGAAAGAACAATTAATTTCCATTAATTGACCTAATAGTGGTTAACTATAAAGCCCGGGCCTTAAAGTACTTACAGCATAGTAAGTCGCCATTAAGGTAGTCGTCTCATGTGTTTATGAGAACTCCTAGTGGTTAACTATAAAGCCCGGGCCTTAAAGTACTTACATGTTGTAAGTCGCCATTAAGGTAGTTGTCTCATGTGTTTATGAGAACTCCTAAGTGGTTTACTGGGAAAATACGAGTCAGTTGGAGAATTTAATGTCATGTCGGCACGTTGGCCATAGTAGCGCAAGGGTTAGAGTGGCTGGACGGCAACCAGTAGATCCGTGGTTCTAATCCCGGCTATGGCATTGAATTTTTCAGTCTGTCTCTATCTTTCATTACATTAGCCTACACACGGCCAATTAATTAATTTCCATACATATCGTAAGTTCCTCAATTTCCTCACGATGATGAGTGGGCACTGGTTCTATACCCGGGACTTAAAATCCGTACCCCATGGGTGGGATTGCTCCAGGGCCGCACTTTCCGTGGCAGGGAGCCAAGGCATGTTAATCTACTACACTGAAATATCTTCACAGCAAGTGGATATATCTTAAACAAGTAATTTGAGATAGGAGACCTATGCCATTTTGGCTCAAATGTCGAAGTTTCGTCTATAAGTTTCTAAAGTGCCAGTACGCCACTGATACCACTTGGGTACACAACACACGAAAATGAAAAGACGTATCGGAGACTCCCTCTGGCACAATGGTTATGACATTAGCTTTCAGGTCAAAAGTAAACGAATTCGAGTCTCATTAATTTTATATCTTTTTCATATTTTTGTATTCTTTGTTTCTTTTTTCAATATTTTGTCTAAGTTTTCAATTCTTGTATAACTGTATGCATTTTACAGAGTAATTTCATCTTGTCAGTGCAGTTAATTACAACTCTTTCTAACAAAGGTTGAATTCTGCTTAATACTTTCACATGCTGTATGTCTAAATGGGAGGTGGTTTAAAGGGTGAATGAACTTACATAAAATAAAAAGTAAATGTAACAATTTACGACAGGTTTGTAGGAACTACTCGAAAAGGCGACCTACGTTTTCAATGCAAAGTTGACAGCAGCGAAGGTACGACTGTCGTACTTTGTTAAAAAACACTTGTATGTCACACTGATATTATTTGGACAGTTAGATCCTGTTTTGAGGTAAAAGGTGTTTCATAAACCAGAGACTTGAGGTGACCCCAGAAAAAGTGCAGCAGTGTTATTCTACTGGCCAATCAGATTCACGTTCTTAGTTACGAATCATGGCATTTCTTCCTATTAGTATTTACGTATTAAAACACGAAGAAAGAAAATTAACTACATGACACGAACCGAACTAATATCAGATTTTGGCGTTACGGATTAGGCCACCGGTACAGTTACATAAGCACCACTAGAATAGGCTACGTAATGCAAGAAGGAGTTAATCGCTGTTCAGTGACGCACTGGCAGGTGATTAGTTCGAGATTTGAGAGGTCTTTGAGGCATTAAATCTTGAGAACGTCAATAACGAGATATTGAGAATTTATATTTCTATACTCGAGAAGCCGTTTTAAAGACATTCTAATCCAACAATTTCACCCATCTTGTTTAAATATCAACTTATCAGCATCTCATGCAAGTTAGGTTTAACACAATAAACTGCGTCAAGTTTAGCCGCAGTTCTTACATAAACTTGCTTATACAGTAAAACCTCTCTGAAACAGAACACGATCGTTCCGGCATTTATTTCCCATTTGACAGGTTTCCGTTTTACAGAGGATTGTGTTTGAATACAAAGAAATTACAGAACTCCAGCCATCCAGTGGAAGCTCTGAAATTGTCTTTGCTAATTTTCTTGTTGTCTCTAAAGCTTGATTCTAAAGCAATGGTCCAGAAATGGGAAATTCCTTTAGCGCGCGTACTAACAAACCACTCGAACACAGCATGATTTAGCTCGTCGTTCTCTGTAGATTTTATGATGTGTTCACATGCCCTGCTATTCTGTTTCCCCACTGGTCTTTAATTTTTACTTTTAAATCTCATAAATCTGAGTGTTCCTCACTTTAAACAACACTGTTAATTCCTTAGCTGGACGTTTGTTCTTGTCGTATTCTTTAATAATCTTTATGTTTTACTCCAGTGATTATGTTTTACGTTTAGGACTCATTTTACAGAATTTGTGCACACAAACTATATTTTTAAATATCACCAGGGTTCACAGTTTTCTTTGGGCAGAAGTCAAGACCATTGCAAGGAGGAGAGAAGAATGGAAACGTTTCATGGATGCCCTATGCCCCAAAAGGGACAAGAGGAATCAACTTAACTTCACAGTTTTCTTCCTCGTACTTGATCACTTGTGACAACTAAACTGATAATGAACACCTTACAAAACGGTTGAACCCTTACCATGTGTGTTGGAAGAGAGCTAATGGTTTGGTTTCTCTTTTCCTCGAAGGATTACAGTTTAAGACTTTGTGGTTCATGGAACTTCGGTGCAAACACAGTCGTCCTCAAAATTATTTCAATTTTTAAAATTCGCACCTTATAACCCATTACACATAAAGTAATCCATTTTAATGAGGTTATATACGCAAACGGTCCCCAAAAATATTTCCCTTTCCGCGTTAGGCAGTTTTCTGGCGTACAGTATAATGTCACCCAATTAGCGGAAAGCACAACCAACGACAGCTGAGTAAGGGGCCAGAGGCAGCCAAGCCACACCCACCCATCAGTCTCTGTCACTGAGGGGATGATTAAGGAAATGTCACTTGTCGCTGGCCGCCTCTTTCCCCTTCCACTGCCATCTGGAACCTTCGCGGTAATTCACGGAAACTAGAGGTTTCGAGAAGATGGCGATATCCTTATAAAAAGGGCTGCAGTGAGTGAATTGAGTCAGTCAGTCAGTTCTTGGCGAACAGCTGTGAGGAGCGTCCAGTGAGGGGACGGACTGCGTACGTGCGTCGGAGGAGTTTACGTAATCGCGAGTGCAAGTGGAACTTTAACGGACGAACTGGTGAATCATAATTGTGTGGATTACGTAATTCTGTGTAATTGGTAAGTGTTCAACTGTAAGTCGGTGGAAATAAAGAACATTTTTGAGTGGTGCAATTGGACTTTTCATTTCACGAACCCACAAAGTCACAATAACTTTACATGGTAAACAGCTCCGTTTTTCCAGTTTTCTGGCATATAAGGGGTGCATTTTAGCAGGATTTACGGTATTAGCGAAATCTATAATCGCTGAAATTATTTCGGTGTAATTCATTAACACCCTGTAGTTTCAGCCATTACACTTTTACTTAAGAGAACTGTTTTCAATGTCGGGCTTATCAGTCATGGTGCCAACTGTTTTGGAACCTATTGTAGGTTTAGAAATGATGGCATGGACACGCTCATTTATTAATACTTTGCTATGGATAAAAAGCCATGCTCAGCCACTGTTAAAATGCTTATCCATCTTGAGAACACGTCAGAGCTTGTGCTTCTTTCACTTCATCTGTTTTATTAATTGATTGAGTTCTGCTGTTTGTATTGTATGGCTACACTTACTGTACTGCTTCATATACATTATACAAAACTGGTCCACTTTTTGCATTTTATAAATTCTATTAGTTCGTTGCCTTCAGCCTCTACAATACGATAAAATTGACTCCATCCTGAGCTTGAAATTCACTAACCCATATTTGCTTCTGGCCTTTCTTTCATATGTGAAGGTCAGAAGTAAACTTTTTATGTACTTGTAACCTTACTGCTCTCTTACTTTCCATCGTGAACCCCTGTACTTCAACGACGGAACAATAGCCTTGTTAACTTCTTTTGTTTTGTTTGGTATGTACTGCAAGTTGCATGACCCAAACAGTATACAAGAATTATAACGAGAAAGCCATTGTCTCTGTATAATGGTAGTTTCATGAAATATGCTACCAGCCAAGAGAAACTTCTGTCTACCCAAATTGGTAGGTTACACAGGCTTGTGGTTAAGCTTGGATGCGCTTTTCAAACGTCACTCGCGGGTGTGTACGGCCATAGACGTACGTACACAAGGCTTTATTACTCTCTGAGCTTTCATATGAAGTCGCAATTGTCTTATCAGCCGATTGTTCCACGGTGACCATGAGGCTCCATTAGGAAGGTCCCGGGTTTGATTCCTCTAACCGCCCGTGGTTTTCCGTGGTCGGCATGGCTAATAATTGAGTGTCTTCTACTGCAGATCTCCTCTCTCGCATTTCACATTTTCTCCTAATTTATTGTTATAGGACAACACTGGAGCTGTGAGTCGGTTGATGGGGAGAAATATCGCAGAGACTTGCAATTTGGAACTTATTTTCGGCTCAGTTAGAGGGTGACACTTCGAGCTGAGTCAAGTTTCCCCCAGTTCACGCTAAAGGATCATCTGTGAGACACCCTCCAGTAAAATGGACGGGTCGCCGCCGAAGATCCCCCGCCTGGATGTTCAAGTCTTTAACTGGTAGGGGACTGCGCGTCTCTGTCATCTACGTTAGGCGTTCCTGCAGCCTGTAGCCTCCTGTACTTCCTTCAGCTCAGTCATTTCTCTCGAGGAAGCTCCCTTCCGAGTCGAAGTGCTAGGTTTGCCTCTCAGCTTCCTATGTTTACCAATTACTGCGTAGGCATGTGAAGATGTGCACAAAGGCAAACATATTTTCTGTAAGGAATGGCGAATTAAACGGAACCCATTGCCCGCCTCTGTATCGCGATGGTAGCGTGTTTGCCTCACGTTTAGGAGATCCCAAATTCAATTCTCGGTCTGGGTGATTTATCTGCATAAGATTTTTAACAGGTTTTCCCTTCTCCTGAGAGATGAATGAAGGCTACTTTAAGCTCTATGGACACCGGGCTCATTTGAGCATCACTTTACCCATTTAATTCACCATCTAATATTACTCATGTTGGACGACATTAATTGAAAATGTTTCGGTTTAAGGTAATAATATCGCCTACTAGCAACAACATTTGAAAACCATAACGTAACTAATTTATCTGAGAGGTCTAGTAATTCTGCAGCAGACATACTTTCTTTACAAGAAATAACCCAATTACTTCTTTCAGATAACCAAAACCAGCCGATACCACAAATACTGGAGTATTTTAACAGGAAAGGTAATATAATTTTCTGCAACTTTCATAGCGCAAACGCTTTGAAATGACAAACTTTCATACATATAGATTTCATGTAGGTGCCCAATTACATATTTCTTCTAATGGCTACACAGCCATTGAGTAAGGACTGTTTTCACTTTTATGGAAGGGGACATACACACTGCGCAGATATTTAGGATGTGGCAGGCATAAAATTTATATTTTGTACTCATTAAGAAGACTTCATGCCTCAATAAGGTTATAAGGGTTGCTGGGTCACATCTGTATCTGCTCCTAAAAATTACCCATTTCTTCACATTTTCATGCAAATATTCATTATTTGATGGTCAGCCCGCCTCGGTAGCGTAGATGGTAGTGTGTCTGCCTCACGTTCAAGAGGTCCCGAGTTCGAATCTCGGTCAGGACGAGTTACCTCGATAAGGTTTTTCCGGGGGTTTCCCTTATCCTGAAAGACGAATGTCGGGTAACTCTAATCTCTATGAATCCTGTACTCATTTGAGCATCATTTCACCCATTTCATTCATCGTCCGATAGGACTTAACGTTGGGGGACGTAAATAAAATAAAATAAATAAATTTGATGGTCAGAATATGTATGAATATTCCATATTCCGTAATTGAACTATAGCAAACTGATTAAATTCAATATCGCTGTCAATATACCGCCACCATAACAAAAACACGTCATTACTGAAAAGTAGGCCTTTTACTGTTAGACATGAATAATCTCTGTAAAGAGTCAATATAACAAGTTCAGCAGAAGAATAAAGTTAAAATTACTTGCTCCGTAGCTCGGTCGGTAGAACACCTGCCTGACGTGCTTGGGGTCCCGGGTTCGATTCCCGGCGTTGGGAGTGTAGATTTTTCTCCCACCAAATTAATTACTTATCTTTCCCAGAGTCTGGAAGTATGAATGAGAGTGTGAATGTGTGCGTGATCTAATGATACAACCCAACGATAACGAGTTAACACCTTCGAGATGTTCCAAAGGAGAACGGCCGCCGATATGGCCATTGGAGTTAAAGGCGGAGTATAAATGGAATAAAAGAAAAAAAAAAAAAGTTAAAATTTGCGAAACAAAAGCATATTATTCTTCAGGAACGCCTACTCTAAAATAGTGTCAATAACATTATATTATAATCTCTTTGACAATCGTTCACCTAAATAGATAGCCTAGTCCGATGTTCCATTTTTCTTTGTTTATCTGAAAAACAAGAAACAAACATATATCTACAATATACAGAAATATACATATACTGGCTGAGTCAGCGAACTTCGTGCCACCAATATAAGTTATCTGAACTTATCTATATAAATAAAACAAACTCGGATTGGTTAGTTATCTATTCAGCAATTGACGTGAAGTTTAAATACAACACAGTTACAATTAAGTCAACCAATTTAAAGTTTTATAATGAGAAATAGTATTTTTTGTGATACATAAATATACGAGGGGCGTCCAGAAAGTAAGTTCTGTTTCAATGTAACTCCGCTGCAGCGCTGCGATCGCAGTTCCGCACATGCGCGGTAGACGCTCTGTATCAAGGAGAAGAAACGTGCGCCATTGTGAGATCGCTGTCAGCCACGTACGCTTTGTTGTGCTTGTTTATACTGTCGGTGTTGATTGAATGGCCCGCCGCTTGTGAAATCAGATCTGTGATTCGTTTTCTGAATGCTAGGAAAGTGAAACCAATTGAAATTTATCGGCAGATTTGCTATGTCAAAAGGTGTTGTGTTTCTTTACGACAACGCACGACCACCCACTGCAAATGCGACGAAAACCATCCTACAGAGATTTGGGTGGGACGTGTTTGACCACCCCCCGGTACAGCCCTGAATTCGCTCCTAGCGACTTTCATCTGTTTTTGCATCTCAAATCTTTCCTTGGCGGTCAACACTTCAACAATGACGAAGAGCTGAAAGAAAATGTTTCCAACTGGTTGAAGACACAGGTGGCAAACTTCTACGAAGAAGGTATACAAAAACTTGTGCCTCGCTATGACAAATGCCTGCAGAATTTCGGCAGTTATGTGGAAAAGTAGTTTAAGAGTTGTAGAATTTTGTGTAATAAATAATTGTTCTGTATCTGTACACAATTTAATTTTATTACCAAACAGAACTTACTTTCTGGACGTACCTCGTATAAAGATGGTGGTTTTCCGACGCGAACACGCGACGTATAGTTGTCCATGAAAGAAACATGGAAACTCAAAGTTGATTCCGCAGACTTCCAGCGACTGTCCTTGCAATGTATGTATGGTCATCAAAAAGACCAAAGGCACCGGAAATTGTAGACGCTTAAAATAAAAAGGTAAATTCGTTGGAATCGTGGGAATACGCGGGATCAAGATATCCTCTACTTTGTACTTTCCCTTGATGATTGTTGTTATAGTTAGTTTTTTTTTCACAGTTAGTCTCGTTACATTGCACAGTCGTTTTGGTTAATGTTATGAAGCTTGATCACAGCTTATACTACTTTTAATTTTAAAATTGTGAGGTAGGAGTCCAGGCAATTGTAATAGATTTAAAAGCTCTGTGGGATAGTTGACTACGTCATCCTGGTTTATAATTGTGTCAATTGATTTGTACGAAAACAACTTCCCTGGGAGAAACAGACATTCTAGAACGCAATTCTGACATACGAACATTAACTGCGTCTCGCTGCTCATCAGTGCGGTCAGTACGTAACGTAGCTCGTCGCATATTTGACTGACTTCTACGATCTAAGTCAGGTCGTCTTCTCCTTGGCATAGTTAAAAAGCTTCCGCAAACCTCACAAAGGAATAATTCAGTTAATTTTGCGTCAATTCAGTTCACATCCACGAATTCACAAACAAATTATAAAGAAGGCATCCAAGAATTCAGCAATGTTTGACAACAATTGTGTGTGGTAAAATATGAATAGTGTAATAGTGCTTTCAGAAATTAATTTTGTGTCTAATCTTCGAAAGGTATATCATCATACTATATAATACAATTTCAGTCTTGATAACAAATGACAAACGTTATTTAATAAAATATGGTAAGTGAAATAGCTTTGAAGACTTTGGCAAGGAGTAATGCTTTTGTTTTTCGAAAATAAAAGAAGATGCATGTGTACTTTTATTATTGGTTAATATCCCAGTCCATTATCTCTTCAGCTTATTTTTTCTTACCTTTTAATCTTCCTTGAACTGATACAAATATTTCAAAACCAAAATTAGGCAAATCGGTTCAGTCGTTCTCGAGCTTTTGTGAGACAAACAAAAGCCAATTCGTATATAAACATCGATTCTAAATAATTTGTAAAAAAAATAATATTTTTATAATTCATAATTGAAGTTAATGTTTTCTTAAGTAAAGGATGAAATTAGGCATGTGACTAGTGAGGTTTGATGTTTATCATGCTCTTGTAATTTAAATCATCGGGGCTAACACCTCGGGCTTTAATTTTTTCACTCGCATTTAAACACCAACTTACCCCGCAAGTCCCATAAATATTTCTAGCTTCCCCCTGAAATTGCTCATGATATTTAATATTGATATTTATTTGTACAATTTCCATTACATTTTCACTACAATGACTTTGATATCTAACAATCACTATTATATATCCTGTACAAATACATGAAATTCTAACCCTAAGATTTACTCGTTGACTCAGGTCACCTGTCTATAAGCCTTTGGTTTTTCTGAGCAACTTGGTGTCATTTATTCTTGACCTTTGCTTCTTTTACCCTAATCTACTTTTCTCTTAACATATATAAGAAATATCCTATACATCTATTTTTCTTTTCCAATATCTCTTTACTTACATCAGCGGTCACCAACCAAGTGGATCGACTTTGTGCTAGAGCAAATGACGTAGCACTGTGCACTGCCATGAGTGCCGTGCGACTTCAGTGTGAGACAAGCAGTGTTGTCTCGTCTCTTGCGGTTTGTTTTCGTAAACATAATGCCGGTTGGAGAATGTAGTGTGACAGGTAGGACATCTACTCCTACATTTATGCCTTCATGGGAAGAGTGTTTCTTTTTTATAGAAAGCGATAGTATCACAGCATTCAAAATGAAACAATCCTTATGGGAAAGGCAGTTAACCTCAAAGAACTTGGTACATTTCTCTCAACAGCTGTCAACAGTTCAGCAGTTTGTTCAGGTCATGGACTTGCAAGAATGCGTTCAAATATTATTAGACTTGAACCAACAATTTCAGAAAAGGTTTCAAGACGTGGTGCAATTAGAGCTGATTTTCCAAACATTTACTACCAGATGTTGATAATGTTCCATCTGAATTGCAACTTGAACTTATCGATTTGCAATGCAATCGTCAAATGAAAAAAAATGAAAAAAAATCCAAAATAGAATTAGTTTGAGTAGTTTGAGTGATTTCTATTCACTACATGGAAATGCCGCTCGTTTTCTGAGTATGTTCGGATCCACACACACACACACACACACACACACACACACACACACACACACACACACACACACACACACACACACACACACACACACACATATATATATATATGCGAACAATTCTTTTTCGCTAACGAAATGAAACAAAAACTGCTGCAGAATTCAATTGTTGGATCAGAACTTAAAATGTCAACTTAGACTAGCTGCTGCACAAACATTGATACCTAATTTTGAAAAACTTGTGACAACAAAAATCTACAAAACTAGGTTCCACTTCTGAGTAATATGTTGTGCTTATTGCTTTTCTTCGAGCTGTTATTTAATACTGCTATACTGTAAGTAGATTGTCGATTATTATCATTTTGTTTAAACTATCAATTTATTAAATATTAAAAGCAGAAGCATTATTAACAGTGAAGTATTCTTCATATTTAAGTTGGATTTATGAGTCACCATGTTTACACTCAAACTTCACTTACTTGTTGTTGTATAATTGAAACGTTTTCAAGATCATTCGATCTCATCCTCAGCTGTTTGGTGACTAAATGAACCTTCCTCTTCTTCCACTGCTACGGAGCTCCGATCACTCTGCCATCTGGTGTTAGGGGCACTAAGTGGACGGCAGACTTGCTATTTTGAACATCTGGCATATATGGACGTTACTGGTTATTTGGGTTGCAATATAGTTCATATGCTACATAGATTGATTTGCGTTCATTAGGTTCACTTGTAGCCAGAAATGCCTGTGAGCATTGAACAAGTCCATTATTTTTAAAAAACCGTGATAAAGTTATAAATTTTGAAATCCCGGCATTAAATGAAGTATTAAAACTTAGTGCCCCTAACACCAGATGACAGAGTGATCGGAGCTCCGTAGTAGTGGAAGAAGAGGAAGGTTCATTTAGTCACCAATCAGCTGAGGATGAGATCGAATGATCTTGAAAACGTTTCAATTATACAATATCAATTTATTGTTCATTTGTTCCTTTTTATTAAAATAAAGGCACATAGTTGAATGCTAATGAAAGAAACAAAACAATTTATATACCAATTATACCCTTCATATTACAATTCGATTATTATTGTTGTACAGTCAATTGTGCATTTAAATTGCAAGATCGGCATTCCGCCACTGCTCTGAAGGCTACGGAGTGCACAGTAGACTATTCCGGCGTGCAACGGGTAAACTTGCACGACCTACTGTGCACACTGTGCATTGAGATGGTGGCCACTGACTTACACTGTCCAACTTCTTATCCTATATTTTTCTCCTGTAATTTGTTAACTCCTTACATCTCCACAAAATTCACATATTCCTACCTCATTACTTCCCAACCCTTTTAGATATATTATTCCTACTCTAATCCATGCTATGCCTTCTCTTCCAATTTTGTCACATTGATCTATATATTTTTCCCTACCCCATTCTGTCTTTAATTGCTTATAAAATTACAAAGATTTCTTTTCTTCTATACTTTCCCATATCTCCTGCCTATCTATGGCTTAAGGCTTAAGGCTTTATATTTGTAACTTATTTGCCTGGTGCCGGTACATTGGACCCGGCTTACAGGCTCTAAATTTACATGGGTTTATAATTCCGGGTATGGTTTCTTATTGTCTTTGGGGTTCTTGTAAAACCCATACGGCGACCTTCTCTGAGGCCGCCGAGAACCAGTTTTATCTCGTTATTTGTCTCTGTCTTTCTTTTTCTAGTTTTTATATTTACATATTTACACTGCGCTTATCTTGCGCGCGCGCGCGCACACACACACACACGCACACACACACACACACACACACACACACACACACACACACACCTGGGCATACCACGTACGTCCCAATATCACACGCACTACACTGTACAGACTTGGCTATGTACAATATTAACAATGTTCGCAGTTAGGCTGTGCGGCAGCGGGTAGCTGACTCCTGGGCTGCCGATGATGGCTCTTGTACTCTGTTTCTTACTTCCTTCCAAAAACCGTTATAATTTGTCTCCTCTGCTTTTTTTTGTTTTGTTTTTTATTAACCAACAACAGTGTAGATTGGGTATGGGTAGGAAGAAGGATGGGGGTATGGGCGGTATGTTGTTCTGAGGTGATTCTATTTATTAACGCCTGTGGTGCTAATTTTGTTAGGAATATGAGGCGAATTTGGTGGCCGGTACCGCCTGAGCAACCCGGCTGTTCGTGGGTAGAAACTAGCTGTGCGGAAACCCGCTGGTGGTGATCAGGTAGCAGTCATGATCCAGGAGACCCTGGCTACGACCTCTGTACAGTGGTGATAGTTATATGCGTGACTGGATGGTGTCATTAGGTCCTCGTTGGAACTGGATTGTGGTGATGCAGAAGGGCCATGGCCGTCACAGCTCATGACCGAGGGGGGAGGCGGCGTTGCAGGTCTGTTGGCGGCGGCGTCCTGCGTGTGCGGGTGTCCCGATGTGGCAGAAATTGCGGCGGAGGGACCCCGTGCTCTGGAGCCAGACACATCTTCAAGGCGTAGATGCTCTGGGTGATGTGGTCCTGGTGTTCGCGAAGGGCTTCGTGTAGCTTCTTGTTGGGTGCTGTATCGTTGATGTATCCAACAATCTTTTCAAGCTTGCCCTTGCAGTAGCTTAGTGTGTCGTTGGGTGTGTCGTCGCAGAAGGCGCTGGTGATGCGATCAATTTTGGACAGAAGAGCGGCAATCCCTTCTTCATAATGGGCTGCGCTGTCCTGGAGATGGGTGTTGATTGACTCTATCTGTTCCTGCGGTGTAAGTCCGTCCATGAGTTGGCTGGAGAGCGTGGTCAGCCTGTCTTGCATATCCTGGAGGGCGTTGGTTGTGCCGCGTTGGGCGGCAGCAGCTGCTAGGCATTCCTCTATGTTGCCCAGGCGTTGGTTTATGTTTAGGACCTCAGAATGCAGGTCCTGAACTTCCACCGCTGGGGGACGGTTGTTGACTGCGGTGACAGTGGTCGTCAGGAGCTCCTCGAGTCTGCATAGCCTGATGCTGGTTCGGTGAAGCTCCTCTCGTAGGCTACCAAGAGCTTGCTGCCAATCGGCGGGCTCACTGATGGTTGCGTTCCGAGGTGCTGGTCCACTGGTGTTCCGGCGAGGGTAAAGTGGGCACTGCGACTGACCAGTAAAATGGCCTAGTCCATTACAGGTGGCGCAGTACCGGCGTCGGCGCCTGAGGTCGTGTGCCTGGCATACTGCTGTGGGATTAGGAGCGCCACAGTAGTGGCACCGCGGAGGCACGGTGCAAGTGTCAGCGGTGTGCCCATAGGCGCAGCAGTGTCTGCATGGAGTGTGGCGCTGCAGTTTACTATTCTCAACTTTGAGACACTGCCCAAGTATGGGCAGGCCTGAAGCTAAGGCGGCGTCGCGATCCTTCTGATACTCTGCTCTCCATAGAGTGTGTGATGTTTTAGGGCCCGTCGACAACAAGGTCATTTGGGCTCCTCTCCATAGATCTCCCATGCATATGTTTAATATCATTCTTTCCAATTTCGATCACCAACTGTTTGTGTTCTTAATGCTTTTCTGTTGTTTCAAACAGAGATTCAATAATTGAAGACATGCCCGGAAAAACGGGCTAACCCTCAAAATAAAGCATTTTGCGATAAGTGCTGCCCTCTGTTGTTGCGGCAGAGAGCTATCTTTTCTTGTGTTGATCTATCCTCCAGCAATTATACTACGCTAAATAGAGATGAATTTCTTGCGTTTCGTGATATGCTACTCGTATAATCTCAAAAATGGACTAACCTGTTCATCCTTTGTGCTTGCCATCTAGTGGCAGATCAAAGATTTTTACCTTGTGACCGTGACTTTGGTCTTATGGAGAGAGGAAAAAAAAAAAGAGGCAAGCAGCTTACATTTATGTTTCAGATCAGCGAATGAAGCTAATGAAAAAAAAAACCAGGGTAAAGAATCCTTTTCAAGTTTTCAAAATGACAACTAACATTTTCATCTCTGCAAAAGGCGCTTCTGGATGAACTACAGAAAAGAACAGTTTCAGAATCTGGGCAAAATATGCTCCTGAGCGAGGTGGCATGCATGAAAGTATTTAAAGACCACCTCTTTAAGCTATATTTTAAATACACTTACAGTACTATTGAGGATTATGACATTTTGGACATTAGAAGGAAAATATCTGGCAAACCTTCGCTTACGTGATATTTCGTCCAAAATAGAATAGTCAAAGACCCATAAATCCTGCGAAATTAAAGGACTTACAGGATCTGATGAATTATGTCTAACCAATTTATCATGAGTACTACAAAAGTCTTAAATATGAGACCACAGCTTCTTAGAATATTACTGATGAACTCCTTTTATCAGCCGGACTACAGCTAAAAAGCTTGCACCTACTTTTCAAAATGATATACTTATTGAAAAGTGGAAAAATCCCAAACGTATGATGTTTAAAATGCCAAAAGACATATTCAAATATTAATTTTACCTAAAATTTATCTAGAATAAAACGAATAAAATCGGACAAAGATTTCACTTTATTTTTCTTATTTTATTTTTATTAATGTTATTGCATCATTCGTGAGGATAACACTGATAAAATATACTGTATTTTCAGAGATTAAATAAAATAATGTTAACGATTTCTTTCAGCCTCATTCACAAAACACTGTTTTTCTCCGTTTAAAAAAAATGTGGATTAACCCGTTTTTCCGGGCATGTCTTCAATTGTACTTTCTGCCCTTTAATACACTTGTACCAGAATTTCAGTATTCTCTCTATTGTTATTCCCTCTTTTTGTATTTCCCAACTCTAGCAATGCCACTTCTCTTGGTAGCAATTTTGGCAGCCCTAGAGTAGTTCTTTGCAAAACAGTCCATACATCTGGTCTAGTTGTGTTCCTATCTCTGATGTTCCCCATACCTTCACTGCGTACATTGTTCTGGCTTCCACGACCGCTACATACATTCTTTATAACCATCTAACTGACATCTCCAGTTTATGTTTACATATTCTTACCCCTGACATTGCCACTTACTTACTGATACGCCACTTACGCGCGCCAACCCAAAATGGGAAGGCTACCGATCAACCTCGGTAGGGCCACCTGGTGATCTAGCACACCTTCTACTAGCTATGCAGGCTAGTAGAGTCTGTTTCGTTAACGCGTGTGCACGTCGGCTACTGCCTTTGTCGAACCCTTATAATCGTTTTACAAGACAGACCCTCCTCGCAGTCCGTTCTGCAAGGTTGCCACGTTTCTCGATACGTCATGGGTATCGTACGAGGTTTCGTCTAAATAAATTATCTTATGTCCATTACTGAGAAACTTCCTTAGTTTTGACTATATATATATATATATCGCCAAGCTACAATTCTACTGGATTCTATAATAACCCTTAACTTATTCAAAGTGCGGTATTTGAAACCCAGCTCCTTTAGGAGGTCGCGCAAAGTGAAGCGCCCTTAAGGAAAATCACAAATTTCTTGCAAATGTGCAACCAATTCGTCTAAGGTGGGGGCTCTCCCTTTTGCATAGAATCTATAAATTTCTCGGCGAATTAAATCGCATATGACAGTATCTACTTTAGAGAAACATTTCCTTTTGTTTTCACACTTGATCAGCGTCTTTGGTATTCCTTTCGTCACAATATCTCTTACTGTATTTCTGTGAATACCCAGAATTTATCATCAGGTTCATTGCACGAGCCCTTACCAAGATTATTTTTCAGTACATATTTATATGTGTTCAAAACAAGCGCTTGAATTTGCTTACCAAGGGTTCCCCTTATAATTTTGTTTTATGAGGCTTCTCCAGTGACATAACTCGGCCCAGTTATTCACACTATTGTCATCACTTCGATTATTTTCACGTTACTGAATGTTATCTACTACTTCATTTGCATTTACCACTGCATTTCCCTTCTACGGTCTCCACATTGTGACACACAACGAATTTCTGCACGTAATGAAACAGATCAACATTGCCGCCCTGCCATTAGCTATCACTTTTCTGGCTCGTGCGGGCCATCCTCCACTGCTGCACATCCTTACACCTAAATAATCATACTCCTTTAGCACTTCTACCTTTTGGTCTCCTATGAACCATTCCTCTCCTTTCCTCAGTATCGATCCTATATCAAATACCATTATTTTTTATTTTTTGTTGTTTATTCTTAATCCCCAGTCAGCGCAATACCTATGAATTGTCTCAATTGATTTTTTGTAGAGCTATTACAGAAATTGCTCCTACCATTAAATCATCCGCAGGAATCTTTTTTGTTCATTATTATTGGGTATAAATTGCTCATGAAGTGTTTGAATATGTTTCCAGTCACACAGATCTGGATTATAATATCCTCAACAGTTTTAAACATTTCAACAATTTCAACAATTACATTAAGTTTAGAATGGCTTCAACACTTAGACAACACATAAAACCATTATTTATACATCGTTTCCTGTTATCATTGATGTCTTTCTTTAAGCTAAAGGTTAGAAGCTGTGATATATTGTTTGCCAAGGACTACATGAAGCAACAGTTAACACTTCCCTGAAGTTCACCTGAAATTTATTCTTTATATTTTTGCTAACACCGGTCTAAGCCAGGGTTGGCCAAAACAATGTCACTAATATTGCATGGCGCAACCCGTTTTATTGTGCGTTGCAAAAGGCGTGATGATTGAAGACTCGCGTTGTGGCGACCATTTTTCAATCAGTTTTAGTTGCAAAGGGAAATAATGGAAGGTGCTCATTAGTTTCTCACCTTTGGTGACGATCTAATAGAGCTCTTGTAGATACCTCAGAGCCTGGAGCATGAGTCTTATTTCTGGGCGCAGTTTCGGAGTAAAGACATTTGATACTGCAATAGTTGGAGAATAAACAACAATTCTTCTCTTTTAAATATTGTGGGTTTTATTCCACGAAACAGTTAGTAAATTCTGCCACAATTACGTAGAAAATGAAGCTAGCTACAGTGAAACAATAAATATTATCATTTTAATGGTGAATTGTTTCAACAAACTTCTGGCTTAGCAATGGGTAATCCTCTTTCACCTTTTCTTGCTCATGTTTTTATGAGTTTTTCCGAAATTCAAGTCACTAAAGCTTATCCTTTGATTTTTAAAACATGTTATAGATATGTTGATATTTTTGCTACTGTTGCTGATAAACAAATTAACTTCTCTGAGATGTAAATATTTTAATGTCATCTCTCAATTGTGTATTATACTCTCTCAAAGGTTTACGTGTGTCCTATTATTGGTTCAAAAGTTATGGCCTATTGAAATGGTTCAGGTTTATATGGATCACACTACATATTTTCCAACCAATTCAGGACTGAATTTTTTAGAGGAATGCAATAATTTGCACCTATGTCCCTGAGTTTCAGGATGAGGTGAGAGGAGAGAGAGGGAAGGCGTCTCAAGGAACCACGACAGTGCAGAGGGCAGGTTCCCTGCACTTAACTAGTTGGAGACTCCCGGGCAGACGAGCACAACCAGTACTCCGTCTTACTATGGTCAGGAAACGGCCCCACCAGACCTAGTTTGGAGACCGGAAACTGTCCCACCGGAGGAAGAATTTTATCAAGAAGATATAATCCTACCATGCACCGCCGAGGCTCCCGCCGACACTTCTACTCTGAAAGATATCACCAGATAAGATATGATATGAAATGATAATGGAAATGAAATGGAGGGACAGGAAATTCGGGAGATGTAATTAACCTGGCGACCTGGGAAAACCCCGAAAATACGAGGGCTGTTCAATAAAGAAAAATCACATTTTTTGTGACAATGTACCTTTACTCATCCTCATAATTTTGATGGTCCTTCTCAAAATAATCTCCCCTGAATGCGATGAACTTGTGCCAGCGTTTCTGCCAATCTTCAAAGACATGCTGGAAATCATTTTTGAGAGATCCTTCAAAATCGCCTCCGCAGCCTTCACCACTGCTTCTGATGATGGATAATGCCTCCCACAAAGGCGTTTCTTCAAGTTATGGAATAAAAAAGTCACATGGGGCTAAATCCGGGCTATAGGGAGGGTGGGGGCTGTACTTCACGTTGACTTTTGCAAGATATTCAGTAACGACATTGGCAATATGCAGCCGCGCATTATCGTGGTGCAGCATCCAGCCTGCTTCATGGAACTATGGTCTTTTGCGCCTGATATGGACTTGCAATGTTTTCAGGACATCCCTGTAGAATTGTCCAGTTACTGATGTGTGTGCAGGTACAACATGCTGATAAACCATTCCATGAATATCAAAGAATGAGAAGACCATAACTTTTCCAGCAGAAGCAACCACTTTTGCTTTTTGGGGGGGTTGGTAATGAAGGAGATTTCCACACTGAGCTTTGCTGTTTGCTCTCAGGATCAAAATGATGTAGCCAAGTTTAATCAGCAGTGATTACGTTTGAAAGAAACTCCGGATCTTCCTCTAACATCAACTTTAACTGCATGTTACCTCCATTACAGCGGTAGGCGATACTGAACATGTCACAGTCGGGAACCAGGAGTACCAACAATGAAACTACTACGGCGTGTTTGTTTCACATTAAGCTAACAGAATATAATAAGATTGAATTTCAGTGCGAAAAATTACGACCGTAAAAAATTATGACCATTTTTTATTGAACAGCTCTCGTAAAACGACTTTTCAGGTAGGTTTGCCAAGGGAATCGAACCCGGTCTCCCAAATGCGAGTCACAGATGAAACCGCTTGAGCCCTTCCGCTCAGTAAAAGTGTTTATACAGAAGCTATATAAAAATAAACGCCAGTGAGTGGAGAAAGTCATGTAATCAGATGTGACAAATTAAACTTTTCAAAGCAAATCTCGTATTCTGAGGAGATGTTGTTTGTGGAATTTCTTGTACAAGAGCTATGCGAAGGAACTTTGAGTTTACCTCCTAAATGTCAAGTTGTCTAATGTTGAGTAAAATTTCCAATGTGTGCTCTAGTTCTCTACTGACCCTTACTGATAAGAACCTCACGAACTCACTAGTCAGTGGGGTATCCTAAACATGGCCATGAACTGATGTCCCTGAATATCCCTACCACAGTTATTTCCAAGAGGAGTTAAGTGTGCTCGTGTTTAAGCTCCCAGCTGGAGTAGAGCACGTTACCTAGTGCTGCCAAAGTCTGTGCAATGTTGAGACACTAAACACAGAGAGGCGTAAGGACATAAACAAGAAAGTATTTCCATTTTCTCTGCCACTTACCTTAGTTAGGTATTGTGTTCCACTCAAAAATGCTATAAGGAAGTCTATATTGAAGTTATATTGAATAAAAAAGTACAAAATTATGTGTGAACTGCGTAACTTAAAAATAAAACTTGCTACTCCATTTCCAGCATTCTTAAAGAATTGTACATTAAGATTTTCAAGAAAATCCTACCATTTCAAATACTCTTTATGTGGAAAATAAGTATTCTTCGCTTTTGATCTGGCGTAAGATGTGCGCTAGCTGCTAGGGGTCCCTAACGATTCCAGTGTGCTACCAATTCGACTAGCTCTACTTAGTCACACACAACCAGTGGACCCAGGAATAGACTAGACCAGCTGTGCTCAACTCAAGCAAGAAGGGGAAGGTTGAAAATATTTCTTTCCACCGGCTGCGACAGAAGTACCCATTTATGTGCTTACTGACTTCCAGTGACGGCACTGTGGTGACATTCCTTGTACAGGAAATGAATGGTATACAGATTCAACCGCCTCTGACTAGCAGGCCTAACTTTTTCGGGGATCATTAAACGAGGGATAACGTGCAGGAAAAGTGAGCACTCACTACGGCTGCTGGGGGAACCGCTCTCATGGTTACCAAGCAATGTGCCAGTGAAATACCTTGGGGTGTTACTGGACACTCGACTTACTTGGAACGCCCACATCTGTCGGTCTGTTACGCTTGCGTTTGCCCGGCTATCAAAACTGTACCCTCTACTCAACAGGCGCACTTCACTTGGTTATGAATCCTCCCTGCTTCTTTACACATCTCTAGTCCGTCCCATTTTTACCTATGCAGCTCAAGTCTGGGGTGGCACCAGTAAGACTAATCTCCGCCGACTGCAGGTACTACAAAACAGGGTGCTTCGCACAGTTACAAACGCTCCATGGTTCATCCGAAACCAGCAGCTGCACCATGAGTTTGGTCTTCTACCCGTTCACCAATACATCCGACGCCTGGCACGTCCATTCTTTTACAATCTCCAGGAGGTCCCTGGAGCTGTTACCTACCGTCTCGGCTGTCGCACTCGCCAGCCAACTCGCCTGAAGCGCAGACTGCCCCAAGATCTTCTCCTGAGTGACGTCTCCAGCACAGATGACTCAGACACGTGATTAATACCATCAGACTTTAAGTTCTCAATTGTGTTACAGTTATCCTCCATATTTAGTTAGAGGAGTCGTTCATGGCTACCTCCATTGTTATGTGTCCTGTTCCTATATATCTTATACCAAACATCTGTAAAGCATAATTGCTGATCGATGGATAAAATAAATAAAAAAAAAAAAAGTGAGCACATATAGTTTTGGGCACCCCTGGACTAGACATCTTGAAGGAAGGCCGAGCAGTCTCGTCAAACATCAGCAGGAAGTATTTATGTAACACAAATTCCATTGTACTGCCGCAACAGACAAACTCCCGTAATCTATTCAAACAAGGAAATTTGTAATATAAGGGGAAACCATGTCAGCATTCATCTACCTACAGGGAAACCATTAAAATACCTTTCTCAAAGTGGATGGCTTGTGAATTAGACGTTGTAACCTATTACACATAAAGCAATACGTTTTAATCAGGTTATTTACGCAAACGGTCCCCGAAAAATATTTCCGTTTCCACGTTAGGCATTTTTCCGATTTAGAGTATAATTGTACATGGGAGATAGCTCCATTCCGAAACTTATTTTCCGTTTTTCATGTCCCAGTATATAAGGAATCCGTTTTAGGCAGGTTTTACTGTATTATATTAACCCTTAAATGCGTGAGTTATTTTGCTACTTATGTCATTCTTGCTGTAATTTATAATCCGGTTTTCATACCGCTTTCTACGGTGCCTCAACGCAATCAATTCTTTTTCATTTTTTATTTATCAATTGCAATCGATTCGAATAGCCATGGCCGTTACAGCTATAAATAATGGACTGGCCATCCATTCAAAGCAAAACGTCCTGAGTTCGAATCTCCTGCAGACAAATGTGCCTGTGGTAAAGGACGGGGAGGACCTAAGTAAAATAATCGGTGTTATGGCACGGTTGGATGTTGACAGGTAATTTACGTCTATGGATTTTAAAGGAAATTATAATGTAAGATCAAAAATTGTAGTGGGAAATAAGATTTTAGAACAAATATCGAGTTTTAAATACTTAGGATGTAACATAAGTTTTAGAAACAATGCTGATATAGAAGAAAAAGTAAACAAATGCCAAGGAATATGTGGGATAATCCAAAGAACTTTTAATAACTTTACAAACAGAGTGAGAAAGGATACAAAAATGCAAATGTATAAGGTAATGGCTATTCCAACTTTACTATATGGAAGCGAAACTTGGGTGCCAACACAAAAGGATTTAAATAAAACACAAACTGCAGAAATGAAATTTTTAAGAAGTGTTAAAGGTTGTACAATATTGGACAAAATAAGAAATGAAGATATTAGAAAGGAATTAGAAATCGAACCAATCCATGACAAAACATCAGAACGAAGGCAACAATGGCATGAACATATATTAAGAATGGAGGATGGAAAATATCCAAATGCAGTATTAAACTATAATCCAAAAGGAAGAAGAGACAGAGGACAACCCAGGAAACGCTGGAGAGCTCTATGAAGCCGGAACGGGAGATATGCCCAAACCATGGAGTGAAGAAGAAGAAGAAGAAGAAGAAGAAGAAGAAGAAGAAGAAGAAGAAGAAGAAGAAGAAGAAGAAGAAGTAATTTACGTCCTCCAACGTTAAGTCATATCGGACGATGAAGGTGAAATGATGCCCAAATGAGTCCAGAGTCCATAGAGCTTAGAGTTACCTGACATTCGTCTTTCAGAAGGGAAAATCCCGGAAAAAACCTTATCCAGATAACTCACCCTGACCGAGACTCGAACTCGGGACCTCTTGAAAGTGAGGCAGACATGCTACCATCTACGTTAACGAGGCGGGCTGTAGTTGCTTGTATTTTGCCTTTGTATATAGTAAAAACAATACAGTATAATGTAAAAATAATATAATATTTAGAATTAAAAAAACTCAAAATATCGTGTGTAAGACAAATTAAAACATTTCTCAAGCTGAATACAGTCTAATGTTGCATATCCATACATCATCCATTTAAGGGTTGAATAAAATAACAAACTCAAATCCTAAAATATAGGTACAAAATAGTAGTATAAATTAAGTATGTGAAATAACAGGTATAGAAGTAAATATAAACAAAGAAAAAGCTGTACTTATGTTATCGCTCTCCAAGCGCTAGCATAAAAGAACTTTTTTATGTAATAAAAACACTAGGTAAACTTACAGGGGCAGAAAATAAAAAACAAAAATTGCATTTCACCAACAAGTGTTAGCGTAACATTCGTGTTAAATCTCTTGTTAAATTAACAGGCCAAATTTCTGATGTTAAGTCCTTAACAATTGTAAATAGTCAATATGGCGAGCATGAACTCAGCTGTTGATGTCGATTTGCTAGATTTAAGACCGTCTAAATGGCATTCATAATAGAGTACGGCCAATGAGGAGAAATTATTTTGAGGAACTATCCGAAGAAAACTGTTTTACGGAGGTATAGACTGTCGAAACATGTTGATATGAAGGCTACTGCGGAAGTACAAGAGAGGTTAGAACATGCATCGAAAGGAATATGGCGATCTCGCCTTTGCTTCAACTATGAATGAGCTTGCGATTTTATAATTCACTGAATTATGTGGATAATACATTGTCCACCATCCGTCTCGAAACGTTCAAGTCACTTGTCCTTCTTCGCTCCTCGTTTTAAATTTATGCAATACTGAGTTAGAATATGCATCGAAAGGAATATGCCGATCTCGCCTTTGCTTCAAGTATTAATAACTTTGCGATTTTATAATTCACTGAATTATGTGGATAATACACTGTCCACCTCTCGTCTTGAAACGTTTAAGTCACTTGTTCTTCGCACCTCGTTTTAAATTTACGTAATACTGACAAGTTTTTTGGTGCTTGTAGTAGTGACACATGCATTTGAATTAAATTCGTTTCCAATATTTTCCCCGTGACATCTTTCTCTTTTACATTCACTGCATCCGTCCTCTTATTTTCCACGATATCCTTACACTTGTCACCATTTCAATTAACGATTCTTTCTCCATCGATGAGAAATTTGTCTCACGGCTTTATTTAGGATTTTGTTCATCCGCCATTTTCAGCTTGTGGAGACGAAAATGAAAACAAAAGCGCATCGCATCTAATACTACTCATCCATAGCCTTCTATAACTGTGATATTTACAAGTTTTCTGGCGTTAACACAGGTTTGTTAACATTTTCAGAAAACAGGTTGGTGAAATGTAAGAAATTTAACATTAGTGTTAGCGCTGTGACAATTGTTACGTTACATTTGTTAACGTCGATTTTAACATATGTAGGTGAAATCGGGCATTAGTGACATTAATGTCAATAAGGGTGAAATTAGCAGCAATTATAAACATTACTAGACATAGCAAATATTTTTAAATTAAAGCTCACAATTGATAAGTGTTGCAGGTAAGGAGTTTGTTGTGGGAGGCTTTTTTTTTAAATCTTTGTGTTTCATTGTAAGACTTGAAGCTTTCGCGGCGAGTGTTAGTGATTAAGGCTTCACGGGTGATCAGCCGCGTCAAATTTAAGAAGATCGAGCTCATCATTTCATCAGTTTATCGAGCTTAGATAACCAGTTGTTCCTTATGAAGGCCATAGAGTGTAAAATGGCTGAAAGCTCGATCTTCTTAAATTTGACGCGGCTGATCACCCGTGAAGCAAAAATCAATTTGTATTTCATTGTTGGAAAATATTAATATTGTACACCAAGTTTGATATTTATGACTCTTCGTTTCTGAGTTATGTTTTTAGTCATAATTTTCTTATTTTTATAAATGACGGTTATTTATTTCATATATTAACCTTAATACGCCAATTATTATTTTGCGCTCTAAGCCAATGAACCATTGCTGACAAAGCACCCGAGACAGTTTGTAATGGTTCCTTTCCTAACGTCAGCAATTGTATTGTTTCGTGTAGTAATGGCTATTTAGCAGAATAAAGCAAATGAGTACACAAGTTGCTCTTTTACGGCTGCAACATTTTAGTGTTTACTCGTCGGTTTGTCCATTAATGCATGACTATTGTTTTCTACTTCCCAAGTGAGGAAAATACAGATCTGACCTAAAAATACTGCTGTTTCTTTGTAAATCCAACAGCTTTTTGAATAAATTATAATTAGAAAATAAGTAGGACTGCAAAACTCATTCAAGAGGGCACATTTTATTAGAAACATAGGTTTTGTTATAAACAAATACATCTATTAATTAAAAAATGTACGAGAATAGTGTTGGAGCTGTTCACTAAGTACCCATGTTAGGAGTAAAGACGCTGGTTTGTTTCAAACACAATTTATTTCTGAACATACTCTCCTTTTAGGAATATACCTACACGTCTCCCAACGCTCCTGCCATTTTTAATCCCTCCAAAATATAAGCATTGACAAGCTCTGCAAAATACATCTCCCGGATCACCAATTCGGTTTCCGTCGGGGCCATTCCACCACCTTGCAGCTACTGCGCTTGGCGGAGAAGGCTGGCCTGGGATTCCAGGACAACCTCAAAACCATCGCTGTGCTCTTGGACATGGAGAAGGCCTTCGCCACCACGTGGCACCACGGGTTGTTGTTCAAACTCAAAGAAGCACAACTGCCCCCTCCCTACCTGGCAACACTCAGCAGCTTCCTCAAGGACCGCACCTTCAGAGTGCGGGTCGAGGGGAAGCTATCCTCTGTCAGACCCATAGCGGCTGGAGTCCCGGAAGGCAGTGTTCTGTCCCCGCTACTCTTCGCCGCCTACATGTCTGACCTACCTACGGAACCGCGCACTGTTTTGTGTCAGTATGCCGACGATGTCCTCATACTGGCGCAGAACAAGAACGTCCGCTACTGTGTCCCCCCTCTACAGTGTCAGCTCCACGCCATTGGCAGGTGGAGTGAGAAGTGGAGGATGACCATTAGCCCGCAGAAGAGCTCCGCTCTCATGCTGGCTAAGACCCGTAGCTGGCGCCCAGAAGGAGACCTGCGGTTACGGCGGAGAAGAATCCCCTGGGTTCGAACCGCCAAATACCTGGGAATCCAACTGGACAGCGGCCCCACTTTCACTCCGCATGTCAGGGCAAAGGCCGGCCTCGGCCACGCTGCGATTAGCAACTCTACCCCATCTTCCGATCCACCATGTCCATCCGCCTCAAACTGTGGACGCACCGTGCGATCATCCCACATCTGATCCTGTATGGATGCGAGGTCTGGGGTTCGGTGGCTCATACCACCCTCCGCAGGCTGCAAGTCGTGCAGAACAGAGCCTTAAGGATGATCTACGGTACCGACCGCAGGTTTCCATCTCACTTCCTGCACACCCAGTCTGGCATACCATACGTCGAAGACGTCGTACGTGAACGAACGCGCACGTTGTATGCCAAGATCACTCCTCACCCTAACCAGCTGGTGAATACACTTGGTCAATACGACCACCATCTCCCCAGGAGACAGAGGAGCTATCGCCTACCCAAGGATGCCCTTGGGTGGTAGAGTCTGCATCTCCTCCTGCCCCTACCAATCACCGCCAGGTCACCTCGCGCCATGGCCGCGGCTGGAAGGTTAAACCTGCAGTCGTGCCCTGGGGCGCGCGCACTGCCTGGTCTTATTAAACCTAAAACCAATTCCCATCTGGTCTCTCGCTACTGGTCCCCTCTGGGCCGCGCAGTGGCACAGTGGTTAGACCGCTTGGCTCTCACCAAGGCGGCCCGGGTTCGATACCAGGCGACCGCAAAGTGAGATTTGTGGTGGAAAACACGGCACTGGTGCGAGTTTTCTCCGGGATCTCCGGTTTCCCCCGCCATCTCATTCCACCAGTGCTCCATCTTCATCTCATGTATCATCAGTGTCATCGCCTGCGGTGCCGCATGTAGTAAAAGCGGGCGTTAAACACTACACATTTCATTTCATTTCCCCCCCCCCCTGCTTGCCGGATCGCTAGCAACCACACAAAGTGAGGTCGAACGGGCAGTCCCCCCGCCAAGGGAGGATATCCCGGCTCCAGAAGCATCAGTAGAGGCCAACTGTACCGTCTCACCAAACGGCACGCAAGCTTGCGCAAATACATTCATCTATTATACCGCACGGGTAAATCAACACAGCGGATAAGTACCGTGGTGTGTAACCCTCCGCCTGGGAGAATCCGGACGACCTGCACCTGCTCTTGGCTCTTGGCTCTAAAATACATATCTGTCTCCATGATGACCTCCTCATTTGATCTAAATTTTGTTTCTGCGAGCCATTTCTCCATGTCTGGGAACAGGAGACTATGGGGAATGTGGCAGCAATTCATAACGCATTCGTAGAGTTTGGCGGCAGCAACTCCGGATGAATGTGCTAGGGCATTATCGTAGTGAAATAGAACTTTCTTCCTTGCCAAATGCGGTTGTGTCTCCAACTTATTGTTGAACTCACTCTAGTATGCTCCAGTAATTGTTTTTACATTTTGCAAGAAGTCAATGAGAATGACACCCTTCGCATTCCAAAACTCGCTGCCTTGGGACCGTCTTTGTCTGCTCTGGAGCACGTTTTCTATAAGCCAACCCTTGTTTTGATTGTTTCTTGTTTTCTGGAGTATAATGAGAATCCAGGTTTCATCGACAGCGACAACTCGAAGCAAAAGGTCTTTCGGATTTCGCTTAAACAACTATAAACCTAGCTTCGAAGTTAAAAGCCACAGAACGCTTGTCCACTGTGAGCAAACACGGCACCCATCGGGCCGAAGCTTTCTTATCTGATTGGGGGTTGTTCGGATTGGGTTGGAGTCGAGCGGGCAGTGGTTCCCGATACCCATGGGAGATCGGGTACGTCTTCGGACGGGGTTGAGGGAAGCCATTAATTCTTCCGGGTACTAGCCTCCAAAGCTAGTAGAAGGTGTGCTAGACGCCAAGCGGCCCCACTGCGGTCATATCGGTAGCCTTCACCTTTGGTGTTGGCGCGCGTAAGTGGCGTATCCACTTCCATCCCGTCTTGTGTCCTTGGATCAGATGGGGGGGGGGCTTGTTTGTCACCCAGGTCTTGCCCTATGGAAAGCCCCGCGGAGGACGCCGAGCGCCCTTTGGGACAGCTCGGATAACTCCCTGGTTGTAAGAGACCCGTGTCTGGGTCCTACGGGTCCAGGACTGATGGGAGTAGAGCCTCTGGACTCAACTGTCCCAGAACATTGTGCACGTCATTTTTCGAGGTGTCAAGATTTGTTTCGGCTTAACCTTTGTTAGGGATGAGGTGTGCCTCCATTCCACTGATTGACGCTTACTTTCAGGGATGTCGTAAGAAACCCAAGTTTCATCTCCTGTGACTGTGTCAGAAATTCTTCGCCGCCTTCATCATAACGGGTCAAAAACTGAAGTGCACTACCCATTCGTTTTGTTTTGAGTTGCTCAGTAAGAATCTTCGGCACCCATCGTGAGCAAAGTTTACGAAATTTCAGTTTCTCGGTAACAATTTCATGAACTAGTGATCGTGAGATTTGGGGAAATTCCATAACGAGAGCAGTAATTGTAAACTTGCGGTTTTCCTGGATCTTGTCATTAATCGCGTGAACCAGTTCTTCTGTAACCAAAGATGGACGTCCACTTCGTTCTTCATCGTGACTTCACTACGTCCTTCATTGAACTGTCGGACGCATCTTCTCACCATTGTATCACTCATCGCATTTTGTCCGTAAACATCGCAAATTTGCCGATAAATTTCAATTGGTTTCACTTTCCAAGTATTCAGAAAACGAATCACAGATCTGATTTCACAAGCGGCGGGATTTTCAATCAACACCGACATTGTAAACAAGCACAACAAAGCGTACGTGGCTGACAGCGATCTCACAATGGCGCACGTTTCTTCTCCTTGATACAGAGCGTCTACCGCGCATGTGTGGAACTGCGATCGCAGCGCTGCAGTGGAGATAAATTGAAACAAAGCTTACTTCCTGGACGCCCCTTGTACAATTATTTTCTTAGATTTCTCTTGTCTTTACACACACGCGATTTCTTCGCTTTTCAGACATTAGTTATCAGACATCTAACTTGCACTATAACCAACGTCTACTCACGTTGATGAATAGTAGAAACTGTTAGAATTCTCTGGTTTGCAACCCTTTTACTATTTCATAAAAGATTCTAGCTCATTCTTTATATGAACACCAGAGCCATGAGCTACTTCTTCAGTTTTCAGAAAATAAGGTTCTTGTTTAACTTCTATATTGGTCCATTCGCTTCGACAATTGCAAATGCGAAACACGTCTGTTCCCTTCGCGGTCACGATCGAAAGACGCTTTCTTTCCTCGCTGTTTTACCAAGATTATTGAATTTTCCTTCTCTGGTTGCCATCACTACCAATCAAACTTAATTTTTACCGGTCAAGGTTACACATTACGTAATCTCATTTTTAAAACTACCGATCATATGAAATTACGAGGGCTTTTTAATAAAGAACGATCATATTTTTTAAGGTCATAATTTTCCACCCTAAAATTCAATCTTATTATATTCTGTTAGCTTAATATGAAACAGACACGCCGTAGTAGTTTCATTGTTGGTACTCCTGATTCCCGCCAGTAAGAACCAGGCAAGTTCAGATATGTTCAATATCGCCTACCGCTGCAATGGAGGTAACACGCGAGGAACAATATGCGGCTTTGAAATTTTGCTTTCGTCTCAAATGTTCAGTTCAGGCCTATACAATGTTACAGGAGGCCTATGGAGAGTCTGTTCTTCCGTACAGCACAGCTTGAAGGTGGTTTAAAATGTTTAAATAGTGGAGACAATTAATTTCAAAGGAAGGTGGACCTGCTGCTCCAGTTACTACTCTTTCGGAAGAAAACATCAACACTGCTGCTGCCATTAAGTAAGAGGATTGACGGATTACCTTAAGATCACTTTCTGAAATACTGAACATTTCATTGGGTGCCACCTGCACGTTGGTGACAGAAACATTACACATGAAAGTTGTTTGTGCGCAATGGGTTCCAAGACATGGGTTCCAAGGACATTCGCATGCACGTCTGCATGCAGTTAAAGTTGATGTTAGAGGAAGATCCGGGGTTTCTTTCAAACGTAATCACTGCTGATGAAACTTGGCTACATCATTTTGATCCTGACAGCAAACAGCAAAGCTCAGTTTGGAAATCTCCTTCATCACCAACCCGCAAAAAAGCAAAAGTGGTTGCTTCTGCTGGGAAAGTTATGGTCATCTCTTTCTTTGACATTCATGGAATGGTTTATCAGCATGTTGTACCAGCACAGACATCAATCAGTAACTGGACAATACTACAGGGATGTCCTGAAAACATTGCAAGTCCATATCAGGCGCCAAAGACCACATTTCCATGAAGCAGGCTGGATGCTGCACCACGATAAAGCGCGGCCACATATTGCAAATGTTGTTGCTGAATATCTTGCAAACATCAACATGAAGTGCATCCCTCACCCTCCCTATAGTCCGGATTTAGCCCTATGTGAGTTTTTCTATTCCCTAACTTGAAGAAACGCCTTCGTGGGAGGCATTATCCATCATCAGAAGCAGTGGTGAAGGCTGCGAAGGCGATTTTGAAGGATCTCTCAAAAATAGTTTCCAGCATGTCTTTGAGGACTGGCAGAAACGATGGGACAAGTGCATCGCATTCAGGGGAGACTATTTTGAGAAGAGCCATCAAAATTATGAGGATGAGTAAAGGTACGTTGTCATTCTTTATTGAACAGTCTTGGTAACATTATTTCATTTACATGTAGCGTCATCTCATGACCTATTGAATTTTAACAATTTCTTTTCTTGTTTATTTTAACATGTCCATATTGATTTCTAAACCACGTACTTAAATATATCTCAATTCTCGAGGCCTAAGCCTAAATAACCATTACTTTTCGTAGTGCGGATGCTTGCTCAAGAGACAGAGTACTTCCCCTGTATACTAGGGGCTGCTTGTTCGACGGGTCGTTCATCACTCTCTCTCTATAGACACTCTAACTGTGGAAAGTGAAAGTGGTGGACAGTACTGTCCAGCAACGCAAATAAGGTCCCTTGAAGGTATGTGCTGCCTTACACAGTGGGATAAGGACAGCGAATGTGTGTGACAGAAAACGCCTGCTACACAAGAAGCAGAACCATTAAAAACATGCGCCTTATTCACTCTGTGCACTAAAACCGAGAAGATTAATTAACATTAGTATAAAAAATAAATAAAATAAAATAAATTAAAATCTGCATATCTAAAAGTCCAGTTTCTAGAATCTATACCAGGTCTTATTATGCAAACTTAATTTTTAACTTTATTAACTTCTAAATCAGATTTCACAAAACAATTTACAAATTTTGCATATATAATCTACTTGCTACCTTAACGAACTAAGTAAACCTACAGAATACTGGATTACAGTAACCTTATAAATATAATCTATCTAAAACCGTCTTTTTTTTCTACTTTAGTTCTATTTCAGCAATATAAATCAAATCTACATTTCTACTACAGCTTTAATTCTTATAATAAGCGATGAAAGACTGTTTCCTACAGTTTTAAAATGTCCTCTTCTGCAACTGGTATCCAAAGCTTCCTCCTACTGGTATCGATCTCCTAAAGGAACTGGCATCAGTAGATGGAGCTGGTTCGTCAGTTCCAGACATCCGGATAGTCATCTGTCCGCTTCTGCATAATCAGTTGCATCTGTCCGCTCTGATACTCTCCATATATATATATATATATAAGACAGAACGACCATAGACAGAAAGAGAATACCTGATATTCTCTTTCTGTCTATGGTCGTTCTGTCTTTCTGTCTTCTTTCTGATGTCCATAATTGGCGTCTTAAATCACGTCTTCAAGTCTGGTAATCTGTATCTTTAGTTTCTCTTGGCCTATTTCCCTCCAACGTTCTCTTAAATTATATTCTTTTCTCGTAGATTGAAATGTTCTTACATTTCTTTCTTGAAATATTTTGTCGCAAGTCATATGTTCCTCCAACGCCTTAACAGATATTATTTGAGACATATTTGCTAAATGTACATAATCTTCTGCATCTCTTAAGATAGTAGAAGCCGTCAGAATGTTTTTGAATGGTCTGTAACTGTACTGACATAGGGTGTCAAAAACCTGTCCAGGGAGGGTGTGGGAACCTTCACCAACCCCCTGCGTCTCAGGCCTCGGTGACTTACTCTCCTGTGGAGGACAGTACCGCTCGTCTCTGTGTCTATACACCATAATGAACCTAAGATTTCAGTGTCGTTTTGATGGACAATGCATCCATCGTAAACAATTGAATTACTCTAAATATACCTACAGCACATTCCCCTGAATACATTAATACTTTTTAACACTCTAACAAAACAGTTTTTTTTTTTGTTCCAGCTAGGGCATATGAGGGGTTAAAGACGAGGATTAATTATAAATAACGCCTCAATAGCGTAGATGGTAGCGTGTCCGCCTCACGATCAAGAGGTCCCGAGTTCGAATCTCGGTCAGGGTGAGTTATCTGAATACGGTTTTTCCGGGGTTTTCCCTTATACTTAAAGACGAATGTCGGGGTAACTCTAAGCTCTATGGACCCCGGATACATTTGAGCATTATTTCATTAATTGTTCAGTATGACTTGATGTTGGAGGACAAAAAAAAAAGAGCTTCTAGATTGCTGTACAATAATTTCATTAAGAATACGGGAATACGCAAATTTCATGAATTAAATGTTTATTTGAGGTATAGAAATAAGTCAGCTAGAGTCAAATGAATTTCCCTGAGCCATTCATTTTGGATTGGACTGGATTACGTTAGGAGGAGATTCAAAACTGCGACCAGTGTCTATCTGTTGTACCTGTACCCCCAAGTGGGGCATCCCCAGAAGGAACAATAGGGCGAGAGGAGACAGAGGACGCGTCCCAAATGAAATGTGTAGTGTTTAACGCCCGCTTTTACTACATACGGCATCGCAGGCGGTGACCCTGATGATATATGAGATGAGGATGGAGCACCGGTGGAATGAGATGGTGGGGAAACCAAAGATCCCGGAGAAAACCCGACCCAGCGCCGTGTTGTCCACCACAAATCTCACTTTGCGGTCGCCTGGGATCGAACCCGGGTCGCCGTGGTGAGAGACAAGTGGTCTAACCACTGAGCCACGGCGCAGCCGACGCGTCCCAAGGAGCTACGAGTGAAGAGGGCAAGGTCTCTACACTTTACCAGTTGGAAACCCCATGGATCACCCGACTGCGTTCCGAAAGCGGTCTCACCACACCGGGCTCAAAAACCGGAGACCGTAGCACCGGAGGAGGACGTTTTACTAGGAGCACATCATCCTGCCATGCAACGCCGAGACATCCGCCGACACTTCTACCTTGAAGGAGACCATTAGGCGAGAGATCAAGTGAAATGATAATGGAGATCCCCCCTCTAACGACCAGGGAGTTACCCAGCTGTCCCCGAAGGACGCCCAGTGCCTCCGTGGGGCTTTCCATAGAGCAAGACCTAGAGACTAACAAGTCCTCCATTTGGTCCGAAAACAAGACGGGATGGAAGTGGATGCGCCACTTGCGCGCCAACCCCAAAGGGGAAGGCTACCGATTAACCTCGGTAGGGCCGCCTGGTGATCTAGCACACATTCTACTAGCTATGCAGGCTACATATATATATCGTCAAGCTACAATTCTACTGGATTCCATAATAACCCTTATCTTATTCAAAGTGCGGTATTTGAAGCCCAGCTCCTTTAGGAGACCGCGCTAAGTGCAGTGCCCATAAGGAAAATCACAAATTTCTTGCAAATGTGCAATCAATTCGTCTAAGGTGGGCACTCCCCCTTTTGCATAGAATCTATAAATTTCTCGACGAATTAAATCGCATGTGAAATTATCTACTTTAGAGAAACGTTTCCTTTTGTTTTCACACTTGATCAGCGTCTTTGGTATTCCTTTCGTCACAATATTTCTTACTGTATTTCTGTGAATACCCAGAATTCATCATCAGGTTCATTGCACGACCCCTTACCAAGATTATTTGTCAGCACATATTTATATGTGTTCAAAACAAGCGCTTGAATTTGCTTAGCAACAGTTCACGTTATAACTTTGTTTTTTGAGGCTTTTCCAGTAATATAACTCGGCCCAGTTATTCACACTATTGTCATTACTTCGATTATTTTCACGTTACTGAATGTTATCTCTACTTCATTTGCATTTACCCCTGCATTTCCCTCCTACGGTCTCCACATCGTGACACACAACGCATTTCTGCACGTAATGAAACAGATCAACTGGAAGTTGGAACTTTGGCAACTGAGACTCCACGTGGAGTAGACATGCGACTGTCACTTCGAGAAAATCAGGGTTGCTATTGGTCCTCAACGACAGTGTTCCATTTCTGAAGTGTGGAGATAGATTTATGGCGGTCATTAGTGGGCGGGAGGGTCGGGTTTCTTTGACTCCAAACTACACATGCGTTAACTAAACAAACTTTACGCAGGAATATATGGCTTCCCTCAACCCCGTCGGAAGATATCCCTGATCTCCCACGGGTATCGGGAAACACTGCCCCTTCCAGTCCATACCTAAACCTAACAACTCCTCTAAGGGAGGGCTCGGCAGTTCAGCCCGAGGTTCCTCTAGTAACGTCAGAGGTACCACGAGTACTAGGGGTCCACAGCGCTCGCACTACGGCAGCTGAAGGGGACGGACCCTCCCTTGCGGGAGAAATGTATGGACAGGAAATTTAGGGATATAACTAACCTGTGCAGCATTCGCCTGGCGAACCGGAAACCCTCCACAAAACCTTTGAATCAGGTAGGTCGGCCATGCGAATTGAACCCAAACCTCCTAATTCCGAGCCACAGACGAAACCGCTTGAACCATCCCACACGGCACAATTTATTTTAATTAAGGAATTATTAACCTCAAATCCAAAATGTTCATATTGTCCTCTGAAGCAGTACACTCTGAAATGTTAAGTGATTCCTTTATTTGTCAAGAGCCCATGTATCATGTGGGACGCATGCACTGCACGTAGTGGCCTACTGATACCAAGGTCGCGAGTTCAAACCGGACCCAGACCGATGGCTTTTTAACTGCACCTGCCAGTAAATCAACAGTCATGTAAAATAACTCCTGCGGAATGAATTCCGATACACCGGAAAGGTTAATCTGATTCTGTCAATTATTACTGACAGCGTCATTAACAAATTACTTAATTGGAAGCAGAATTAAGGAAGTCCAAGAACAAGGTGAACTAGTGTGACCACCGTGCTTCAAGGTGTAGAACTGTTTGGAAAGAGAACTAATAAAAATAGTCATAATAAATAATATTAGCACAAAAATTACATTTATCCAACACTTACTTGTAAAGCTGTAATTTAATAATATAAATTAACCTGTTAAAGCAACACTTTAACATTAAGGATGCATAAAATATAATCACTAGGTTTTTTAAGTAGATTTATATTTGCTTTGTAACAAATCTGATAAAACACACTTAGATTTCTCCAAAGGTTTGTCTGGTGTAGATACCTCCTCCTCTTATTTCAATAAAGTTCGACTAAAATTATTTTTTCTTAATTATAATGAATCAATTGACCTAAGTTGTTATTCAAACCATACCAACTGTTCCCCAGAAACGATAAGTCAACATCTATTTTCTCATATTAAACATTAGCCAACGTTGTTTGTGACACACTTCCAGCCGGCCTTGGTCTAAAGCCCTATATTCCAGAAAGTAGAATTACAAGTAATTCTCCTATTTTATTTTAGTTTATTTTAAAAATTAGTAAACCTTTTTAAATGATTAAGGTAATTGTTGCATAAAATGTTGTATGGTACTGAATCAAGACTTCCTCTCGCGTGTTAAACCTTCCACTCGTGGATAAAATACGTCTTAATTCACTAATACCATAAACAACTATTAAGTTAGAATTGATAAGGAATTCTAAGCTAAACCCAATATTCACAATGCCAGTTCTTTGCCCACGTGCAGTAACTCACCTCATGAATCTGTTAAACAGCTTCCTCTTACAGAAAAACTTTGTTTGCTCTTTACAAGATACTTCTTTCCTTCATTCATTGATCTATCTTTTTAAACAGTTGACTCTATTAACCTGTGGATAGTATTAATAGTAATGTGAAGAACCAAATAATAATTATAATATTTTCAAATAATTTTGAATTACTGAAATTACACAAAGGATAAATTAGTATCAATTTTAAAATATACGTTAAAATTGATAGCTGGAGACTAGTTATTATTTTATTTATTATTTAATTACTTATTTATTGTAGGGCTTTTGATATGTATCATTAGCTACAACAATATATAAACATATAGATTAAGAAGTGGGGCAGCGTGAGCAAAGACGTAGTGGCATGTTCACGGGGATGAGTGAAAAGAAAAATAGATCTATAGGAAAATATATAGGTTAAGAGAAAAGTGGATTAAGGCAAAACAAGCGAAGGTCAAGAAGAAATGACAAGTTGCTCAGGAAACCAAAAACTTATGGCCATGGGACCTGAGTCAACGACTAAATCATAAAATCAGCAATTTAATGTAATTTTAACAGGATGTATAATAGTGATTGTTAGATATCAAAGTCACTCTAGTAAAAAAGTAATGGAAACTGTACAAATAAATACCATATAATAATTACAACAATATATGTCAATAATTAAAATACAATTAAGAAATTAAAAAGTAAGGAAAGTCAAATATAAAATGGAATATTTCACTGTGGGATTATGACCATAATTCTCTCTCTCCCTCTCAGTAGCTGTTGGTGAGTGTAATATTTGTCAAAGAGGAGCAACTATTAAGGTATACGAGGATGGTCTGAAGAGTTTCCGGCCTCAACATGAAGATGGCAGCACCCGTAAATAAAAGATACTAAATTTCGTTGATCATCTGTTGACAGTTACTCACCAAAGATTCCGCTATTTTCAACGCTCATTTGTTATGTAACAGTATCGAGTATCGAGCTGTCATTAAATATTTATTTTTGAAAGGCAATACGACTACGCAAATCAAATATGAGTTGGATTCTGTGTATGGGGACCCTACACCATCGTTTAGCACAGTGAAATTTTGGGCAGCTGAATTTAAACGTGGCCGTACGAGCTTAGAAGACCATGATCGTTCGGGACGTCCAAAAACTGCAACTACCGACGAAAATATCGTCAAAGTTCACCAAATAGAGCTATACAACCGCCGAATTAAAGTGAGATAGATAGCAGAGGTTATGAACATGTCACAAGAACGTGTTTGTCACATATTAAATCAACATTTAGACATGAGAAAGCTGTCCGCGCGTTGGGTGCCGCGTTTGCTCACGTTAGACCAAAAACTTGTTCGAATGAACATTTCCAACGCTCAATTGGCGCAGTTTAGGCGCAATAAATCCGATTTTAGGCACCGATTAATTACTGTATATGAAACTGGATATACCTTTATACGCCCGATACAAAAATACAGTCCAAACAGTGGACTGTAAAGGGGGAAGTGGCTCAAAAAAAAAAAAATAACTGTTTTTTTTCGGCTAGGAAAGCGATGCCGACTGTTTTTTGGGGATAGTCATGGAGTTATTTTAATCGATTATCTTTAAAAAGGAAAAACAATTACAGGAGCATACTACGCATCATGTCTGGACAAGCTGAAGGGAGAACTTGCGGAAAAACGACATTTGCAGAAAAAGAAAATCCTGTTTCACCAAGACAATGCACCTTCTCACACCTCAGCGGTTTTAATGGCGAAAATCCACGATTTACGGTTTGAACTGCTTGATCATTCGCCTTACTCACCAGATCTAGCCGCTAGCGACTTCTTTTTGTTCTCTCATAAAAATTGCGCTCGGAGGACAGAGATTTTCGACAAATGAAGAGGCAATCACCTTCATGAACAAGTATTTTGCAGAGAAGAACGCCGAGTACTATTTGGACGAGTTACAGAGATGGGGGCATCGCTGGGAGAAGTGTGTAGAGTTACAAGTAGACTATGTTGACAAAACAATTCTGAAAAAATTTCTTGTATCTTTATTAGGTCGGAAACTTCTCAGGCCCTCCTCGTAGTTTGGGTTTTGTAGTGTTGCGATGTGGTACAGGAGGTGTTTGGCCAAGCAATCATGTCCTGTAGCTAGAGGGAATTTAGCAAGTGCTTCCCTTCTGGGCCAGTTTGGAAGAAGCTATATTTTATCTTTCCATTCACATTTACTGATTTTGTTTTCTAGAAGGCCTCGATGGATTTTTCTGATCGTTTGATGTACATTAGATGCTGAGTGAGCGAATGGAAGTACGCTGTAATAAGGTGGGATTAGTTTAGTAATTTTATTTCACTGTGGAATTTTCATTTCATTTTATTTGCTATCTGTGTGCACTTTCAGTTGCTTAATTATGACTAGGAGCGGATTTTGCGCTATTTGCCTATTTTATTCCTTTGTTCATAAATATAGGCTTTTAAGTTCTAAGCACGTTTCCTACAATTATAAGCCTAATTTCTCAGTTTTATTGTGCCTATAAATGCCTATTTCATACGTTTGTGCCTATTCTGCTTATTAGTATCTAAAACTACCTTTTAGCCTATTTCTTCTGCTTGTAATTTGTGACAACAACTTTTGCATTTGTTGCTTTGAACGTGACGTTTTTGGGGAAGAGAAATTTCTTACTGCTGCATATTGGATATACAAAAAGGGGTTTATTAAGGAGACACATCTATGAAAATTGGCCCCAAACTTACAACAATACCAAATTTAGTTTCTTTTGTCTTAAAATTAATATAAACATACTTCAATAATATAAAGGTGTCTTTTTTTCTGTCGGCTCTACAGAGAACGTCACATGACTATTTAAATAACCCTACATCTGTATCGTAGCTGCTATTACGTAATTTTAACCTCAGATTTCTCAGATTCCACATTTTCTACATCTTAGTAACTTAGATGTTCCACAGAATGCAGTTTTCTATTAATCTGTATGAAATTCTAAACATGCCTGTAAGGGCGACTGCATATTAAGTGTACCCATTTACATTTGTTGTGTTTTTGTTATTTGTATTGAAAAGGATAATAATGCTTACTTCTTACTGAAAACGCTTAGGAAAATAAAAATTGTTAAATAGGTATATTGTTGATGTGGCGAAGACAAAATTTCACGCAGGAATAGGTAATTAATAGGTTAAACTTATACCCCAGTCATTAATTTTTAAAATAATATATGAGACATTTTGAAAATTGCCTGTAATTAAGAAATAAACTTTTAATTCCTCAGAAACTATTGTAACTAGAAAGCTGAAACTTGGTGTTACCCCATTCTTGATCGATCATAGAAATAAAGGTATAAATTTGAAACAAATCTAACAAAAGCTTCAGGTATTTCGATTTTCACCCTAAGCTCCCACAAAAATCCATGTTTTTTGACATAGTTAATTACTTCGCAACTTTCTGCACATTATGACTCTTACTTAGTGAAGTGGATTTATATGTATTTTAATTATACGACAATATCTGTTATTTTAACTTGCCGTGGAGTGATTTATGAAATTTGGAATAAATGTAGAACTATTTCGTCCAGGGAACCGCAAAATAGTATGTGTTTAGCGAATTTGTTGCAGAATATGTCACGGTGATTGTCATTTTGTTATGGTGAATTTATAGTGCATTTTAGGAGCCATTTTACTAGAATTGTGTATTTATAAGTGTTTACTTAGCAGATTTGTAGTGCCTGTTTAAGTGCCTATTTCATGCATTTTTAGCGCCTATAAATCCGCTGTACAACAGTGTATGTAAAAATTGTTTTTAAAGATAAGAATAAATATTAAAATTGACAACACATCCTGATGTAAACCTATTTAAGATTTAATTTTATTTATTGTCGTATAAGATGTGTGTAGCTGTGTATTGGAATCACTTCTACTGTACATCTTTCGTGGTTTGTAGGAGGTAGATATTATGCATTATTTTGTGGCATATATATGCATAACCAGATGACAATCAATGAAAATAGGCCCTCCTTGTTCCACCCCGCGTTCACAGAAGCGACGTAAACGAAACAGATAGCACATGCGTGCGGCCTCAAATCGAACAAGGTCGGAGCGACCGTGTCACTACCACGCGGTCGTTGATTGCGAGATGTGTACGTATTAGTCCTCCCACGTGCGAGGGGTGTGACAAGCCGTTACTTACATTTAACGATACTCATTTCTATGTCAACAATTACAGGTAATTATAAAACTCTTAATGTATGGTTTATGGTAGCGAAACGTGATCGCACTTTCCGAATAATTATTCAATTCAATTTTTATTTTGTCCTCCAAAACATATGCATGTCATTGAACACGTCATTCAGAATGGACGCAATATTTACAGTTTAAAGGAACATAATCATGAGTAAGGGGCGGATCCCTATGACATGTCATATTTTTACTGAAGCCTATAATCTGAGTTTCAAGTAAGTAACAACTTAATACATGTCTTCTGATGAAAATTATGCAAATTTTATTGGGTCTTAAAAGTCACATTTCTCTCTTTGTAGATCTTTGATCATAATTATGATTATTTCTATGATAAAGTCATATTTTGGTCATATTTTTGGGATTATTATAGTGTAGTTAGCAGCCATAATAAATAAAATAAACCAACATTATGTCTGTATAAAAGTCGCCAGCAGAACTGCCCACTTGTTTCTCAAAGGTTGCTTTAGCAGGTAGCAAACGTTGGTGCAGGTGGGCTTGAAGCAAAGTTTGAAGATTCTGCAAATTTGCTCCTATAACCTCAAGTGATGTAGAACGTAGTTTCTACATTACAGAACTGAAATAGTTACTGGGCAGAGATAGAAGGAATTATGGAAAAAATAGAAATGAGAGATATATGTAGATTACAGGAAAGGAATACAAGCGATGTGGGTAAATTGGTAAAATGCAGAATAGAAGATATAGAAAGACAGTAAATATGTGGAAGTATAGAAAATATGAAATCATTACAATTTTACAAGCAATAAAAAAGAAATTGGGGACGAGCAGCATACGTAGACTACTGCAATAGGCAAAAGAGAAGGGTTAGCTTGGGTGAGAACAGGAGCAATATTCCTAAGAGGGATAAGAGGTAGGGAAAAGGGAATTTGTGAATTTTGTGGGGGGAAAAGATAGCATAGAACACTATGTAACTGAATGCGAGGAGGTTGCAATATGGAGAAAAAAGGTTTGGGAAGAAAAATGGGAGAAAGTAGAGAAGAGGATAGTAGCTATCAAAATGTTAACCGGCAGGGAGGAAAAGAAGGTAAGAAGTATTGGTGAGTTCTTGCAGAAAGTAAAAGAAAAATGGGCGAGAAATGTAAAGAATATTAAAAAGTAAGATGAGGGGGAAGAAAGGGACTAATTAAGTAATGAAGGAGGTGTGGAGGTTAAGAGCTGCGTGACAGAGCAGAAGCCAAGTCACGTAAGCCAAGATAGCAACAAGGTAAAGACAAATGTAGCCAGTTGTAAATTGTAAAATTTTGGAATATGCACAATAAATATATCATACCATATAAAAAAGATATAAGAACATCCTGTATAACAATTGAAGAGACTTCCAGTTTGACAACTTAAAAGCTCACATTGACATCCTATGTAATTTTGTTGCTGATGAAAACTAATCACCAGGTATAAATATTTTATTTCACTTAAGTATTCTTTTCTTAAGTTACAATAATTACTATTCTCTAATTTAGGAATTTTTTTAAACTTAGAGATTACATAAAGTTCTGAATAACAAGAAGAGAAGATTTTTTTCTGCAGAAACGATTAAAAATGTTTATGCATGAACTCATTATTTGTTAATTAAACTTAAGTTGTCAATTAATACGATATGATTAGTGAATTTTATTGCCCGCCTCGGTAGCGTAGATGGTAGCGTGTCTGCCTCACGTTCAAGAGGTCCCGAGTTCGAATCTCGGCCAGGATAAGTTACCTGGATAAGGTTTTTGCGGGGTTTTCCCTTATCCTTAAATACGATTGTGGGGTAACTCTAAGCTCCATGGACCCTGAGCACATTTGAGCATTATTCCACCCATTCCATTCATCGTCCGATACGAAAATTTAAAAAAAATGAATTCATTGAGTTAAAGGTCATATTTAAGTTATTTTAAGTTGCAAATGCATGCATATTTTCCATTTTTGGGTCATAGAAATCCGCTCTTTATTATGAGTATATTTATAAATTTAGGAAACTTATATTAACACAAAATTATAACAAAATGATGATGATAGTACATAAAATAAATTCAATTACAAAAGTTAGAATTATTATACAGAACAATAAGTAATTAAAATTAACACATACAAAAATTAATTTTACATAATATTTTCCATAAAATAATATATGTCAATCATATTTTCTAATATTCTTGCATGTATTCGTGCATACAATATATAACATTTTTATAAAATAACTTTTATGGCCTTTTTAAAAGCTAAACCTTCTATTGCCTTTAATTCCTGGGGTAATTTATTGTATAAAATTATCCCTTTAGTAAGGGATTATTTTCACTTATTTTTTTTTTTATTAACTCTATTTATGAAGTAGTCTTGTTTGTTCCTGGTAATCCTTGCTTTATAGGTATTCTTTTTATCCTTAACTAGAAGATTTGTTCTGTAAATATAGAAGGAATATACTGTCACTATTCCACTTTAAGTAAGCGGCCCTGGTCACGAAAGCCAACAATCCTGCTGGGGGATGCCGAGCTGCTGGCCACATCTCCTCCCTGTATCAGTTGGATGATCACCCATCTTGCATATGTGGACGTGAGGCCGGCAGTCGGTTTGGTAGGTCTTGGCCGTCTTTAGGGCTCTCGTGCCAAGGTTAATATCCCACTTTGAAGTGAGTGAGTGAGTGTGTGGTGTTTTAGGGCCCCTCGACAACAAGGTCATTTGGGCCCGAAGTTAACTCTAAGAACTAAAAGCTACACAAACTAAGTTAAAAAGTAAGATAAAATAAGATAAAATAAAACACTCAACTATTAAAAGCACATAAAAAATTCCTCCCAGGACTAAAATTTTAAAATCTCTAAAATTAATAAATATAAATACAAGTCAGACTTGTTTATTAAAACCGATTTCAGCAACAAACCGCAGTGCCTTAACCACGGCCACAGAGTCGTCACCTAAAACACCGTGCAAGTTAGTCCCCAAGCCCAAAGACTGGCGAACGCGGGTGTACTGCGGTCAATCCAGCAATACATGCCGCACAGTGAGGCGTACTGCACATGGAGCACACACAGGGGCCGGTTCCCCTCTTAACATATGCCCATGAGTCGCACGTGTGTACCCAATTCACAGCCGGGTGAGTATCACCTCGGCTCGCCGGTTATCCCTGCAGGAAGTTAGCCAGGGTTGTACGCTCTCCTATATTGCCCGGAGTTGTGTGCCTTCCAAAGCTGTCCAGGACTGCTGCCAAGCAGATAGGAGTTGGCGACGGAAAAAACGTTGCACATCCTGGTATGGCACCGTAGTTGTTAAACTCCGGGGCAAACGGCAAGCGGACTTAGCAGCCGCGTCCGCCTCCTCGTTCCCTGAAATCCCCACATGGCCTGGGGTCCAAGTAAAAACAAAATGGTATCCACGACTGAGCATTTGCGAGATCTGGGCCTGTATTTTTAAAACAAGGGTGTGAGCGGCAGTGTGCTGTTGCAAGGCCTGAAGAGCACTTAGAGAGTCAGTGCAAACAATAAAAGAGCCAGGAGCTAACTTGCAAATAAAAAGGAGCAAATAGAAGATGGCATACAGCTCTGCTGAGAAGACCGAAGTGGAGTCCAGAAGGCGAAATTTATGAGCCTCACCGTTAATGAAGAACGCGCAACGCGTAGTGCTACCTAACTGAGAACCGTCTGTAAAGACCGGGACATAGTTAGGGTAACGGCCCAGTAGTTCGGCAAAAAGTTGTTGGAACACCGAATGTGGAGTAGCGAGTCTAGAGTGCTGGAAAGAGCGAGATCTAACCGCGGACGATTGAGCTGCCATGCAGGATAAGGGTTGAGGGACGACCTCTCCACGCGAGGCATTCGGAGGCCATGCGAATGTAGGAGGTCCCGAAATCTTATTCCCATGGGGCGTGTCCGAGAACCAGGTCGCATAAAACGGCGGACTAAATCTGGACACAGAACTGGTTTAAAACAAGGATGATTGGGATAACTTGCCAATTTCGAGACCTATGAGCAGAGTAACAGCGAGCGACGAATATGGAGTGGAGGTTCGCCTGAGTCTGCATACAGGCAGTCGACTCGACTGGTGCGGAAAGCTCCTGTGGCAAGGCGGATGCCAGTATGATGCACGGTGTCTAAAAGGCGAAGTTTAGAGGCGGTCGCTGCGCCATAAATAAAACTGCCATAGTCCAGCTTGGACCGAACCAGAGAGCGGTACAGCCTCAACATTACCGTGCGATCGCCCCCCCCCCCCAAGATGCTCCAGATAATACCTTCAGCACCCGAAGAGAACGATCGCAAGAGGCTCGAAGGTGACGAATGTGGTGCTCCCAATTGAGTTGTCTGTCCAAGTAGAGGCTCAAGAACTTCAATATGGTCACCGTGTTGCATTGTTGTGCTGCTGCCACAGGCCGGAGCCGAGCGCTCGACAGGAGAGAAACAGACAGAGAAAGGCTCGACAACGTTCTGCCCATTGTTGCTGCCGCTTAAGTTCTCGTAAAATCTGCAGCTTTATAGAAACAATGGCTGGGAGGTATAAATACCCCGCAAGGTGTTTGAAGTGGCAGTTTGTTGGTTATTACGACAGTCGACGATTGAAGTGTGCCGCAGTGTTTTCTTTCATTTGTTTTCGTGCAGCAAAACACCGAGTCGGCCTTGAAGACAGCTGATTGTCAATTTCACGTCTTTTTACTGCAGAAAAAGTTGTTCTAAATTTCTGTAAACCAGATTTCCGAATCTACGTGACCGTCGCATTGACAATATTCTCTACACGAATCTATTGTTGTTACATATTACTTTATTTGGAACTTAATCCATTACATTTGGTAACTCATTTAACACAAATAATAACATGTGAGCATGGGCAAACAAATAAACAATAAGCAATAAACATATTTAATTTACACTGTCAGCTTTAAAATGTCTCTGGCTTTCCAGTATAGATGGCACATATCACCCTGTTTCTGGAGATCTTGGTTTAAGCCTAGGCACACCAGAAGGAGGGAAGAATGGAACATTCACTTGTTGGTAGTATACCTATGCTATTTAGGTCCTCATTCAAGCTACTGCTTCTTTCCTTGGTTTGTTATTGTATACTTTCCAGATGTCTTGAACGTCTTCCCCGTTGCTTTTTATTTGGAGTTGTCCTTCCATATTTCAGTTATTTTTCTTTGTACTACTTTCTCAAGTGTATTTGGTGAGAGTGGTATCTGTCCAGACTGTAGTTTCGTTCCTTTTTGGTAAGATAATCTGCTGTTTCATTGCCAATAATACCTACATGAGAGGGGTATCCATTGAAGAACTATCAATTTGTTCTTTTGCCATTAGAGATTTTACTATTTGTTTTACTGTAGATACTATTTCTGTTTCATGTGGGTGATTGACACGAATCTATTTTCTGCTTTATTTTCCGACTTTAAAATTCTATTTATATTATTCTTTGTGGAGCCTCCCCCACCACAGTTCTATGCCATAGTTAATATTTGAATGAAATAAGCCACAATATAGTACTTAAAAAGTCAGTAAGTACTCTTAAAATAAAACAGCTTTCAACTAGCTTATTATAAATAACAAATTAGTATCTCCGTAAATTGTGTGCCGTTATGAGGATCATTTGAACATTTATCATAATGAATGTGTTCAAGTTATTCTCGGGAAACAAGCTAGGTGGAAAGACGATTAGAAATCGACGTTTCCGGGGCGTGCATCTCTCCCATCGTCAGAATATTTATTAAATTTTATAGCCATAAGTTAATCACTGGATATAGTACAAATATCAACAAAGACAAAACACTATCAATACACGCATTACTGAACAAAAGACTGTTTTCAGTAAATTAAATGCCAGGTCAGGAGATGGCGTCAGTGTAGCAAATTAATTACATCAAAGAAACGTAACTACTTAACTTGTAAATCCAGCATCAGAATTAAGCGTGGTCCTCTCGGAGGAAATGGTCAAAGCCTCCTTAACTCTTAGGTTTTATTTATCACTATAAAGTACAAAATGATGTCACATATTGTATAAATTGTTTTTATTTCTTTTGCTGCTACTTACCTATAGTAAGTATACATCTATTAGAACATCTGTGAGCGCACTCACGCGTATATGCTTATGGTGCCACATAAATCAAGAACGAAAAATTGGTTGGATACCAAAGTTAATTTCAACGTTTTTATAGGAATGGGTCGATACCGTCATTTCCACTTCTAGTTACAATACAAAATAGAATGTTGGTAGAACTGCGTAAGGCCAATAAAATTAAATAGGTGCACATATTTAATAAGACAAAACTTAAAACCATCAGTGTTCTTATGTTTAAACTCTAAATTTGACATTTAAAAGCAAAACAGTCCACTTTTATAAGTTCTTTTTATAAAACACTAGCATTCTCCATCTTTTGGGTTCAAGTCTACTTCCTTTTCTGTCACGTATGAGTCGTGCTGTACTAAATAGTCTTTCAGAGAAAACTGTTGCAAATGGAACACACAAATATTTAGCGGATAATTTATTTTAGTTTTGGAAATTTTGAATTTGTTTTCCAGTAATCCAGTACAATAGAAAGAGCAGGTGACAAATCGTCGTAGAAATATGTAGTGATTTCTTCTTGGGAACTGTTAACTGACAGTTGACACACGATTATTTTCTTGTATAATGTTACTGTACGGATACCACATTCCTGACAATTTCTCGGGCTTTGCTATTTATACTTCGACAATAATATTTTGTGATTTTAAAATAAAATAAAAACTGCAGAATCACCACCAACGTGTCGACAAAGTACCGAGCGAATTTTCTAAAGTATCGTTGGATGTGGATACCATGCAAGGATCATGAGTATCGAGGAACATCCCTGTTTTTTTTTTCAATAATTTCTTCACCCCAAAATATCCCTTGCATGGAACAAATTTTCCTTATCTTAAATGTTCTCAAGAAAATTCAACTATTTCAATTAAAATACCATATTGTGACTTTGTGGGTTCGTGAAATGAAAAGTCCAATTACACCACTCAAAAATGTTCTTTATTTCCACCGACTTACAGTTTAACACTTGCCAATTACACAGAACTACGTGCTGCACACAATTACAATTCACCAGTTCGTCCGTTACCGTTCAGATGCACGTACACAATTACGCACAGTCTTCCGTTGCACAATCTTCTCGTTCATTAACACGTCACTGACTAGCTCTTACACCAAGAACTGCGACTGTCTCCTCACTCACACTCACTAACCAACTAACTGACTGACTAACTCCATCTGTCTGCAACCCCCCTTTATATAGGAATATCGCCGTCTTCCAGTGTCCACAGGAATGTTCCAGTAAAGAAAGATCGAGAACCAGGTGTAAGAGAAACAGACGGCACAGTCATGTTTTTCTCCCGACCACTGCCTGTCACCACTATAAGACAGACGAGGGGGAGGTGTGGCTAACACGAACCTCCCCTGTCTTCCGCTCCCAGCTGCTTCCACAGGGTGTTCCAGCGCTCGCGTTACAATATGTTCAAGGTATTTTCATAATAAATACAATGCATCTCTTTAATATTCTGATAGTGAACTCATTGAACTATTACAGGAAAGGATATTTTATCATTAATTATAACAACTACTTAAAGAATAATAACGTAACGATGCATTAAACCTTGTAGCAGATATTTCATGTTTTGCTAAGAAGAATAGTCAAAGAGATTGAAATTTGTAACAAAATAGAGAAATAATATAAAATATAAGGTAGGTAATGGTGTAACTATGACAACCTAATAATGAGAAGAAGTTAACAAATGTTTTTAAAAGGTTTTGGTTTTTCTGCATAATATCATCGCCGAGGCAAGACGTGTTTTGTGATGCTCTGCAAGTTTGCAGAAAAGTTCCTATGTGAGTGCATTTTTGTGATGCATCAGTAGCGTGTGCGCTATTATGAAATAGTGAATCGTTGCGTCATTCGGTTAGAAAAAAGACTAGATTTTCATAATATTTAAACTTGTGTGAAAGCACGTAAGGAATTGTTTATGAAGAATTAAATATTCTACTTTGGAATGGAAGTATGAATTATTAATTATTCAACAGTAGAACCAATCATTTCTCTGCTCCGATTCTACGCCCGAGAGAAGATCTCATCGCCACAGAGCTACTGAAGTAATTTGCAGGTCCAGAGCTGCCGGAGAAGCTACTAGATTTCTACAGGATCGACACCAACGGTAAAAATTCTTCAGCATCCAACATCATCCCAACAGACCGCTTCAAACTGCTTGGTATGATCATTTGCTGCTTTCGATCAAGTAGCATCCTTAATTAAGGATCTGGTATTTAACAACTGCACCAAAGTCCTTAGTTTTATTTTCATACAGGTTATTCACAGTAAACTTTATTTTTATTCTGTTATTTCCTATTATTCATCATGAACATTGGCAATAAACGTACACCTGGGATTGCTAAAAAGCAAGTCGATGAATTGTGATATAAAGGTGATGAGAAACAAAGTAAACAGTAATAGTTGGTCTGCAGCCCTCCACCACAGCTTAGCATTACAGAAATTTTTAAAATATTTAACATGTAAAAAAGTAGTAATAATAGTTACATTACTCCCAGCTTTCTGATAGAGAAATATGAACACTAGTGCTATCCCCTCATTATCATTATAGGTTAATAGAAATGATAAAATATTCCCATTGCCCCGAGAGTTTTATCGGAAGACTATTGTATGAACTTAAATATACAACTGATTACACAGAAAATGAAGCTAGTTACAGTGGAATAATAAATATAATACAAATAAAATATTTAGTGATTATTTTCCACTTATCTTAAGAAGTTGATGACAATACTCCTATCTTCTCTAATTGGAATTAATTTCGTGGACATTTGCCCACATCTTCAGTCAAACACACACACTTCGTTGTCAAGGATACTATGTATTTACGTATTTACGTATTACCAACATCTAAAGTCGAAACAAACCTAAAAACAGAATCAATTGCCGGTATGTCAAAACTTGACAACGAAGTGTGTTTGAAGATGTGCGCAAATGTCCACGAAATTAATTTCAATTAGAGAAGATAAAAGTATTGTCATCAACTACTTAAGATAAGTGGAAAATAATCACTAAATATTTTGTTTGTATAATTAAATATACAAGTTAAAACTTTTACTTAAGGTAATTCAAAATGGAAATATCAGGGGAGGGTGCAAACTCTCCTCTCTCTCTCCCTCCCTCTGCCACTTAAGTTAATGGACACGTGCAAACTGCACAGCTAAATGTGTCAGTCGCAAACCGGATACCAAGGTTTCGCTTCACGTGATGGATGTTGCAAATTAAAAAAGAAAATGTATTTTTTTTAGCGTTGCATGGAGAATAAAATGAGTCCTCGTTTTACTCTTGCTCCTTTCATTAAATATTCCTTGTACTCTTATTACACTAAAGCACATTAAAGCTATGTGCTTTTATATTCGTAAAACATACACATACTGCAAAAAAGTTGAATAGAGCTATAAATTAAAAGAAAGTAAATAGAACCTAATAGTATTAATTATATAATATACGAAGCACCAACATAAACAATTACATTTTTGAGGCAAATGAACTTAGAAGGAAAATGATTTTTGTTGTTGATATAATTGGCAATGTCAACACTGATTTATCAATTTGAAAATTACAGGTTTCATTTGCCAAGACAACTCCATGAGTTATCGAAGTAATAAAACATACAATATAAGAATATTTAAAATGATTACGTTAAACAATAAATTATTAACTTAATAACAGTGCATGTGATTTTATGTAGTCAAATTATTAAGCATGAAGTTAATATATAATAATAATTCTTACATTTATGTTAACTGCTGAAAGTCTTAAAATATTTATTTGCTTATATAGTTTATAATTTTTTAACTTATTTATTTCCTGTGACGTAGTTTTGTCAAATATTTCACGCACCATTTATAGTTCGAATTTGACCCTTGTTTCTGCTGTACACGCGTCCGTAAGGTACATCTGGTGCTAAAAGAACAGGGCTGATTGTAATGAATTTGGGCCTCAGAAGGGAAAGGAATAATTATTAATGTTGTAAGATTTTTATGTGATTTGTTTATTGAACATTATGATCAAATTTTTGGAAGTGTTAAAACATTTATGAGTGTTTGCGCAGTGAATGGAAAAGGAAAGAAGATAAATAGTAGGCAATGCAGACTTCAAATGCAATGAAATAGTTGGTTGTCAAGGGCAACAGTAAAAAATATATCAATAGTTCCTAGAGGGAGTGAGATTAGTAGATGCTTGGACCCGATGAAGTAAGAGGTCTATTGATAGAAAGAAATATGAAAAAGCATGTTAATTCTTCTGCATTAAGATTCCGAAGAGTACGGACGTGTGTGATATCTGCAAGTTTGAAAAAACATTGCGGTGCATGATATTTTGTAAAAGCATATTTCAAATTTGCAGGAACAAGTAATGTTAACGTTGATAAATGTATTTATTTGTTCAGTGTTAAAAATAATGTTTTAAAATAATTTATCTACAAATGAAATAACAGTTTTAAGAGGAAAGGATTTTTTGCATATGATCTTGAATCCTCTCACCTCTGCGACTGCGCTCTGGAGATAATCTTAATCCCTGAGCAGCCGAGGAATTTCGAATAAATCTAATAATTTATCATCCTCACGCGCCTTTTATATAAAATCCTTCTACAAAATGATCACTACAACGTGGAGCAGCGTCGTCGTCTACCATCATAGTACATTTTGCGTAAAATCCTGCTACATACTCAGTTATCGATTTGAGTACTAACGATTGATTGGCATCACATAGAGCACGCTAGATCGTATCAGCTGATTGGTGCAAGAGTGGAAGTCCACTCTAAAGTTTCACTTCAAAGTACAGTTTGGAGAATTCCTAAATATAAATGACATTTCAGAAAAGCTATGTATGTGCGTACAACCATCTGAAACGTAACTTAAATGCAGAAAATCTGTTAAATACTACACTTTATTGAATTCAGTGTTTTCCAAGGATGTGATACACAGAATTTCAGAACAATCCCCCATCACAAACTATCTTTTGAATGACTAATTTTTCGAAAATTATTATTTTTCCAAACATACCTCAAAAGATAAAACGTCACTCATGTCCTAATAGCTCAAATCGGGCATGGGCCTGTCAACCCGACTGCTGACCTTACGCCCACATACGTAAGGCAGAGATGGTCGATCATCCAACCGATACAGGGAGGAGATGTGGTCAGCATCTCGGCAAACCCAGCCAGAAAATTGGCTTTCTAGACCAGGGTTCGCTACCTATGGTAGCTCCTCAATTTCCTCACGACCCAGGGGTGGGATCGATCCCGGGCGCATACACACGCTCTAGCCCACTACACCACGGCGCAGGACCAAAACTACTTCATAAGATTTTAATTACATTATCATATAATATTAAGATATTTCACGACAAATGAAATATAAATATTGAATTTTCTGGGAATATATTCTGAGAACCGCTATATTCTAAATGAGTTTTGTATAACTGATAAGCTACTAGAGATGGACATCCACACGTGCCCACCCAGTTCATGGATTTTACCGCAGAAAGGATTTTTTGTGGATTTTTCATGTTGGTTGTTTCAGGCAATTTTTGTTGCTAACATATTGAAGTCTTCTTAACCGAGCAGATGGCTCAGGCGGTTTCGTCTGTGGCACGCATTCGGGAGGTGCGGGTTCGATTTCCGTGGTCGACTTACCTGACCCATTGTTTTTTCGAGGGTTTTCCGGGATCGCCAGGCGAATGCTGGGTAGGTTAATTACATCCCCCGAATTTTCTTTCTGTCCATTTCATCTCTATTATCATTTCATATCATCTCTCATCTGGTGGTCTATTCCAGGGTAGAAGTGCCAGCAGTGCTCCTGGTACACTTCGCCAACGCAAAGAAAGTCCCTGACAGGAATATGCTACCCTACACAGCGGGCCAGGTCAGTGAATGTTTGTGACAGAGAACGCATGCTACACAAGGAGTAGAACCGTTTAACATGCACCCTATTCACTCTGTAGCCTAAAACCGAGAAGATTTATTCACAAAAGTAGAAGGTGTCAAAATGTTTTCGAGTAGGCTGTAACTGAACTGACCTTCGTGTCATAAACATGTCGAGGCAGAGTGTTGGAACCTTGTCCAGTGTGGGAAACAGTGACATTTCGCCCTCGGTAGGACGGTCTGCGGGTCGGCCTAGTGGGAAGTTTCAGGATCACATTGGGTGGGATGCCGGTTGTACTGGCCTGTCGGGGAGTTTCCAAGTGGTTAATTGCAGGGACCCTGCCCTCTGCAATATCGTGGCTCTTTGGGTTGGCCACCCTCTGCTTGCTCTCGCCTCATCCTTCCTCCCCGGGATGCCCCACTTGGGGCATAGGTACAATAGATAAAGACTGGAACTCGTTGCCAAGTCCCCTCCAAACATACTATTGTCGCGACTGGCGGCAGACGCTCACTAAGGGACAGATAGTGCAGCGCGGAGATAAAAGAGCTTGCCGAAACAGATAAAGAGACTGATAAATGACTGGAAGGTTCATCTTTCGTCTGGTGCTTTCTTGTTTGTTACAGATTATTCCACTGGTTACTGGAACAATGAGAGGGGCATATAAAAGAAGACGTGGCTGGTTTATCGGACAGTCGTAAAGAGAGTCGAAATGAAACTTGATAATCGTGTGCGTACAGCTGTGTTTTGAAAGTGAACTATTTTGTTTGTGGGTGTGGCAGGCGACCTTGGAGGCTGTATTTGTGTATGTTACGTAATTCTGCTACTGTAAGCGTTGACCAAAGTGTGTTTCTACGGAAATAAAAAGCATTTTGAATTTCTGCAACATGGACTTTTAATTTCACGAACGCACAAAGTCACACTATCCTACTTGATAATAAACAGAATTTCAAAGGCATCCTAGAAATTTTAAGATAAATTTTATTAAGCCTCCGAATATCTTAATAAAAATTGTTATAACATTTGGAAGAAGAAGAGATAGCCAGGTCTCTTTCTGTAAAGATTTGTTAAAGTTGGCGAAATTTTCCTGAAAATATAGATTTGCCCTGTTTTAGTGTCTGATACAAGTAGGGAATGGTATTTATCCCAGTTTTCATTTTTTACTTGTGTTCTCCCTCTCTGTTGATATTTTTCTAAAACGTTTTAATATATATTTTTTCCTCTAACATTTCGAAAATTTCTGATTAAGTCTCACTCTTGAACAATTGTTAGCAATAGTACTATAGGCCAATGTTTTTAGACAGATGACATTAAAAGCCCGTCTTTGGACATCTCTGAATAGTGTTCAAAGAAGATAATTCTGATACGCAGTGTTAAAAAAAAAAAAACTTTTCAAACTCCAACGTAGCCAACTTTAGTTTCTTGTGCAATGTAACTAATGGCTCAATCAGGTAGGCCATGTTCGCATAGATCCCTACTTCCTCTTCACAAGGAATAAGTATTTCAAATTGCAGTAATTGCACTATAAACAACATAATTTCCTCAAATGAACAGTACTTCAGTGAAACTTGTAACTCGTTAATAATTTAAAATGTTTTTGTGAAGGTTTTAACCAATTAATACACTAAAGTGTTATTACATTATGTTCGTTTTATTAGTTTCATTGCCTCCTTTATATAAGATTTTATATAGAACGTTTCGTCATTTTGCCAACACTGATGCTAAGGGCAATAATTGAACATCGCACCACGTTAAACTTCATGCCTCCGAAATAGGTAAAACAAACTATTTCTTATCTGCAAGATATTGTCTCCGATCGCATTGTTTCGTTGCTGCCGCAAGCCGCAGCCGAGTGGGCGAGTGCTGAACGCTTGCCGAGAGAGTGACAGAAACAAAGAGAGAAAGATACAGAGTGATGTCTGGATAGTTCTCCCTTTCTCTTGCCGTCGCGACACGCCTTGAAATGTCGGTGGTTTTGCAGAACAATGGCTGGAGGTATAAAAGCCCGTAAGTGTTAGAGCGCAGTCAGTTTTCCTTTACAAACTGATCTACCTGGGGCTCCCAACACAAATAATCAACATCCTATACTGCTTCTTGCGTCACCGAACCTTCAAAGTCACAGTCGCGGGGAAAACATCAACACCTAGGCCAGTGAGAGGCGGAGTCCCCGAAGGCTCAGTACTATCTCCCACCATATTCAACGTCTTTATGGCAGATATCCCCAAAGAGCCACGAGTCGAAATGGCACAATATGCTGACGACGTGCTTCGGTTCTGCAAAGACAAACACATCCTCAGAGCCTTCAACCCCTTACAAAGACATCTCCGTCTAACACAACAGTGGTGTCGGCGTATGCGGATGTCCGTTAATCCAGAAAAAACCACGCCATACTTTTCACAAAGCGCCACACCCCCGCAGACTGCCCCAACTTCAGCTTCAGAGGTCGAATGATAGAGTGGACTAACTCTGTCCAGTACCTAGGAGTCAACTTAGACAGAGGTCTAACTTTTCGCCAGCACATAAGGGACCTAGCGGTGAGGGTGCATGGAGCAATTGCTTCCCTGTATCCAATGCTGGGGTCGACCTCGATGCCAGTCCGCATGAAGTTGTACCTCTTCCGAGCGCTGGTAATCCCGGTGATACTATATGCCTGCGAGATCTGGGGCATGGCCGCAGACAGCTGGCTAGCATGGCTTCAACATGCACAGAATAGAGAACTACGGTCTCTATATTCTGTGGGACGTTATTTTCCTAGCAGGTTGCTTCACGAAGCATCTTCCATACCTGGAGGATAAAATAAGGCGTCGGGCATAAAAATTATACACTACTTTACCAACACATAGAAGCGCCCTTGTCAGATCATTGGGAGATTATGACACCACTAGACGTCGTTCTAGACTGCACGGGTTACCCCGCATGGCTTGCAGGCACCCGAGATAACCCAAGAGCTAATCCTAATCCTAACAGTAGCTAAAGCTGAGCTCTACATAATTCTTCCAAGCTGTTTGGCATCAAAATTTTTCCCCACTTAAACAAAATTAAAACACAAGAGTGCAAGGTATTGCGTGTGTAGTGTTTAACGCCCGCTTTTACTACATACGGCACCGCAGGCGGTGACACTGATGATACATGAGATGAAGATGGAGCACCGGTGGAATGAGATGGTGGGGGAAACCGGAGGTCCCGGAGAAAACCCGCCCCAGCGCCGTGTTGTCCACCACAAATCTCACTTTGCGGTCGCCTGGGATCGAACGCGGGCCGCCTTGGTGAGAGCCAAGCGATCTAACCACTGAACCACGGCGCGGCCCTAAGGTATTGCGTCCTGTCCTTCAACCCGAAGGTACAAAATTGTAACCTCATAAAGAACTCAAATCTCAAAACCCATATCTCATCCTACAAAATTTCAAATTCAAATACCTTACCTGCGGTAAAGCCCTTAACGGGTGGGCACGCAGCAAAACCTTCTGGCTTTATACAGCCAGCCAGCCAGCACCTCGGTCCGGTCCATGCAGTCACTTGCTAGTGAGTTGTTGAGTTGCAGCTGTGCAGTGTGAGAGTTGTGTGAGGGTTATTGAACTGTACGGCAGTGAATTCTTTTGTTTGTTTACGTGTCGCGGAGTAACTAGATGACCTTGAAGACGGCATTTGTGTATTTTACGTCATTTTGCTGATGCAGGGGTGTACAAAGTGTCTTTTTACTGAAATAAATATCATTTTAAATTTCTTCTAACAAGATTTTTAATTCTAAGTAACCCCAAAGTCACAATATCTATAGCCTGGCCTCGTAGCTCAGTCGGTAGAGCACCTGCCGCCGTGCTAGAGATCCCGGGTTCGATTTACTGCTGGGGGATGTGGATTTTTCTCCGACCAAGAAAATTTGTCATCTTCCCCAGAGTCTGGAAGGAGTCTGGAGTCTGAATCAGGGTGCGAATGTGTGCGTGATCTAATGATACAAGCCAACGAATACGAGTTAACACCTTCGATATGTTCCAAAGGAGAACGGTCGCCGATATGACCATTGGAGTTGAAGGCGGGGTATAAATGGAACAAAAATATACATATACATATACATAAATATAAATACACAGTACTATCTAAAAATATTATATGTTACCCGTGTTCAAAATACTTTTATTCTGGACATTAATTGTTCTTTTACACTAGCCGTATGTAGGACGAACTATGAAAGGATAGAGCAGACTGAAAAATTCAATGCCATAGCCGGGACTTAAACCACGGATCTTCTGGTCTCCGTCCAGCCGTTCTCAACCATTGAGCTACTATGGCCAATGTGCCAACATGACATTAAATTCTCCAACTGACTCGTGTTTTTTCCGGGCTTTATATTTTCATTTATATTTACATTTTCATATTTTTATTCTGTTCGCAGGAATTGTCCCACTCACTTTCACTCGTTCCGCAAGCTATCCTGCTCACAGAATAAATTGCTCATTATCTCACTTGTACCATTTTATGGTTAATAACTTAATAATTTAGTAAAATAGCTAGAAAACGTATAATTAATAAATACATAACAGATACTTTCTGATCTGACTAGCGTCTTTTATTATATCACACAACAACTTAATTAGTGTTTGTTCGCAGTTTCTATTAGAACTAGTTTTTGCTAAATTATAGGATAGCCTTGACGTTGCCTTTTGTCTGTCCAAGTTCAAGGCAACCAACCTCAGTAGTTAATTTTTTTCATATATTTTTATGTTGTTTTCCTTTCCGTCGCGTGGGTTTTGGGAAACATAGCAATACTGCATTCACCTCTACAGCTAGCAGTAAACATAAAATTCTGTCAGGTTGACTGGCACAAGGATGTTATTTTAAATTTCTCTGCAACAATGTACTCAGCATAGCTCTGGGCCACCTCACCAATTGAGCAGTTTCTCCTATGCACTAACTGCACAGGCACTTTCTGAGTAATTAGAAACATATCTCAGGGAAATTCAATTATCTGAAGCTATCTGTTCTTTCTTTTAACATACCGTGTATAGGATTAAGTTGTAAAGATAAAATCTGACTTAAACGTTTAGTGTCATTGTTAGAATTTGAACCACGTGTCGCTGCTCTAGCCATCTAAGTTGCCATGGTACCATACCCGTGCGATTTTAAATTACCCAACTTAGACTTTCCGTTAAATCACAAGCATTATATTTAAGATCTACCAGTGGTGAGGCATGACTTTCAAAGAGAGGAAAGCCCCAAATAATAATTTTCATTAAAATAACTCAAAGAACTAAGGCTACTCTTAAGTACACTTTCTGTTGTACTGTCAAACGTAGGCTATTGTTGCATTGCGAGACTGCTTACACTACAAGCAGACATATTCCTTCTCCTCTCTCCACTAAGACATTCCAAATTTTCCTACAGATGGCCCACATCACGAGAACAGCTACCTTAAAGTCTCAATACTCGATTTTGTCCATTTTCATAAAAACCTCACATTAACTCACTCAAACGACTGTTACACAACAACTGAGCATCCAAACTGGCTGAAACTTTGGTCAGTAACTGCTAACAGATGAACAACGAAACACACTAGCTTTTATTTACGAGTGCTGCCATCTTCATGTTGGCCTACGTAAATCAGAGATGTGTTGGATTCTGTGTATGGAGACTGCACCATCATTTACGACGCTGAAATTTTGAGCAGCTGAACTTAAACGTGGCCATAAGTTCTTGGAAGACGATGAACGTTTGGGACGCCCAAAAACTACAACTACCAACAAAAACTTCGCCAAAGTTCACCAAATGGTGCTAGACGACCGCCGAATTAAAGTAAGAGAGATAACAGAGGCTATGAACATGTCAACGGAACGTGTGTGTCACATATTAAATCCACATTTAGACATGAGAAAGCTGTCCGCGGTTGGGTGCCACGTTTGCTCACGTTAGATCAAAACCGTGTTCGAATGAACATTTCCAACGCTCTGTTGGCGCAGTTTAGGCGCAATAAATTCGAGTTTTGGCGTCGATCAATTACTGTAGATGAAACTTGGATACCCCATTATACACCCGAAACAAAAATACGGTCCAAACAGTGGACTGCAAAGAGGGAACCGGCTCCAAAGAAAGTAAAAACTAGTTTTTTTCGACAAGGAAAGTGATGGTGACTGTTTTTTGGGATAGTCATGGAGTTATTTTGATCGACTATCTTCAAAAAGGAGAAACCATTACAGGAGCATACTACGCAGCATTACTTGACAAGCTGAAAGCTGAACTTGCGGAAAAGCGGCCACATTTGTAGAAAAAGAAAATCACGTTTCACCAGGACCACGCACCGTCTCACACCTCAGCGGTTGCAATGGCGAAAATCCACGGATTACGGTTTGAACTGCTTGACCATCCACCTTAATCACAAGATCTAGCTCCAAGTGTCTTCTTTTTGTTCCCTCATCTGAAAACTGCGCTCGGAGGACAGAGATTTTCGTGAAATGAAGAGACAATCATCTTCGTGAACAATTATTTTGCAGAGAAAAACGCCGAGTACTATTTGGACGACTTACAGAGATGGGAGCATCGCTGGGAGAAGTGTGTAGAGTTACAACGAGACTATGTTGAAAAACGCCGAGTACTATTTGGACGGGTTACAGAGATGGGAGCATCGCTGGGAGAAGTGTGTAGAGTTACAAGGAGATTATGTTGGAAAACGCAGAGTACTATTTGGACGTGTTACAGAGATGGGAGCATCGCTGGGAGAAGTGTGTAGAGTTACAAGGAGATTATGTTGGAAAACGCAGAGTACTATTTGGACGGGTTACAGAGATGGGAGCATCGCTGGGAGAAGTGTGTAGAGTTACAAGGAGATTATGTTGGAAAACGCAGAGTACTATTTGGACGTGTTACAGAGATGGGAGCATCGCTGGGAGAAGTGTGTAGAGTTACAAGGAGATTATGTTGGAAAACGCAGAGTACTATTTGGACGTGTTACAGAGATGGGAGCATCGCTGGGAGAAGTATGTAGAGTTACAAGGAGACTATGTTGAAAAACGCCGAGTACTATTTGGATGGGTTACAGAGATGGGAGCATCGCTGGGAGAAGTGTGTAGAGTTACAAGGAGATTATGCTGGAAAACGCAGAGTACTATTTGGACGCGTTACAGAGATGGGAGCATCACTGGGAGAACTGTGTAGAGTTACAAAGAGACTATGTTGGAAAACGCAGAGTACTATTTGGACGGGTTACAGAGATGGGAGCATCGCTGGGAGAAGTGTGTAGAGTTACAAGGCGACTACACTGAAAAACGCCGAGTACTAATTGGACGGGTTACAGAGATGGGAGCATTGCTGGGAGAAGTGAGTAGAGTTACAAGGAGACTATGTTGAAAAACGCAGAGTACTATTTGGACGTGTTACAGAGATGGGATCATCGCTGGGAGAAGTGTGTAGAGTTACAACGAGACTATGTTGAAAAACGCCGAGTACTATTTGGACGTGTTACAGAGATGGGAGCATCGCTGGGAGAAGTGTGTAAAGTTAAAACGAGACTATGTTGAAAAACGCAGAGTACTATTTGGACGTGTTACAGAGATGCGAGCATCGCTGGGAGAAGTGTGTAGAGTTACAGGGAGACTATGTTGAAAAACGCCGAGTACTATTTGGACGGGTTACAGAGATGGGAGCATCGCTGGGAATAGTGTGTAGAGTTACGAGGAGACTATGTTGAAAAACGCAGAGTACTATTTGGACCTGTTACAAAGATGGGAGCATCGCTGGAAGAAGTGTGTAGAGTTACAAGGAGATTATGTTGGAAAACGCAGAGTACTATTTGGACGTGTTACAGAGATGGGAGCATCACTGGGAGAAGTGTGTAGAGTTACAAGGAGACTATGTTGGAAAACGCAGAGTACTATTTGGACGTGTTACAGAGATGGGAGCATCGCTGTGAGAAGTATGTAGAGTTACAAGGAGACTATGTTGAAAAACGCCGAATACTATTTGGACGTGTTACAGAGATGGGAGCATCGCTGGGAGAAGTGTGTAGAGTTACAACGAGACTATGTTGAAAAACGCCGAGTACTATTTGGACGGGTTACAGAGATGGGAGCATCGCTGGGAGAAGTGTGTAGAGTTACAAGGAGATTATGTTGGAAAACGCAGAGTACTATTTGGACGTGTTACAGAGATGGGAGCATCGCTGGGAGAAGTGTGTAGAGTTACAAGGAGATTATGTTGGAAAACGCAGAGTACTATATGGACGGGTTACAGAGATGGGAGCATCGCTGGGAGAAGTGTGTAGAGTTACAAGGAGATTATGTTGGAAAACGCAGAGTACTATTTGGACGTGTTACAGAGATGGGAGCATCGCTGGGAGAAGTGTGTAGAGTTACAAGGAGATTATGTTGGAAAACGCAGAGTACTATTTGGACGTGTTACAGAGATGGGAGCATCGCTGGGAGAAGTATGTAGAGTTACAAGGAGACTATGTTGAAAAACGCCGAGTACTATTTGGATGGGTTACAGAGATGGGAGCATCGCTGGGAGAAGTGTGTAGAGTTACAAGGAGATTATGCTGGAAAACGCAGAGTACTATTTGGACGCGTTACAGAGATGGGAGCATCGCTGGGAGAACTGTGTAGAGTTACAAAGAGACTATGTTGGAAAACGCAGAGTACTATTTGGACGGGTTACAGAGATGGGAGCATCGCTGGGAGAAGTGTGTAGAGTTACAAGGCGACTACACTGAAAAACGCCGAGTACTAATTGGACGGGTTACAGAGATGGGAGCATTGCTGGGAGAAGTGAGTAGAGTTACAAGGAGACTATGTTGAAAAACGCAGAGTACTATTTGGACGTGTTACAGAGATGGGATCATCGCTGGGAGAAGTGTGTAGAGTTACAACGAGACTATGTTGAAAAACGCCGAGTACTATTTGGACGTGTTACAGAGATGGGAGCATCGCTGGGAGAAGTGTGTAAAGTTAAAACGAGACTATGTTGAAAAACGCAGAGTACTATTTGGACGTGTTACAGAGATGCGAGCATCGCTGGGAGAAGTGTGTAGAGTTACAGGGAGACTATGTTGAAAAACGCCGAGTACTATTTGGACGGGTTACAGAGATGGGAGCATCGCTGGGAATAGTGTGTAGAGTTACAAGGAGACTATGTTGAAAAACGCAGAGTACTATTTGGACCTGTTACAAAGATGGGAGCATCGCTGGAAGAAGTGTGTAGAGTTACAAGGAGATTATGTTGGAAAACGCAGAGTACTATTTGGACGTGTTACAGAGATGGGAGCATCACTGGGAGAAGTGTGTAGAGTTACAAGGAGACTATGTTGGAAAACGCAGAGTACTATTTGGACGTGTTACAGAGATGGGAGCATCGCTGTGAGAAGTATGTAGAGTTACAAGGAGACTATGTTGAAAAACGCCGAGTACTATTTGGACGTGTTACAGAGATGGGAGCATCGCTGGGAGAAGTGTGTAGAGTTACGAGGAGACTATGTTGAAAAACGCAGAGTACTATTTTGACGGGTTACAGAGATAGGAGCATCGCTGGGAGAAGTGTGTAGAGTTACAGGGAGACTATGTTGAAAAACGCCGAGTACTATTTGGACGTGTTACAGAGATGGGAGCATCGCTGGGAGAAGTGTGTGGAGTTACAAGGAGATTATGTTGAAAAACGCCGAGTACTATTTGGACGGGTTACAAAGATGGGAGCATCGCTGGGAGAAGTGTGTAGAGTTACAAGGAGACTATGTTGAAAAACGCCGAGTACTATTTGGACGGGTTACAGAGATGGGAACATCGCTGGGAGAAGTGTGTAGAGTTACAAGGAGACTATGTTGAAAAACGCCGAGTACTATTTGGACGGGTTACAGAGATGGGAGCATCGCTGGGAGAAGTGTGTAGAGTTACAAGGAGACTATGTTGAAAAACGCAGAGTACTATTTGGACGTGTTACAGAGATGGGAGCATCGCTGGGAGAAGTGTGTAGAGTTACAGGGAGACTATGTTGAAAAACGCCGAGTACTATTTGGACGGGTTACAAAGATGGGAGCATCGCTGGGAGAAGTGTGTAGAGTTACAAGGAGATTATGTTGAAAAACGCCGAGTACTATTTGGACGGGTTACAAAGATGGGAGCATCGCTGGGAGAAGTATGTAGAGTTACAAGGAGATTATGTTGAAAAACGCCGAGTACTATTTGGACGGGTTACAGAGATGGGAGCATCGCTGGGAGAAGTGTGTAGAGTTACAAGGAGACTATGTTGAAAAACGCAGAGTACTATTTGGACGGGTTACAGAGATGGGAGCTTCGCTGGGAGAAGTGTGTAGAGTTACAAGGAGACTGTGTTGAAATATAAACAAAACAAAAATGCTGAAAAATGTCTCGTGCCTTTATTAGATCGGAAACCGTGTTCTTGCACCTATAACAAACTATATAACAAAAACATTTCTACAGACGTTAATTTGGATCAACGTGCAGGAGATTCATTTCTAATAATATGTTAGTTGAAGATGTGTGTGTGTGACACGCCATATCTTTCAAATTGTGTAACACAAGTTTCTGAATGGACAGAGAACTCGCGTGATTGTGATCTTGCCAGATCAGCATTACTAGTTATTACATTAATACGGAAAGTGGTTATGGCGGAAAAACATCCTTGTTTGCCAAACGAATGTCCTTGCCCTTTGTATACATGCATTTTTACAAGAAAGGAGAATTTACTGCAATGTCCTCGTTTCAATGTGAAGGACAAGTTATGACCGTCTAAGTTATACAAATCGCGACAATGGTCTCCAAAGGATTTGTCTCCTATATTAAACCACGTGAAGGACAGCGGTTCGAGTCTCACTTCAAGTGGTGCTATAAAACTAAAAATAGACTAGCAACAAAGTATAAATTTTTGTACCAAAAATTCTATGAGATATTTCATCGTAAGTACGAGGGCTATCCAGAAAGTAGATTACGTTTAGGAATAAAAAGTAAACAAAGTATAGGAAATAAATTTTATTATATACAGATGAAAGCCACACTCAAATACTACTTTTCGACATAGTCACCATTCAAATTAAGGCATTTATCGTAGCTATGAACGAGCTTGGAAATTCCTTCGTCGAAAAATTCGGCCGCCTGCGCCTTCAACCACTTCGTTACCTCTTCTTGCAGCTGTGCGTCGTTATCAAAACGCTGCATAGCCAGCCACTTCTTCATTGCTGGGAATAGGTGGAAGTCGCTCGGTGCCAGGTCGGGACTGTACGGCGGATGAGGAAACAACTCCCTCTTAAAAGATTCAAGAACTTCACGAGTGACATTTGCCGTGTGGGGCCGGGCGTTGTCGTGAATCAACAAGATCTTAGAGCTCAACATTCCTCTGCGCTTGTTTTGAATGGCTCTTCTGGGTTTTTGGAGAGTTTGGCAATACCTTTGAGAGTTTATTGTAGTGCCTCTTTCCAGGAAGTCCACCAAAATCACACCTTTTCTGTCCCAAAAAACAGTCGCCATCATCTTCCTTGCCGACATTGTTTGCATGCATTTCTTGGGTTTTTGGGGAGAACTTGTGTGCCCCCACTGCATTGATTGCAATTTCGTTTCACAGTTCACGTGTTGCACCCATGTTTCGTCACCAGTAACGATGCGATCGAGTAAAGAGTCACCATCCTTATGGTAAACGTCCAAAAAGTTCAACGCTGCAGCCATTCGCTGATTTTTGTGGTCCTCTGTCAAGATTTTTGGAATCCATCTTGCACAAAACTTGTGGTAACCAAGCTTTTCGCTGATGATTTCGTGCAACACACTTCGCGAAATTTGTGGGAAAACTCAAAGAAAGTTCCGTTATTGTGAACCTTCGATTTTCACGGACTTTAGCATCGACTTTTTCGACAAGTTTGGCAGTCACTATGCTGGGTCTCCCACTTCGATCTTCGTCGTGAACATTGGTTCGGCCATTTTTAAATCTGATGACCCACTGACGCACTCCACCTTCAGTGATAATGTTGTCCCCATACACTTCACAAAGCTGCCGATAGATTTCTATCGGTTTACAGTTTTTTGCAGTCAGAAACCTTATTACTGCACGCACCTCGCAGCTCGCGGGATTTTCAATTAACGCAGACATTTCAAACCGTCACAGTATCTGAACGGAGCACAGCACGAACCTCTCACTAGCACGGCTAGATGCCGACTGAGCTGCGCAACGCTCTGACCCCAAGATGGCCGCGCTAGCCCCGCCCCTAGCGGAAACAGACGAAAACGTAATCTACTTTCTGGATAGCCCTCGTATATTTAGAGATCCCCTCAACCCCAAATAATTCTCTTGATAACTTGATATTTGAGTTGAGCATCTCCCAACGAAGAATTTCAAGAAAATATCCGCATCCAACTATCATTTATGTGGAATACATTTAAAAAATTCGTATTTCTCAAAAATAGTTGTAACAAATTTTATTAAAATATATTTTTAATTTATTTTCATTACATATGTAAAATATATCTTGAGTTTTATTAATTAGTTTTGTGGTAGGATGTTATCTTGATGGGATGATGGTGATCTCGGAGTCTGGGACGATCATGTGTAGCGATATTATTCTCACCTGCACTCGTCCCGCGTTGCGACTGGGGTTGCGGGTTAAATTCAGTCCCCCAAGAAGAAGATGATGAAGCCACAGGTTGCAGATTCTTCTCGATCTAAATTTTTGTATCAGATCTGGCACTCTTATGTATCAATGTATACAAAATCTCCTGTGCTGCTTCAGTCGATACATGAGAACCTTTTCTCAAGCGTGGTCGCAAGCGAAGGAATCATTTACCAGGGCTCTTCAATAAAGAAGGATTATAATTTTTTACGATCATAGTTTTTCGCACTAAAATTCAATCTCATTATATTCTGTTAGCTTAATGTGAAACAAACACGCCGTAGTAGTTTCATTGTTGGTACTCCTGGTTCCCGCCTGTGAGAACCAGACAAGTTCAGACATGTTCAGTATCGCCTACCGCTACAATGGAGGTAACACAACAATATGCGGCTTATGGGGAACAATATGCGGCTTTGAAATTCTGCTTTCGCCTCAACAAATCTTCAGTTGAGGCCTATACAATGTTACAGGAGGCCTATGGAGAGTCTTTTCTTCCCTACAGCACAGCTCAAAGGTGGTTTAAAATGTTTAAAGAGGGGAGACAATCAATTTCAAAGGAAGATGAACCCAGTGCTCCAGTTACTGCTCTTACAGAAGGAAACATCAACACTGCTGCTGCCATGGTGAGAGAGGATCGACGAATTACCTTAAGATCACTTTCTGAAATAGTGAACATTTCATTGGGTGTCACCCACACCTTGGTGACAAACATTACACATGAGACGTGTTTGTGCGCGATGTGTTCCAAGACTGTTATTTCCTGAACAAAACGACATTCACCTGCAGGTCTGCATGCAGTTAAAGTTGATGTTAGAGGAAGATCCGGAGTTTCTTTCAAACGTAATCACTGCTGATGTAACTTGGCTACATCATTTTGATCCTGAGAGCAAACACCAAAGCTCAGTGTGGAAATTTCCTTCATCACCAACCCCCAAAAAGGCAAAAGTGGTTGCTTCTGCTGGGAAAGTTATGGTCATCTCATTCTTTGATATTCATGGAATGGTTTATCAGCATGTTGTACCTGCACACACATCAGTACCTGGACAATACTACAGGGATGTCTGAAAACATTGCAAGTCTATATCAGGTGCAAAAGACCCCATTTCCATGAAGCAGGCTGGATGCTGCAGCACGATAACACACGGCCGCATATTGCCAATGTTGTTGCTGAATATCTTGCAAAAATCAACATGAAGTGCATCCCTCACCCTCCCTATAGTCCGGATTTAGCCCCATGTGACTTTTTTCTATTCCCTAACTTGAAGAAACGCTTTCTTGGGAGTCATTATCCATCATCAGAAGCAGTGGTGAAGGCTGCTGAGGCGATTTTGAAGGATCTCTCAAAACATGGTTTCCAGCATTTCTTTGAAGACTGGCACAAACGCTGAGACAAGTTCATCGTATTCAGGGGAGACTATTTTGAGAAGGACCAGCAAAATTATGAGGATGAGTAAAGGTACGTTGTCAAAAAAATTGTGATTTTCTTTATTGAACAGCCCTGATAGTTAAATAAACACAGAAATAAGTAAATTTTGATTAATTTATAAAAATCCAAACTTGTAATTTAATTGTGATACTTTATGCCATTTTTATACAGCACCATACATAAGAATATTTCTTCGATACAATTTTCTGAAAATCTGTGTTAATTATCTTTACTATTTTAGTCCTTTCACTTCGATATTCCACAATCCAAAACACGCAAGTTCTCTTCGACGTTACGCAATCAATAGACGCCTTCTGTCCTAGCTGTTTTGACAAAATTATTGATTTTCCTTCACTCGTTTCCATCACTACCAATCAAACTTAATTTTTACTGGTCCACGTCACACATTACATAATGTCATTTTTAAAACTAGCAATCATAAAAAATTCACATCATATCACTTACATGTGCGTCATCTCATGATCTACTGAATTTTAACAGTTACATTTCTTATTCATTTGAACCTGTCCATATTGTGACTTTGTAGGTTCTTGAAATTAAAAGTCCAATTGCACAAACTCAAAATGTTCTTTATTTCCACGGAATTACAGTTCGAACACTTGCCGATTACATAGAATTACGTAGCGCACACAATTACAGTTCGTCTGTCACAAGTGCTTTCCACACAACTCCTCTGATACACGTACACAGTCTTCTAGTCCGTTCGCTAGCACTGCGCTCCTCACGGCTGCTCGCCAAGAACTGAACTGACTCGTCACTGCAGTCCTTATATCGGAAGATCGCTGTTTCTGGAAGCTTCGCGGCTGGGAACATCATCCCGACTGTTCCATACGTCAGGGGGAGGTGAAAGAGACGGTAGTGTACCTAGAGACACTTTTCTAACCATCCCCTATGTTAGCGCTACAAGATAAATGGGTGGGCGTGGCCTAAATGCCTCCTGATGATTATATATATATATATATATATATATATATATATATATATATATATATATATATATATATATATATAAGGGCGCTCAACTACGGCGGTCATCAGCGCCCTTTAAAAAACTAGTCATGGCAAAAGCCAGATATAAACATTTCTAAAAACTATACAAGTGTAACAAAACCTATTAAAAATACACGTACATAAAAAACATCAATCAGAACCTACTAAAAATTTCGTTCACTAAATCCTAAATTCTAAACTAGACAAGAATCTAAAAACCTTCTCCACGGGTCTCCACGCACGGCGTACACGTGGGTGGGTCTGTTGACCGTCTCCCTCAACCACGAAGAGGAGCCCACACGAGGGAGACTGTTGGCTCGGGACCCCGGGTGCGCCAAACCCGTACATACCGAAGTAGGCCCCTGGGGGGTAAATGCCTCCTGTCTGGCCCCAGCTGCCAGCTGTTTCTCTCGGGAATTCCGATTTTCGGGTGACAATATCGATTCTTAAACCACATATTTAAATACTTTTCAACCCTCGGGGCTTAAATCAAAAGAACCGTTACAGTTTGGACGTCCTCTTTATTATGGGTAAATTTTATATAACTAGTGTAAAAGGATTTATATAATTTTATTATATACTAGCTGACCCGGCGAACTTCGTACCGCCAATAAAAGTCGTCTGAACTTATCTATATAAATAAAAAAAATTCGTATTAGTCATTTGTTCTACAATTGAGGATAAAGTTTAAAAACAACAAAGCTGCAATTAAGTTAATCAATTTAAAGCTTTCTGATAACAATATTGTTTGTCTTTGTGGTGCGTAAATATATAAATATGATGGATTTTCCCATGCACGAACATGCGACGTGCAATGGTCTATGACAGAAGCAGGGAAACTCCAAGTTGATTCCGCAAACTTCCTACGACTGCCCTTGCCATTTATTTATTATCATCGCAAAGGCCAAACGGACGGGAAATTGTAGACGGTTAAAATCAAAAGTTAAATCCGTTGGAATTATCGGAATACTTGGGATCAAGATATCCTCTCCTCTGTACTTCTCCTTGATGTTTGTTGCCTCGATGCCCTTATTCATTACATTTTTCACAGTTAGTCTCGTTTCATTTCACAGTCGTGGTTGGTTTATGTTACACAGCATGATTACAGCTGATCCTACTTTTAATTTTAAATTGTGAGATGGAAGTCCAGACAATTCTAATGAATTTAATAATTCTGTGGGATAGAGTCAACATGAAAAATTCAATGCCATGGCCGGGATTTGAACCATGGATCTCCTGGTTTCCGTCCAGTCGCTCTAACCCATTGAGCTACCATGGTCAACGTGCCGCCCTGACATTAAATTCTCTATTCGATTAGAATATTTTCCCGGTAAACCATTAGGGCTCTTGCATCCGAGATACACAGTTTGTGGCGACTTACTGTCGAAGTACTTGAGTCCCAGGCGTCATCATTTAACTATTATTATTATTATTATTATTATTATTATTATTATTATTATTATTATTATTATTATTATTATTATTATTATTATTATTATTATTATTATTATTATTATTATTATTATTATTATTATTATTATTATTATTATTATTATTATTATTATTATTATTATTATTATTATTATTATTATTATTATTATTATTATTATTATTATTATTATTATTATTATTATTATTATTATTATTATTATTATTATTATTATTATTATTATTATTATTATTATTATTATTATTATTATTATTATTATTATTATTATTATTATTATTATTATTATTATTATTATTATTATTATTATTATTATTATTATTATTATTATTATTATTATTATTATTATTTCATTGAAATTTTCATGTTGACTCTATCCATCAAAAAACTTAGCCTATATACAGCTAGTATGAACAAATTTCCATCAATTAACTAAAATAATAAGAGTTAAATGATGAAGCCTGGGACTCAAGTACTTACGATAGTAAGTCGCCACAAACGGTGTATCTCGGATGCAAGAGCCCTAGTGGTTTACCGGGGAAATATTCTAATCGAATAGAGAATTTAATGTCATGGCGGCAAGTTGGCCATAGTAGCTCAGTGGGTTAGAGCGACATGACGGAAACCAGGAGATGCGTGGTTGAAATCCCGGCCATGGCATTGAATTTTTCATGTTGACTCTATCCATCAAAAACCTTAGCCTATATACGGCTAGTGTGAAGAAATGATTATTTTCCATCAATTAATTAAAATAATTGTGTGGGATAGTTGACTACGTCATACTGGTGTATAACTGTGTCAATTCATTTATACGAAAAAAAAAATTCCCCTGGAAGAAACAGACACTCTAGAACGCAATTCTGACATACGAACATTACCGCTCTCTCTGCTCGCTGCTCATCAGTACGGTCAGCACGTGACGTAGCTCGTCGCACATTTGACTGACTTCTACGACCTAAGCCAGGTCGTCTTCTCCTTGTTAGTTAAAACGTTTTCGCGAACTTTACATAGTCAAAAAGGAACTCAATTACTTTTATGTCAATTCAATTCACATTCACGAATTCACAAACACAAATTATAAAGAACATATCCTAGGTTTTATCAATATTTGACAACAGTTGTCTGTGGTCAAATATGAATAGTGTTCTAGAGCGTTCAGAAATTAATTTTGTATCTAATCTTCGAGAGATATACCATTATCCTACATAAACAAATTTCAGTCTTTATAACAAGTAATAAACGTTGTTTAATGAAATATGGTAAGTGAAATAGCTTTGAAGACTTTCGCAACGAGTGGAATGTCTTTGTACTTTGTAATGCTTTTGTTTGTCGAAAATAAAAGAAAGATATTTCATGTGTTCCGTGAAAGTTTGTGTGAAATATTTATATATTTAGCTAATAACCCGGTCCATTATTACTTCAGGCTTTTTTCCTCATCTTTTAAATCTTCCTTGGACTTATACGAATATTTCAAATCCAAAATTAGGCAAATTGGTTCAGCCGTTCTCGAGGTTTTGTGAGACTAACAAACATAAATTCATTTATATACTGTGTGTCTACTCAGTGATTTCTAATATAAGCAATTATCTAGCCGTCCTGGTAACGAAAGTGATTACACCCAGAGGATGTCCGCCTCCGCAGCTTAGATAGTTGAACGTCTGCCTCACTTTCAAGATGTCCCAAGTTCAAATCTCAGTTAAGGTGAGTTATCTCGATAAGGTTTTTTACGGGTTTATCCCTTATTCCGAAAGATGAATGTCAGGTAATTCTAAGCTCTACGTACCCTTGGCTCATTTGAGCATCATTTCAAATACCTGTTGTTTTGAACTGATACGTCACTTCCACTACAATCCAAGATTTCACCGTAAATGCATGGTTTGACGTCCCTTTAATCCCAAGAGGCATTTTTAGAAAAAGGTTCCGCGCACGCACCTGTGTATTTCGTGTGATTCAAATACAAGAATAGACTAAATATCAAATTTTGTATCTTCCAGACCATCCGAGACCAACCTTTGCGTGCAGCATTTCTCGACAATTTTGATTTTCTATAAATGCCTGTAGCAGGATTCCTCCGTTGTTGTGGGTTTCGATGCCCCAAAGTTGCGGCAACATATATAGCAAGATTCGTGCTGGTATCTCGTTTCCCGTCGTTGGTCTTACTTCGTCGATCTTACCTTCGTCCAGAATATTATGACTTGATGAAGATATTTCCCGAAGTGATCAGGAAAATCCTTAATTATGCCTCGACTAGCTTTTAATATTTTTCTGTTATATTCTTACTTACGAGGTTGGAAACGAGTGAAGAAATCATTAAGATTTTTAATTTGAATTTCTATAAGAAATCAATCTTTTGTTTATTTTTTAACACCAAATCTATTACAATTCTTATCACAAAACTTTATACTGTGATCGGAATCAATCTAATACTTCAAATTGAACTAATACTTACAGTAGCTCCAAGAAGTATTCGTCTAATACATGAGTTTATATTTAAGGATATATGGATACTGGAAAGTCATCAACATAAGTACAGAGGGACACTGTCTTATTTATTGATTATTGAAGTAGGGGATACAATAAAGAAAGATATAGTATTTATTCATATAAACATAGTTAAACATTCAAAAGTAAAGATAAGCAATAGAGGTTCCAAATAAGTATTCGTTTACATACTGTCACTTTGCGGGTTCGTGAAATGAAAAGTCCAATTGCACCACTCAAAAATGTTCTTTATTTCCACCGACTTACAGTTGAACACTTGCCAATTACACAGAATTACGTAATGCACACAATTACGATTCACCAGTTCGTCCGTTACAATTCCACTTTGCTCTCGCAATTACGTACAATCCTCCGATGCACGTACACAGTCTTCTGGTCGTACACTAGCACTGCTGTCTTACGCTGCTCGCCAAGAACTGACTGACTGACTCAATTCACTCACTGCAGCCCTTTTTATAGGAATATCGCCGTTTTCTCGAAGCCTCTAGTTTCCGTGAATCACCGCGAAGGTTCCAGATGGTAGTGGAAGGGGGGAAGAGGCGGCTCCTTGGCATGGATTTCACCAAAGATTGTGTTGTTTCCACTGTAATTTTACGCAATTCCTCTAGTAGAACGTCCTTTAGATACCTTATATTAGATATCTAGTGATTCCTAATATTTTTGTCCATTATACTCCGCAAATTCTCTATTGGATTCCTGTCTGGGGATTGCGGCGGTGTCGGCATCCATCGTGGAGTATTATACAACTATAGCCTTGCATCTAGAGCTGTGTGTTTTGCATCATTATCTTGTGTGAGAATATAATCCTCAGAAATATCCATATTATTCACACTTCTGGACAGATGTGTTTTTAGGATATTTATATAAACCTTATGGTTCATAATTCCATCAATGAAACACAAATCCCCTACACCATTTGCACTGATGCAGCTCCAGATAAGTACTGAACCGTCTCCATGTTTAACTGCAAGTGTTATATTTTTCTCCTCAAGCTCACAATTCTTTTTTCTCCACACTATTGCTCGTCCTTTTGTCTTAAATAGCTCAAATTGACTCTCGTCAGTAAATACAACCTTCTTCCAGAAATCAAACCCATCGTATTTACGTCCTTTTAGCGAAAGCAAATCGCTTCTTTCTGTTGATTTTGCTGATGTATGGTTTTCTACAGGCTGTTTGGTCTCCATACTCAGCTTCATAAAGCACGTTTCTTATAGTTTGTGCTGAAACGGACATTCCTGTATGTGTTTGAATTGTAATAGCAAGTTTTTGAGCGCTTAGTTTAGGGTTGTTCTTGACTTTTCTAAGTAAATGTCGTTTCTCCATCTCGGATAGAACTGCAGGAGGATCGTTTCTTCATTGTTTAACGTAAGTTTTGTTCTGCTCAAATATGTATATAATAGTCTTCATTGTACTGGTAGGTCTTCCAATATTTTTTTCAAATTTCTTGAATAGTTTTTCCTCTTTAAAATGCTTGGTGCAAATTTCTCTCTCTTCTTGTGTAGTTTAATACCGAAATTAAGGTTTGCCAGAAGTAAAGAATCATGATGGATGTCAAAGGAATGTTGGTTCTTTGTTACGACAAGGGCAAGGCCACTTGAGTTGTGGGGAAAGTTGTTATAACAAAAGCAATGTAAGAAACAGTGTCCTTGGCAGTTTTCTAAAGGGGCTCACTTGACTTATATGAATAGAGTATTCTTTGGATAATTCAGAATGGCATGACAAAACAGCCACAAAGAGACTTTTGGTTGAATGAAGAGGGCTTTTAGGAAGTGAAAGTGATACACCCACGCGCAGCTGTGGACAAGGGTCTCCGGCGTGGAGCCGAGGAGAGCTCTCCGTGGCTTGAAAACCATTAGAACAGTCTTCGGCGTGAGGCCGATCAGAAGAGTCTTCGGCGTCAGGCCGATGAGAGCAGTCTGAGGCGTGAGGGCGATTAGGGGCAGTCCTCTGATTCTGTCTTGGATATTTGTCGGTTCATATATATGAGGAACGAATAAAGTTTATCAAGTAATAAACATTCTGCCGTCAGTAACTCTAAACAGAGATTGGTAACCCTTGGTTGGCAACTTTCATTTCGATGTTTTAAAAGAAGAAGCAGTAAATAAATAAGTTGGAAACGGGCATTTCAGTGTTATTAAAACATCCTTCTCACACACACCCACGCATACCCTGAGAGAAACCTCATTGCTCGCCGACTTATTTGCTCGCCATTAAATTATTTGCATCAAATTGGCATCCACGACGTGGAATTGTGTGCACCAAGAAACGTTATTTGCTTCAAGTTTCACAAGTTTTCGAGCCATATCACTTAAATAATAGTCAATGACTTTGAAAACAGAGATGGAACTGTCAATGACAGTGATGAAACATAACTTCTTCAGAAAAGGGAGGGGTGTGTGTCAGCGAGGCTCCATACCTGAGATCTTGTTTACTAGACAAACACTTGTTTGACATCAAGTGGAACATGATTTTAAATAACCTTGAACTGTTCACTAACTAAGCAATATACGAACCCAAATTGTGTTTTATTTTTAAATCTAGACATCAGCCGATGTAAGGAAATGGTTATTGTTCGTTTTTATCTATATTGTTTCTAATTGTGCTTGTTATATTTTATGTGAGATGATTAAAAATGAAATGTGTAGTGTTTAACGCCCGCTTTTATTGCATACGGCACCGCAGGCGGTGACACTGATGATACATGAGATGAAGATGGAGCACCCGTGGAATGAGATGGCGGGGGAAACCGGAGGTCCCGCAGAAAACCCGCCCCAACGCCGTGTTGTCCACCACAAATCTCACTTTGCGGTCGCCTGGGATCGAACCCGGGCCGCCTTGGTGTGAGCCAAGCAGTCTAACCACTGAGCCACGGCGATTAGACGAATACTTTTTTTAGTATCTGTAAATATTTTCTAGCAGTTTAGAAAGTGTCCGATCCCTTCGACGTTCCAGAAAGAAAGACAAATTTTCTTTCGGTTTCTACACCAAGATTATTTAATCCTTCATTACTATCGCTACCCATATATTACTTTTATATCATTGGCCGATTTACTTCTACGTCACTACGTTACGTAATACAATTATTATTACAGCCAATCACAAAATTACATATATTTTGCACGATTTTGTTTGTTTTTCTTTTATAAATTTATAAAATTTTCAAACTTTTTAAAAATATAAATCAAAACAACTGGTACATGCCTATCATGATTTTTATTAAAATTCCACATATTTAAGATGTTTTCATGAGAGATGAAATGTATATGTTCAAAAAATTCGCTGTACATATCATTTGCACTGCAATAAAATTGTTGATGAGTTAGGTGAACTATTCATACTTAAATTGCACCCTGCAATTTTCCCCTTAAATCTTAAGAACGTTAATAGCTATTACAAATTCACAGTAAATAATTTTCGTGACATTTTTATAAACCTGCATGGAGCTAGAAAAAAATATTTTACACTTTTAAGAATGTGCTATTTATTTGTAAGAATTCTCTAATGAAGCATGAATAGAGTGGTTGCTACTATGTATCAGTTTCAATGAGCATCCCTCTGCAGGCGCTAACCTAGAGAGGAACCCGGTTGCGGTCAAAACCGGTCCACACGTGCGCAATTTTACTTGCGACACCTGACCCTGATAATGAGACACAAGCATGCCACTGAGGTCACCACATTATTGTGTAATGTGGAATATCTGTACCTTTACCCATAAATATACCTACTCGTCCTAATATTATTTCACACCATTATTTCAAAAATAGCACGTAACGTGCCAGGGGCAAAACTTCCCCAAACCGTAATACTGT